>CM060906.1:324954198-325554198 GCA_030737815.1 Allium fistulosum | reverse complement strand
TTAAGTGAATTACTTAGTGTAAGGGATTAATGTGTAATTACTAAATGTAATTAATTTAAGAGGATAATTACTTTATGGAAGTAATTAAGGAAAGTAATTAAGGATTAATTACTTAGATAATTAATTGAAGGTTAATTAATTAATTAATGTGATTAAATTTAGAGTTAATTAATTAATGTAATTAATTAAGGTTAATTAATAAATATGATTAATTAATGTTATAAATCAATTAATGAATGTGATTAATTAATGGGAATTAATGAAGGTAATTTGAGGGTATTTACTTAATAGAAGTGATTTGAGGATTATTAATAGAAATAATTAAGGAGTAATTACTTAGTGAAATTAATTCATTAATTAAAGAAATGTAAGTGATTATAAGTTGATTAATTAATAAGATTAATTAAGAATAATTAATTAAAGAAGATTAATTAAGATGGATAGTTAAGGAACAATTAATTAATTGGTTTGAGATTAATTAATGTTAAGTAAGCAAAATTGATTGAAGTAATTAATTTAATTTAAATTTATTAGAAATGGTATGACTAATTAATCTTGCTTATGGATGATTAAATTGTATTGAATGTTTGGATTGATTAATATCTCTAGTCTGATAAATTATGATGTTCTGTGATATGTAATGCTTTGGATGAATTGTGATAATGTAAGTTATCTATCTGTGATAGAATTGCTATATGAATATGATATCCTGAATTTAAATTAAATTGTTTAACTTAAACATCTTGGCTTAAAGGATGACATTTGATTCGAAGAGACCGGGGTCGGGTATCAGTAAATACCCGAAACCACTTCGATTTGAAATCTTCTATAATTCTTTATAGATTGATATGTGAAATCAATGGGCTGCATTAGGATAATATGGACCATTTAAACTAAGTTGGATACTTAGATATTGTTTTGTGAAAATAAGTGTTGACTATATAAGTTGTTTACTTATAGTAAAGTACGAGTTACCCCGGGTTTAAATAAGTTCTATGAATTGAAATTTCATGTTAGATGAGTTTACTCACGCTAGTTTCCAGCCTGACCTGGGTGTTACTTTGATGTAATGCTCGGGTCAGACCGAGTATTACAGATTCCAGGTAAGGACGTTCTGGAGCTCAGGAGGCGAGCTGGATGGCAGGAACGTATAGAGTGTTTTCCGCTGTGTATTTGAGAGTTGTATTGATAGTAGTATGGGGCAGGTTGATATAACTGTCCAGTCTATTGTAATGATTGTAACTCTGATTAATTGTATTGAAAGTAACAATTACAGCTTTCTTTTATAAAAATGCTATTATTTGTTATTATATTTAATCCGCTACGAATGTGAGATGTTGTGTATTCTGTTCTTCTTTCTTCTTTCTGTTTCTTTCTTCTATCTCTTTTCTTTTTCTTCTAACTATCTGGAAATTTCGGGTTCGAAATTTCCGGGTCGTTACATTTGGTATCAGAGCAGGTTAAGCGAGAACCTTGGCTCTGTTGGGATTACTCGTTAAGGATAGGGTCAATGGTACCCTAGAACGAGTTGAGTGTATATATATATATATGAGAGCGTAATTGTTATTTTCTTATATAAGGATTTTAAATGATTTTATATAAGAATATATTTTGATATATAAAATGATATTTCTTTCTAATAAATATTAAGGTAATTGGTTGTTAAAATATTGGAATTAAATTAAGTGGTAATAGAAATAAAGCCAAATTAAAATTGAATAAAGACCAGTTTGAAATGAATTCAAACTAAAATTAAAATCTTGAATTTGTAGAAATGTTATCAAGAATAAAGGTAATAATGAATTGGTTTCCAGATATGATAATCTTAGTTATTATCATAAATGGTAATTGTGTTTAATAATGAATGTTGTTAATGATTTAGCAAAATGAAATGTTTAGGGAAGTAAACATTTAAGTGAGTATAACTTATAAATTGGAATGTGATGTAAAACCCAAAGTAAAGTAAGTTTTTAAACTTAAAAGGGGAAAGACTATTAATCTGAAGTTTAAAATTTGAATGGGAATTCAAATTGTGAAAAGTTGACCGGATTAAGTAAATTTAACTTGAAGGAAGTTAAATAAGTTGAATAAATAACTTGAATTGGAAATTTCAAGATGAAATTTAAATTTAACTTGGAAAGTTAAATGGTTGATTTGAAATGGGAGTTATGAGCGATCTCAAAATGGGTTTGAGATCTGGAAATTGAAAATGGATAATAAATTAGAATCTGAAATTTAATTGTTTTTGAATTCTTATTTGAACTTTATAATAAGTTAAGTAAAGATAATTTTAAAATAGAATTTTGGAATTTGGATTTAAAATTAAATGGTTTAAAGATTTAAGTTGTTAAAATTAAAAAGTAAAGGTTAATTTGATTTAAAGGATTAAATCAACATTTAAAATTTTTAACTCGAATTTATATAATTCGAGATGGTTTTAATTTGAGATTTGAATAGAATTAGTTCAAATTGAATTTGATTTGAATTAATTAGAATTGTGATTGAAGATGGATAAACATAAGTTTAAATGGAAAATTTGAATTGAAATAATTTGAAATAAAATTTAAGTTGAATGAGTTCAAATTCAAATGGGAATTGGGATTAATTCAAATTGGAATTGAAATAAATAAAATTGGTTCAATTTGAAATTTATATGAATTAATTGAAATTGTGATTAAAGTTGAATAAGATTAAAAATCAAATGGAATTTGATTTGAATTTGGAAAAGAATTAAGGTTAATTCAACTTGAATTGGGATTAAATCAATTTCAATGAAAATTGAAGTATTGAGTCAATTTAAAGGAAGTGGAAATTTAAATTGAATTGATGGGAAATTAATTGGAAATGGAGATTGGGAAATTAAACAGTTTGGCTCTGGATTATGTTTCAAAATAAATTGTTTTAATACAAATATATTTTTCCAAACTATGTACTATACAATCTTTCTTCTTAAACCCCAAACTATCTTATACTTATTTTACAATTATTTTGGAACTATTTAACTATATTGAAACTGTCTTATAAAGTAATTACTATTTTTCAGTTACTTATATCTAATCACTATTTTAAAAACTATTTTGCAATTATCTAACTATTTTATAACTACTTAACTATTTTACAGCTATTTTACAAACTAATAACTATTTTTCAACTACTTATCTATTTTAAACTTTTTCAAGCTATTTTTAAATTTAAATAGGTCAGAATTCAAACTGTTTGTAATTGAAGTAATAACTAAATGGTAAATGGAAGCAATTGAGAATAAGAGAATAGAATTAAAGGAAATGTGGATAGAAAGGAGAAATTGATTTAGCTAATAATCAATAAAGATAAATACGAAGGATGTACGTATATTATTCTATTCGCATAGTGATTTGATCCAGATTCGAACACAGAATTTCGAGATAGTATTATCGATCCGAGTTGGGATTTTTCGCTCGATTTTCGACGGCGAACCTGGATATGGATTTTTGATTGGTTCTGGATATTCTCTATCATAGCTACGACTATGCAAGGAGAATGACGGATTCTGGTCAAGAAACCAGATCTGAGTCCGCACTAGGAAGTCGGGTGGACGATACTAGTTCGGAAGTGAAATTTTGTGATCGATTGAGCGATCAGACTGATATTGCGTACGGATGATATGTGTATATCGGACGGGTTTGAATAAAATTGATATTGAAGTTGTGGATAAGGATTGTAAAATGATCTTTGAAATGAAAAGTATTTTTGTGAAATATAATGGAATTGGATATTTCTTTGGTTGAAATTTACTTTATGGAGATAAGTAAATGGTAAATAACTTTATAAAGAAATCAAACTTGAATATTTGATTTGGAAATAAATAAAGTTGTATTTTGTAATATAATAAACTTCCCTTATTGAATCTAGCCAGAATAAAAAGGGTTTTGAAATAATTGAAGTATAAAAGAGGTTTTATACAAGTTTGAAATGATCCAAAGATTTTCAAAGTTATATATATCTATATCTATATATATATAAAGCATTTTATGAGAATGATTTTGGAAAAGGTTTTGGGAACCTATATAATTTGGAAAAGGCTTTTGATTTTTGGAAAATCAATTTTGGATTTTGAAAAGCCTAGTTTGAGAATTATCGATTTTGGTAATCGATTTTGTGTAAATGAGATTTTGATAAATCATAAAGGGTATGATTTGAAGATACTATAAGTATATAGTATAAAGTGTTTTGAGAATAGCTCTGGGGAAAAAGGCGCTTCCTTGAAATGAACTTCTCAGGAGTACCACTGGGTGGTACTGCCTTGAGCCCCAAGGGGGGTTTCTAAAGTTGATCCTGTGAGGAGTCCGGACAAAACTAGTTCCTGAGGATTATTTGTGTAGCGAAAGTCGAGGGGCTGGTGCCCACAGAGGCATTTGAGTTATGCTGTGACAACAATTTAACTCAATGTCACTGCGATCTACTGCAGACCATAGCGAAAGTCATGTGTGCCGCTGAGAGCCAACTGTCTACGTTTGATTTTATATCGGTAGACTGTGACACTATGGAAACATAGCAAAAGTCGTTTGTGCCGCTGAGAGCCAACAGTCTGCGTTTGATTTTATATCGGTAGACTGCGACCTATGTGGGAGAAGTTTCATTTTGACAGCGAAATCGTGTGTGCCGCTGAGAGCCAACAGTTACATGGACTTTTGCTGCGACGGCAACGTAACCCTGGGATGTAACTGCGATCTGTTGTGGGTTCCATGCTGTTATCAGTTACATGGACTTTTGCTGCGATGGCAACGTAACCCGTGATGTAACTGTGACCATGGATGGGGGTGATGATTTCCAGAGCATTCTCACCAAAGATATTTCCTTTATTTTCAAAAACGTTTTCGATATTTTCAAATAAAGTATTTTCCAAATATTTTCACTGGGTGTTGAAAATGGGTCTGCTAAGTACTTATAGATTTTCAATCTTACGCCTGATCAACGTATGACCGAATTTCTATGAGAACGAGAATGGACTTGTTGAAACATCGAGTTATAAAAAGTATTTTTATAAAAACTAATTTAGTAATATTATATATATTTTTAAAAGTGTTATAAAAATGGGCAAAAAGTAATTTAACCGATATTAAGTATTTTAATAAAATTCTGGCTTCGTTCCTTTTCGAGGACGAAAAGATTCAAAGGGGGGAGGAATGTGATAACCCGGATTTTTGGGCATCAGTTAATTGGACAATTATCTGATTTTAACTATTGAAAACACTGATTTATAAATCAAACAAATTCAAATGTGATAATCTCCATTTTAAAATTTATTTAAAATTTGGTAAGATTGTTAATTTCAAATCAATAATAATAGTATGTTGTATATATTCATGTATATAGAATTATTATATACAAATTGAATTTGTGTTTGTTTAAATATATATGATATATATATATATATCAAATTAATTTTTAAATTGAATTTGAATCTAGATTTAAATTTGGAAATTCAAAAGATAGATATTTTAAATACTTTAAAATAATATATAAGCTTTTATTTATCAATAAATTGGTTTTATTTTCTTTAAAGTAATTTTTATATATAGATAAGTATTTGTAAATTAATAAATTAAGTATAAAGCTTTTTATTAACATTTAAAAATAAAGTAATATGTATACAAAGACAAGTGTTAATTAATAAGTAAGGATATTAACAAGTGTTAGGATTTTAAGATAAGAAATGAACAAGTGTCACTTATTCCAATTATTATTATTTTCTTCTAAAAATAATAGATAAAAGAAAATTAAACTATATAATATCTCTACTCTCTTTTTCTCATCTCTTTATTTCATTTTCAAAGAAAACCAAACCTGTACATAAACCAGAAGGAAAAATTAAAACAGATCAAAAGAAAACCAAATCAAAAGCAAAACAACAGTTCAAAGATCATCTCAGACCTCAATAGCCTGAGCAATCAAGCAAATTCGAATTCAAGCCAAAGATTTAAAAAGTTACAAATAAATTCAAACAAGTCCAGATTCAACTCTAATGCCAGAAAATCAACTCAACAACAAAGTTCAATACCAGATCAAACTCAAGAAATTCCAGATTAAAGAAAACTTCCGGGTTCTCTGTTCAAATAAAGCAGGTGAGTAAACAGAGTTTTAAAAAGTTTAAAATGGTTGAATATTGCAATGCATGTGATAAATCTGCAAAGTAAGGTTATAAGTATGGGTTGCATGGATGATTTTAACTGATTTTAGTTGAAATACAATATATATATTTTTATATATGGCAGTGTGTATGTTTGCTTGGCACTGTTGTGATTCCAGGCTCTTGAACAACAATGAAAATTCATATCTACCTATACAAATGAATTCAAGCTTTGATCTTCAAGTGGGAAATGATTGTAACATTATAATTTCAAATTTAAAAATAGTTTCAAATAAACATTTGGGTATGTATTTCAAAAAAAATGAAATTTTACAGGTCTAATTCAAAATAAGTTCAAATTCCATGATCTGGAATTTTTGATTTAATCCTATAATCTGATTTCAATTTGTAAATGATGAATTTAGGAGGAAAAATCATGATTTTTAGAAAGATAAATGTTGAGATTTTTGGGATTGACCGGAATTTGTATTTTTGTCTAATTCTGGCGATCGGCATGGAGTTAGTCGACTGGGTCAATGTCGAAGGAGGCCTGAGTGATAGTGATCTCAGGAAAATTAGTATTAGATTTTTCTAATCAGTGGATCGTCTGGACGAAGTGATTTTAGGGTTTAGGCTGTGTTTGGGTCATGGTTGATTTCTGGGTGATCGCGGCGTCGTGTTTGCATCGAGTGAAGCCGGAGGAAGGGGAAAAGGTAGTGGAGTGTTGAGCGAAGCTTCTGACGTAAGGACGTAGATCCTAGTGGTTGGTGACGGTGGTTCGTGATGATTGTAGATGGGGGATTTTCTTTTCAGGTGATGTCGAAATTCGATTTTTGGGTTCGAGCATCGGCAAGGGACTTTCGATCGGTCAGGAAGCTCGAAGAGGTGGTCAGTGATCAGGTGATGAGATCGGCGATGGTCGGAGTATCGTCGACGCCATGTGCACGTGCACGTGCACGTTTGTGTCGCTGATTGTTAGCTGTGGGGTTGAGTTTTGGGGAAGATAGAGGTGACTCGGGTCGTTGCTCGAAGTTTTTGCGTGGGGACTCGAAGCGTGAGTGGTATGCGAGTGACACGGAGAAGAGCTCGGGGAAACGTGAGGTTGGGCTCGGGTTTAAGTATTTCGAGTCAGGCGTTTTAAAATTTTTAAAGTAAATGTTATTTAGATTTTAAATTTTTTGAAGTAATTTAGTTTTAAAAAAAAAATGTTCAACTAAGTTTTAATATATTTAAAGTAAATAAGTTTTAAAAGGAATGATAATTAAGTTTTCAAAGATTTTAAATAATTAAATCTAATGTTTAATTGTTTTGTTTAAAAGAAAATTTTATATACTTTCAATTATATAATTGATTTGCAAAATGTTTTCAAATAGAAGTTTAATGAAAATAATCAAAGGATAATTACTAAAGGTAATTAATTTAAAGAACAATTACTTAATGAAAGTAATTAAGAGATACATTAATTATTGAATGTGAATAATTGAGAATTAATTAATGATGTAATTAATCAAAGGATAATTACTTAGAGTAAGTAATTAATGGGTAGTTAATGTTGGGATCATTAACTAGTGGTTAAGAGATGATTAATTAATTTAGGTAATTAATTTAAGATAATTAATTGGTTTAATTAATTAAGGATAAACTTGACATTGATTAAGGATTAATTACTTAATGTAATTAGTTAAGTGAATTACTTAGTGTAAGGGATTAATGTGTAATTACTAAATGTAATTAATTTAAGAGGATAATTACTTTATGGAAGTAATTAAGGAAAGTAATTAAGGATTAATTACTTAGATAATTAATTGAAGGTTAATTAATTAATTAATGTGATTAAATTTAGAGTTAATTAATTAATGTAATTAATTAAGGTTAATTAATAAATATGATTAATTAATGTTATAAATCAATTAATGAATGTGATTAATTAATGGGAATTAATTAAGGTAATTTGAGGGTATTTACTTAATAGAAGTGATTTGAGGATTATTAATAGAAATAATTAAGGAGTAATTACTTAGTGAAATTAATTCATTAATTAAAGAAATGTAAGTGATTATAAGTTGATTAATTAATAAGATTAATTAAGAATAATTAATTAAAGAAGATTAATTAAGATGGATAGTTAAGGAACAATTAATTAATTGGTTTGAGATTAATTAATGTTAAGTAAGCAAAATTGATTGAAGTAATTAATTTAATTTAAATTTATTAGAAATGGTATGACTAATTAATCTTGCTTATGGATGATTAAATTGTATTGAATGTTTGGATTGATTAATATCTCTAGTCTGATAAATTATGATGTTCTGCGATATGTAATGCTTTGGATGAATTGTGATAATGTAAGTTATCTATCTGTGATAGAATTGCTATATGAATATGATATCCTGAATTTAAATTAAATTGTTTAACTTAAACATCTTGGCTTAAAGGATGACATTTGATTCGAAGAGACCGGGGTCGGGTATCAGTAAATACCCGAAACCACTTCGATTTGAAATCTTCTATAATTCTTTATAGATTGATATGTGAAATCAATGGGCTGCATTAGGATAATATGGACCATTTAAACTAAGTTGGATACTTAGATATTGTTTTGTGAAAATAAGTGTTGACTATATAAGTTGTTTACTTATAGTAAAGTACGAGTTACCCCGGGTTTAAATAAGTTCTATGAATTGAAATTTCATGTTAGATGAGTTTACTCACGCTGGTTTCCAGCCTGACCCGGGTGTTACTTTGATGTAATGCTCGGGTCAGACCGAGTATTACAGATTCCAGGTAAGGACGTTCTGGAGCTCAGGAGGCGAGCTGGATGGCAGGAACGTATAGAGTGTTTTTCGCTGTGTATTTGAGAGTTGTATTGATAGTAGTATGGGGCAGGTTGATATAACTGTCCAGTCTATTGTAATGATTGTAACTCTGATTAATTGTATTGACAGTAACAATTACAGCTTTCTTTTATAAAAATGCTATTATTTGTTATTATATTTAATCCGCTACGAATGTGAGATGTTGTGTATTCTGTTCTTCTTTCTTCTTTCTGTTTCTTTCTTCTATCTCTTTTCTTTTTCTTCTAACTATCTGGAAATTTCGGGTTCGAAATTTCCGGGTCGTTACATCGAAAGATCGCAACGTTACATTAAACTAAACAAATTTATAAAAAAAAAATTTTGCCATGAGTATTATATGATTAGTGTGTTTATATATATTTTTTTTATATATTTCATTCGTATATATTAATACATATATGTTTATTTATTATTAAACTATTTATAAGAATATATATATATATATTATACATATATAAAAATAATAAAAATTTTTGGTTTTACAATAAAATAAATGATTTAATTTTATAATATATTTTAAATGCTTTTCGTATACATAATTATATATGTGTGTGTATGTGTGTATTTTATAAAGTCCACACACACGCACATATATATACTTATAATTGTTCAAAATAATATATATATATATAAATATATGTAATATTTTGTATACATGAATTAAAGCATATAAGCCTATATTTGGACGATAGACAATATATTTGTATACTAAATGAGCTAACATATCTGTTGCGGTGTAAATCTCAACACTTATACATGGACATGTTAAACCTTGCATGGATTGCTATGCGAAACATGCACACACACACACACACATATATGTATATAATACACATGTGTATATATTATAATATTAATTATATAATCTAAAACTATATTATAAATATAAATAAAATAATGATTTTATTAAAAGAAATTTAGAAATTTTCTAAATAAATTAGACTTCATAGGCCCAACAAAGATCCAAAATAGTAGGAAAAAAATTGAAATTCATACATTACTTTCTGTCCTAGTTCCAACAGTATCATGCTACTTTAAATGGGTTGGAAATTAGTTGAATTCCTCATAATAAATAAAATCCCTAAGCTTTTATTTCTTGTAATTCCTTGTAATGGTAAGAGAGAAATTTAGTAAGAGATCTTCATAGTGGACGTGGGCAAGCTTACTGAACCATTCTAAATCTTTATGTCATTTACTTTCATTTGTTTGTTTACTTCCTCATTTAACATTTTTAAGCCTATTTATTAGCAAGTAACACTTTCTTTCATGAACGTATTAGTGTAATTCCGAATTTGGCTAATTTATTAGCTAATAGTTACTACGGCCACCGCTTAAAATAGTAAAATTAGATTTCACTGGAAAGAAGTAAAGCAATAAATTTGGGCAAACTGTCACACCATTAACTAAGGTGATGTGTGAACATTAATATTCGAATTGTTCGATATTAATCGCTGATTGAATTTGCACCTTTGAGTCACACAACCGTAATGAGAACTCTCCAAAAAACCACATGATTTAATTAATTTAATAAATGTTGTGAATTAATTAATATTTGAGAAATATTAATTATTATTTAATTTATTCAGACTTTTTGAAGTTGTTTGTAAGTATTTTAATGCATTTATTAAAGTTATATTTACGTGCATCGGTATACAATATCAATGTAATTTTAAATGGATTTAAAGAAAAAATAATTGTATGAAGGAATTTATGGAAATCTTATGCCATTTAATGCCAAGTAATTTTGGACATACCATGTGAAGAGAGGAGTGCAGAAAGAAAGAGAAAATTGAGGGAATTGATTAGGGAAGTTTTAATTAAAAGAGTGTGGAAATATTTATTCGTTCAATTAAAACAAATCAAACAGTTCATTTCCTGTTGACATTCATTTTTCTTTCACTTTTTCTTTTATCTCCTCCTTACCTTCAATGATCGAAAAAAAAAGAATATTTCCAAAATTTTATCAACTTCAAATCAAGTGCAAATATCAAATAAAAATGAAACAAAAGTGGATCATCAATCTCTTATAAGGATTGGATGTGGAGGAGATTTGAGGAGAATTCTCCATTCAAGGTTTGAATTTTAGGCTACATCATACGGTAATTACCCAATCTCATTTTGATTATGTGTTATAGCATGGTTAGTATAGTTTAGATCTCATATCTTATACATCTCATTTGATTATGTATTAGATCATGTTTGTATAGTTTAGATTCTATATCTTATACAATGAATTTTTAATGTATATGTTATCCAGTCTATTGTTTACTATTATTGTTTTTAAATCAATGTTTAATAATAGTAAAATCAGATTTAAAACTAACTTTATTAGTTGAAATAATTTTGTAACATATTATATATACAAATATAAGTGAACTATATATATTAGTTACTTGAAATCATTTTATGAAATTGAATGTTACTTTCATGTGTGTATGTTATTTTCAAAATATAAAATACGTTTGGTTCTTATGTATATATGTCTATTTATATCATTTCAGCCCAAAATTTATAAGAGAACTTTTGCACAAAATTATAATTTAATTTCGAATTCTTCATATATCATAGCTAGTTTTCAAATTGCTAATTTTAAATTTCAAAACATATAAATTTACAAATTTTACACATACGCACTTATATATATATATATATATTGTGAGGACCCGTTTCTTCGACTCTCGGAAATCGACACTAATACATCATCGGTATTCACGTGCCGCAAATCCAAGTACCGAAGAAGAGGATTCTCAAGAATAAGAAAGAAAATAAAAATAGAATAGAATCTCACACGAATGGAATAACATATATATTATTTCAACATAAGCTTTATAGTGGAAATTAAAATACATTTATCAGAGTTAAACATGGACAGTTATAAATTTTTGTCCTTACAAATGCGGAATACTATAGCACAAGGGTGGTGAAAACAGATAACAATCTTCAGAAGAATCTTCTAACTCATGCTTCGAGATCCATCCAGATTTCTTCTAAAATAAACCTGGCTACTAGGCTGCCCGGGAAAATTAGGGCATCCAGAGTTTAAGGGAAAGGAAAATAAACTCCGGGACAGTCATGGGATTGGTGTGAGAACTCAAAATATGCATTTTGAAAAGAAAAAGGTATCTCATAAGACCACGCTGCACATAAACACAGAACGAGTTTTTACCTTATGATAACCAAATCTTCATTACGTAAAAATAAGGGATATTATTTTTAATGACATATCTTTCAAAACATTTGCAAGTAAACTTATTAATCTTAGCTGAAATTGTTACATTATTAAATTCCATCATACTAGCCACAAATGCGGGTTCTACAAAAAAAATGGCAGGCACTTATTGGAGAATGGATTTCCATACAAATGACCAGCTGAAAGGACTACCTTCCGGCAGTACATCTCTGGAGGAATGTACTGAGGCCCAACCGATGGTCCTCTACCAACACAAGACCGGCCTACCTCTAACTAAACAGTACTGAATATCCCATCACCCCAGTCGTTATCGACCTATCTGAGAGCTCTCTTTGCATACGCCACAATAATTTAAACCTGAACGTCATATTTTCATACACCACAATAATTTAAACCTGAACGTCATAGCGAGTAGAAATATACCTAGAAGGGGATGATCATACCCTAATGGTTGTGAACCACATAGCCTTGCCGCATCTACCCTGTTTTGGTCATTTCCGGGTGTAAGGCTTGAGGCAATGATTACCTTTCACATAGCATATCATCTTTCCTTTTTGAATTCCACATTGCCATTCCATAATCACACGACTGATTTCGACAAACATATAACTCCTGAGCTCGTATGTCTCAGGAAAGAGTGTTAAGCTAAGAGAAGTTGCCTTCTCAACCACCAAGTAGATGATACGTTCATAGAGGTCAATCAATGTAATTAGAAATGCAACGTCATACATTCATCCATACAAGTTGTCTAGGAACATGACAAATCGAAGGCACTCTCCTACCACATTCTGTCGGGAGTTACCTCTAGGATTAGTAGCGATTAATCCTTGCATTGGATATTTCATAACGAAGAGACTACTGCTACTATATGTATATTGGAAGTTTATCCCCAAATGATCAACGAGCAGTCCTTCATTATGAAAATCCCAAATATCATATCGATGTCTTCACTTTGAATACATAAATTGGTTCAAAGTGGTCTTCAGATAGGAATTACCCAAATCCGACCCCGGTTCCTTCGATCCAATCATCGATAAAAAGATGTTCTATGAATAGGGAATCATTCTTTAATTGATAAAGTTCTTTTTATCAAAAATATCTTTTAGATATATATTCACTTTAAAACACTTCTTTCCTGTATATACGGAATTATTAAACCTCTCTTATCAAATCTTTTGATTTCTTAAAACCTTTTTAAACTTAGATAATTCGAATTCATTTCATTTTCCAATTCATTTCATTTAAAGCTTAACAAAGATTTCTTATTTCAAAACACATAATTTTAATTGAGTTAAAACCATGTTATGTAGGATGTTAATGCAAAACCAGTAAATATTAAGTGAGCAGTATCTATAGAAATCATCTAATTCTACTCAATACCAATTCTCGTATTCAACAAATATTATAGGCGGAATAACGGCGAAATCACCTTTTAAATTCCATGAATAGTACGAGTTCCCTCTTCGGGTTTTAACACTGAGTATAAGAAGATCATCGCTATAAAATCAAAGTTGTATTTAATTTAAATTTGGAAATTTTAATCTTTTTATACTTAACTCGTTTCCGACATTTCGACCTTATCTATCCCTCGTCCAGAGAAGAGGCCAGGTGAGCCAGGGCACTGGTTGCTCCTGAACATCCCCTTAGTTTAAGCACATCACATCCGAATCTCACGAATAGAAAAATCCAGTCTACTCTTCAGCTTTTAGAGCAAAGATTAAATCACTTAATGTGTAATAGCTTTTATTTAAATCGTTTATTTAAATTATTTTTAAATATACTATAAAACTTCCAAATCATCATTAAAACACTTAATTATTCATTTGAAAACATTTATAAAGGGTTTGGAAGAGAATTGTTAAGTTTAAAACTATATTTCAAATGTTATAGGAAAGTGCTGCGGAAAGTGCTGCAAAAAGTGCTTTTTAAAGCTATATTGATCAAAACGACTTTTCTATCATTTGGAAATTCATTTTTATAACTCAAATCACTTTTAAAACATTTTAAAAAAAATTAGGATTTATTTCATACTTTTAAACAATTTTAAAATATCATTTTCAAAGAAATCCTGTTATGGATTCCGAACTGCAAAACCGCGATTTTCAAAAACTTGTTTTACTCATATTTTCAAATCTACTTATCGAAATCTCGATTTTCTTTCTTTATTGGATAACTATGGATATAGTAGTTCAAAAAATTCTTATCTTGAAGAATTCCAAGCTAAATTCCATTCTATATACTCGTTTGGCTTTTATGGCGTGAAATCGCGAAATGCCGTTACGCGACGCGCTTATTTTTGACTAAATTTTCAATTACTTTTCGAACTTCACCAAAACACGTTCAGATGTTTATAAGACATTTCATACTTATTTTTAAACCTTTTTAAAGAGGTTTAAATTTTCATATACACAAATTCATAAAAATAGAGGAAAGTGATTTCATTTGTGCTTATCGACGTGTATTTTCGTGACTTGCATATATATTCAACAATAACATTAAACAACCAAACTTGATGATCAAAGCCTATTAAACATCCATTGCAAACACCATATCATCATCCAAGAATATAATATAAGTAAGAGTTTCTCGCCTTAGATTCGAACGATCTAACTTTAAATCGACTATAGCTCCGCTACCGTCACACCGGAGCTTATGTAATCGATCCTAAGACCCCTAGATATGCACGGCCAAGCTTGGAAGAGGTGGAAGGGCTCGGCCATGGTGATGGTTGGTTGTGGCCGTGGGTTTGAGTGGTGATAAGGAGGTGATTTGAACTAGTTCTGAAGTGGATTGATATTATAAACTATTATATATATTTTTCTTTTTTTCTTTTCAACATTTTCCCCTAACTTTTTTATATTTTTTCCATGAATAAGAAGCCATCATAGAGGCCATTAGAGCTTGAAAAGAAGAGGAAGAAGAAGTAGAAAATGGCTTAGGAATTTATGAAAGAGGGTAGTGTATTTATAGGCAAAGAAGAGAGCAAAAATATCTATGCGTACATCATCATCTTCATCACCATCACATGCACCAACATCATCACTTCCTCCCCCTTAATGCACGGCTACACCCCTCTCTCTTATGCGCCCATCGCTTCCATCACTTTAGGATATGCATATGTAATTGGCTTTTGTGTGCTTAAGAAGTAAGGAAACTTACCTTATATATTTCTATATTATATTTATGTATGTATGTTTATGTGCATGTTAGGATATGTATGTGTATGTTGTATATGTATACATGATGCAAAAACAAGGTTGCAACGATTTAAAATAACTTTCGTTCATCAAACCGTTGAAAATCGAAAAACCGATTATCGGTCACATTTTCACTTCTTAGTTAACGTACATATATTTGTAAACAAAATTTGAAAACTATTTTCTTATCATTTTAGATGAATTAAAATAATCATATTTGAATTATAAAACCATATAAATTAATATTATCAATTATTTACAGTAATTGTTATTATACCGATAAAGCGATATTGATTTTCCTTATATTTTCAAATTACTTTTATAACTTTGTAAACCATTATAAATGATTTATTATAACTTTATAACTATTCAAAATGAATTATCATCATTTAAAATAATTATTAAATCAGTAATCTCAATTTAAATTCATAAATCTATATTTAAATACGATGTCATTATTGGTGATGACATATATACATTTAATTTTCAGAAATACAACGATTAATTTTATTTTATATTCTTGATCAATTATAAAAATAAATGTATGTATCCAGCTCCGTGCACGACGTTTTACGATTATAGAGCTAGTTATCGATTAAACAGTTTTCGGCCATTTTATCGATTTAAATTTCCGAGGGAAATATTTTTGTAAATATTTATTCAAAATAAGATTACTATTATTTATTATCACTCAAATTAATATTATTTTTATTATCAACCTTTTATTTAAATTAAGTATAATTTATCAAAGTGATTTGCGGGTCATTATATATATAATATTCTAAATTTGAAATATAGTTTATACATATATATATTTGTGTGTGTGTGTGATTTCATTTCAGATTTTTAAAAGACTTTTATTTAAAATCATAAATCTAATGTTGAAACCTTCCTAAGTCAAAACCAGATTTCAAATGTTAAATTGAAATTTCAAAACACATAAAACTTGTCATAATTAATTTTAATATATATAGAGGTTTAAGTGTTCAAATGTTGATTTGAAATGGTATTAAATGAATGAGTAAAGGAAGGAGAATATTCCTCCACTTTTTCCTCTTCTAAATTGTCTACTTAAACTTGTTAATTGTCATACCATACATATAAGTAAATTATTGTCAATTAGTTAAAAATATATTTTATAACTATTATGTATAAGTATAAGTAAACTATGGATATATACATATTATATTATTTTATATGATTTCAAAATAAAACTACGGAAAAAAATGACAAATATAAAGGGCAAATATGTATGTTGTTGTGTAAATTGTAACACCTATAAACGTACACATTGACCTTGTATACCTTTTATATGTTACACTTGCACTATGCACATATGAGTGTATTTGGTATGCTTATTATAATACCTTTTATTTGTTTGTTTAAAAGAAAGTTTTAATTTACTTTAAATTAAATATATTTAATTTAAACTAAATTAAAACTTCCTTTTAAACAAACAAAATAAAATATTTTATTTGAAACAAATTTTAGATTTGATCTAAATTCAATTAGGCTTCATAGGCCTAACAATGATCCAAAATATTAGATTTTTTTGAAATTCACTCATTTTACTCAGTTTCGATTGGCCCGGTTCTTTCAATATGACCACTAAGATTTGGATCAACAATAGTATTATGGGGCTAGGGAGTAATGTGATCTGCAGGGACAACAGAAGAAAAGACTTAAATTCTTTTACTTGCTTTGAATATTTTTTGAGGGATAGAAATTTTCCTTCTAGTTTTGGTTTTGAGAATTTTGGGTTAAGTTAGTAGTGGAATTCTCCTTCCTCTTATCGAGCTTAGCCCCCCAAAACTATTTTTGGTGAACTAATCTTGATAATTTGTTTTTCCTTAACTCACCCAAGCTTTTTTATGCTTATGGCTGAATAATGATGAATAGGGAAAACCTATAGCTCAATCTATGTCTAGAGAAAGTTGACCCGGGTAAAGCAAGTAAAGTAGTAGAGGAGACCAAAGTAGAGCTCAGGTTTGGTTGGTAAAAGATTAAGTCTACTACTGGAGAAACTCGGTGGAGGAGCGATGGTAAGCACCAAGGAAAGGTGGTGAAAGTTCAGGTTGGGTGAGTATATGATCTAGGATGACATGGGTTGCAGGGAATATCCCATTTGAACTTTGGGATAAGGTTGAGATGACTTAGGTCCTAAGGCTTTGAAATTCTGATGTTGTTCTTTGCTAAGGAAAGAAGTGATGTAAGTTGAAGCTAGATATGTCCTAGTAGCTTGAATGAGCAAGCAATAAAGGTTATTGATTATCTATGTGTTTTCTGTGTGTTGATTTATTAAATAATAGTAAAGTATAAGAAAACACATTCCACTATTTCTCTTATTAATTTTTCATCTTTATTCTATCTATTATTTTGCCGTTAAGCCTATCGTGATTTTAGTAAATAAAAAATAGTACTATACTTAGCTATCTTCTACTATCTTTTTGAAATTTGATACACTCATTTAAATCGTTTTAGGAATATTCCATATAATTTAAAATATAACTTACCAAAATTTAAAGAAATAATAATGTTATTTTTAAACTAAATTAAAAAATGATATTCTATTTTGAATATTTAAAATAAAAAATAATAGTATTTATAGCTATTTATAACCATTTAAAATATATAACTTATTTAGGTATGATGCTTAAAATGTAATTGAAATAGTTTGAAAAATATTATTTTAAAACAACAAAAATATTATTTTAACACATGAAGATACGAAAATAGTAATATTAATGTATACTCATTTTATATAAGTAAATTAATTAAATTTTACATTTTATGTATAATATAATAATTAAATATTATATTTAATGTATAATTTATTGGAATTTAAAAAACATTTATTTTAGTTATTTTATATTCAAACATATCATTTTATATAGTTATAATCCAAAATAATAATATATATAATTATTCTATAATTTGTTCTTATATAACTTAATTTATTGACAGATTACTTTATTTAGTATATTTTATTAAATAACAGTAAGGTAGAATAATTTGCAACTCTCTTGTAAATTCTAAAAATTGTAATGCCTTTTATTATTTCGCTTCCTTATTTTATTTACGAATCCATATAGTTTACGGTTTCTATGATTATTAATAAGTCCCTCCTTAATTCAGATCAACCATTTTAGTTTTAAGTATAAATTCTTTTATTTTTTTATTACCTTCGCCTAATTTACGTTCAAGTTTGTTTTATTAGTTTCATCCTAAAATATATTTAGTACAAAAAAGTATACACAATAGTCAGGATTTTCTTTAGTTCTCCTTGCTACTTTTTATTGTAGTATAATCTTTAAAAAAAATGAAAACCCAGGAGAACCCGACGAGCCGGTAAACTCCTGAGGAGGGTATAGTTAAGCCGTCCGTTGATCCAAGCCCCCATACCCTCGGGTAAATTTATATAGGATAGGGAAGCGCATGGTAGGAATCGAACTTGGGTCTTTTTACCAGAACCCAAGCCTCCTTTCCACTGCGCCGCACCCCCGGACATCTTTAAATTGTTTAGAAGGTTCTCTTTAATTCCATTCAACTAAGTTACATTCAAATTTACATGTTTGTTTATCTTCCAAAGTTGATATTTATTATGAACTAACATATGCACAATAGTTGAAACAAATGACTTACGCTAGTATATGGTTAACATTAGTATATTGCATTGCACATCAACTATTTAACTATGTATATTTATAATTTCTTGTATAATATTATTGTATGCAATGCATGAGTTACACACTAGTTTGGTACAATGGACGAATTAATTTTGTATTCTGCATTGAGTTATTTACTCTATTGCTACCTGGCAGATCTGTTGAAAGCTTTTCTAATTACTAGCATGTAACCCGTGCGTTGCACACTGTAATATATATTTTTTGAAATGGTACTTTATGTGATATCCCGGAAATTTGGCAATATCAATTTAATAATCTTTATTAATAATTAAATTGATTTGTTGATTTATTTTATAAATTGACAAGTTTAATTCTTTTAAAGGTTAATAACATTTTAATTGGAAAGTTTATTTCTTTTGAAAAACTAATAACATTTTAATTTGGGAATATCTTTTCTAACAAATTTAAATTGGGAAGATTTATCTTTCTAAAAACTTATATAAGTGTTTATATTTATAATGTATATATATTGGTATATATATTATAAATAGGTAGTCTTTAATTTAATAAAAGGATAAGTTTTCAAATTTATAATATATATGTATATATATATTGTTATTTGGAATTATGTTATAAAATTCAATATAGTAATTATAAAAGCTAATGTTAAAAATATTTTCCATTTAGAATATATATATATTTGTATATATTAAAATGGAAAGAATATTGAATTTGAAATTAATAAAGTATTTTCAAACTTTAATATTTATATAATTTGTAATTTGGAAATTTGTAATTTGACTTAATACTTTTGAAAATGATATTTGAGATTTAAATAACAAGAATAATGTAACGACCTGATATTTTCAACCATTCGCATCCATTATAAGTGCATAGGTAGACACTCATGCCGGAGTTGAATTGCTCAAAATACCGCGTTGTAATTAAAATTTGGCAAATCTCAGAATATACAGTAAATAAATATAATCACAGATAACAGACACAGAGTAAAATAATGCAGCGGAAGTAAAAGAAATAGTAGTTCATGAAGCTACTATATAAATATATCAGAGTACATAAGATACAATAGAAGAAATAGAGTACAACGGAAGTATAAATAAGATAACCAAGTACAAGCTGAACAGAGCAACATAACTGAAGTCGATAGAACAAGACTAGCAGATAATCTCCAGCGATTCAAATCTCTAGAAGGTGGAAATCCAAATCTGTGAATACTCAGGCTGACCCGAGCGTAAAGCAAAACACAAACACTCGAGTCAGGACAATATATACTTATATAATATAAACCAACTCAAGTGAACTGTAATAAGGTACAAGTAACTTAAAGAATGCTTGGGACCGCCCATTCTTTAAGGATCCGTTAAACTATCTACTATGTAGTAATATTCGCTATTATAATAATGTCTAATCAGTAAAGTATAATCATATAGAAAATAGCGTTAAGGGGATGGAGAACCTTAACGCGGTCGGATCTTAAAATCATAATCGTAGTAAAGCTCGATATGGTAGGTGACACGGCACAACTAGGCAATGCCAGGGTAGATATACCAATTACGCATCCGGACTAGTGGTGACGCATAGCAGCCACTACCGCCCACCTCGAACAACACTCCCAATCAAGGGTGGCCACCAAATCAATCACAAGTAATAGAATGGTATCGAAGAAGTGTGTCCGATAAGAGGTGCTACCTCCTTGGTCCGTCAATCGCTCCTGTTTTAGCCACCTTATGCCAACTCACGGGAGTTGGGTCCACGTAACATACCTTAAGAACGTCGCCACCATCCTACTTCATTCTGGAATCTCCACCGCGTACACGGTTGTCAAAGTGGTTTTCGGTATCGACAGAGAGTATGTCCATATCCGATCCCGGTCTCTTTGCCAACCAATCGTTATTATAACCCGTGGTTATAACTTTTAAAAACAATACTTTACTTCAAAATAAGATATCATTTCAAAATCATGTCTTTATCAAAATAAAGATTTATCATTTCCAAATCATTTCAATATTCTAAAATATCGTATCCTTTCAAACTTCTTTTCAAATCATTTTAATACATCAAAATATTATATCTTTTCAAACTTTATTTCAAATCATTTTTATATATCAAAATATCATACCTTTGATAGTTATACTTCGAAACCAAAATCATTTTATTTCAAAACTATGTTCATTTCAAAACAACATCATTTCCATTTCAAACATATATTCACCTTTCAAATAGTCTATACTTTCAAAGTTATAACTCTTTCGAAACAAAACATTTGAAATCATTATACTTTGAAAATCACAGCATTTCGAAATCATATATTTAAAATCATCTTTTAATTCTATACATTTACAAACTTATTAAATTCAAACCATCAAATTTCAATTCAATTACAGTTTACCAATAAACCATTTCAAATCTTATAAATTTCAAATATAGGTTTAATTCACAAAATACAATATTCAATCTTTAGTATATTTCAAAACTTTAAATCTCCCACATTTCATAAATCCAATATCATTTAAATAAACTCAATTAATATATACTTCAAATATTCATTTATCAAATAAATTAAATAAGTCAGAAATCAAGTATCATTTCAAACTCATTTCACAATATCAAAATATTATTCAAAACACCATTCATTTTTATTCATTTAAATACCATTTAAATCCATTCATTTTATTAAATTTAAATACCATTTTAAACTCACATTAGAAATCAAATTCTTCCACTTAAATATCTCTTCATTATCTTTAGAAATTTAACATTTAATTTCCCAAAATTATATCATTTTCCAGAGATTATTTTTCATTAAAATTAATTTAAAACAACAAAATATAGTTTCTGTAGCACTTATAAAATGCTACGTAAAGTTATAGTTTAAAACAGTTAATTAACAAAAGACAGCGTTAAATGCTGTAATAGATTTCTTTTAAGTTTCAATTAGCTTACATGTTAAGTTTAACCACTATAGCACTTACAAAGTGCTATAATAGCCTTTATTTCAAATTAACCTTTTAGTTCATTTAAAACACTACAACATTTACAAAATGCTGTAATATCCTTTACATTACATTTCAAAATGCTGTTAAATCATATTCAGAGTTTTATTTACAATTCCACAAATAATTAACTTTTAATATAAATCATTTTAACTTATAAAATCATATATTTCACATTTAACACAATCATTTAAATA
The DNA here is from genome assembly GCA_030737815.1 of Allium fistulosum. Lineage (NCBI taxonomy): Eukaryota > Viridiplantae > Streptophyta > Magnoliopsida > Asparagales > Amaryllidaceae > Allium > Allium fistulosum. The sequence goes on along the minus strand of CM060906.1, from coordinate 325,532,010 downwards.
CCTTTATTTCTATGATTTTATAAAGTCAAATTTCCATACAAAAATCAAATTTAATAACAATTAAATTTTCATTTCTTTAATTAAATTATTAACTTAACAACTAAGTTTAAATTTCCAAAAATATAGCTTATTTCCATTTATTTTACTTAATTAAAATTTCACTTTTAAACAAATTTCACAAAATTCAATTTAAGTTATATTTCCAAATTCAGCTTAAATGTTCATTTATTCCATATTTTAATTTATACAAAATCATTAACACCTTTAAAACATTATTATTACTTAATAAAAATCATTAAATTTATCTTTAAATCAAATTTGTCATATTTTCTTACTTTACAAAAATTCCATTTATAAACAAAATCATAAATTCCAAAATTAACTTATATTTCAAATTCTACTTCACCATTTACTTAATTCACTTATTTAATTTGTAGAAAATCACAAATACTTTATAGAAATCATTTTAATGAAATTTAAATCAAAATACCATAATATTTACATTAAAAAAAGTATTTTAAAAATTTCAGAAAAATATATAAACCACGGGTCTGTATATAATTTTCTAGCCTAGGTCAAGTGATACGGATATATATCATTTCAATCCGCAGTTTACAAAGAAAAACCGGGTTTTATCATTTCAAACCCGCAATCCCAAGTAATATAAATAAATAAATAAAAACCGTTCAGGCCTATCATTTCAGCCCATAACGATTTTTCCTTATTCTAAAGTCCGTTCGGGTATGTATCATTTCAACCCATAGTGATTCTAATCTACAGGGAACTTGCAGTGTGATAAACTGATATAAATAAACAGAATAGCATGAGATAACAGTAATAGATGATATAACATATGTAATAACAGGGGTAAACATTATATGATCATAATATAACAGTTACAACAGGATGATATAATTTTACAGATTCAAATGGTGTCAGTTTACTAGTTATATAAGTACACATTGTCTGGTGAGAATTACTCACTTGTTCAAGCTGGAGATGACAACCACAAACGCACAACAAAGATTCCCAGAGGCACGAGAGCACGATAATTATTTGAGTGTGGGAGAGCCAAAGCTAATTGCCTTGTCACATTCAAACCAAACAATTACAAACAACATAAGATTTCAACCCAAAAATTCAATAAACAATGCTAGAAATGGATGCATAAACAAAGTCAAAGTGTTTGCACTTGCTTCCTACCACCTATGCTTCAGCTCCAGATCTGAAATGGCACGGCTAAAGGCATGGTTTGGATCAGGTATGGTCTGGAAAAGGTGCGGCTACAAGGTGATGAAGGTGAGTGGAAGTTACAAGGTGTTGAAGGCAATGGAATACCAAAGGGTTTCAAGGCAAAGTGTGGCTTTTGTTGCACCATAGGGTTCGGCCCCTTGCTGATGTGGCTTGTCCATGGTATGTGGTGGTCAGGTGGTGGCTGGAGTGTGGGCCAGAGGTGGTGGAAGGTCAGGTCAGAGGTGGTGGCGGTGGAGGTAGTGGTGGCAAAAGGTGGTAGAAGGAGGAGATGACAATTCTAGGTCATAAGTGATAGTTTATGATGGTTTTTGGTGGATTTTGTGTAGATCTTGGACTTGGATTGGTTAGGCCTGAGGAGGAGGGTTGCTAGGATGGGTGATGGTCAGAGGAAGGGGGTCGTGGTGGTCGGCCAAAGCCTGGAGGAGGAGGAACCAAACTATGAAGGTAGAGAGCATATGCAGTTTCAATAGAAAAACATAGAAAACAAGGAAGAAAGAAGGAATTTTTACCCAAAATTTTGAAGCCATGGCCGTGATTTTTTTGGAGGAGAAAGAGAAGTGTTTGCGTGAAAAAAATGAAAAGAAGTCCGCTGAAAAGAATAGGGTATGCATGGCCAAAAACATTGAAGAGAGGAGTTGAGAAAGTGAAAGGTCGGGAGGTGAAAAGCCATAGGAATTTCAATAGTTTAAAACTTTTCATATTTCCTCTAATTTCTTTTTAAGTTTTATATAACTGAAATATATATATAAACTCAGATAAAATACGAAAATTTAGTAAATAAACAAAAATTAATTAATTAATTATTAATTATATAAAATTTAATTAAGTAAAACAGCAAAAATTTCAACTAGTCTTGAAAATATGAAAAATAAATGCAATGAACTTTGGAAAAAGTTTATGGACTTGTAAAACATTTATAAACAAAGATAATAACATAAAATAAAAATGCATTCACAAAATGAATAAATAAATTTTAATTAAATATAATTTAATTGAAGAAAATAGCAGAAAAATAGAAACTAGCCTTTAAAAATAGAAAATAAATTCAATACGCTTTGGAAAAATTATATAATCACTTTAAATTATTTAAAAGGAAAAATTATACATAAAATAAAATACTAACACATATTAGAACAAAATATGACAAATAAAATATAATTTAAAATAGACAATATTGCTAAATACATCAGTTTACACACAATATTGAAATATACATAACTTTCACAATTTAACTCCGTTTCCAACGAAACGAAAAGCTGTATCCATGGAATTAAATCTATTTTCATAATAAAAGATAAAATTTAAGAATTTGAAATATTTAAATTTAAAGTTCAAAAGTCAAAGTTTGACCAGTTTCAATAGAAATTCACTTTTCAGTGAAATATCCAATTTATACTAGTTTGAACTATAAATCACTTAATAGTCAACATTTATATTTAAAATGAAATGTTTGAAATAGAACAAGTTTAAAATAATTTAAAATAAAATAAAGTCAAAATTTAAAATATAGGCCAAAATCTAGGGTTGTTACACTCTCCCCCACTAAAAACTTTTCGTCCCCGAAAAGGAATGAAGTACGGGAAAACACAGGAAAGATAAAATTGAAATGAGATTAAGACAAGATGACAAAAGATTGAAATTATACCTGATAACTGTGGTTATAGGTAAGTTTAATAAGGTGGAGATGGTCTTCCCAAGATTCTCCAGAATCAGGAACACAAGTACGAAAAGATCCTCTAGAATCTGATTCACTCTTTCCGCTTGACCGACAGTCTGTGGGTGGAAAGCAGTGCTCAGATTTAAAATGAGTACCAAAGATTATAAAGATTATAGAAAGATTTCTAAGCAAAAAGATTATAGATAGATGCCTATACCAGTCTGTAGCAAGATAAGGAAAAATAAGGACAACTAACAGACAGTTTGAAAAACAAAATTAGGTAATAAGTTTGAAAAACAAAATAAGATAATAGGTTTGAAATTTCCATGGTTTCAGCTTAACTGATAATTAATTTTACACAAGTTAAATAAATCTTAACTATCTCTAATTTCATTATCTTATCATCAAATTTTCTTAAACAAACAATCTCTAAAATCATGATTTGATTAAAATTAAGTGTATAACATTCAATAAATTTAATTCTTCTTTATTCCTAATTATAATTAAATTTATCCCTCTTAAATATTTTATCACATATGTTAAATATGCTTACACTTATTATAACTGTTTTAATTTATTCCTAATTCCCTTAACATCATTTGTATTGTAAATTATTCAATTAACCTTTTAGTCTATTTACCTGTGTTAATCTTTTTATAACTAAAATTTAAGTGTATAATATTTATTATAACCACTCAAATTTTATTTATAAAAATCTTTTTATATTGTATATTATCCAATTACATTGTTAACTTCTAAAAATTAAGGTAAGTTATATTGGAATGCAATTGAGAATTATACAAATAAAACTTTCTAAAATTAATATACACTATAAACATCCTAATTCAATCATTTCAAGCTTGAATCATCTATTCAAAAATTTTGATTTTCTTTTTATACTTGAAGTTATTATTTAAGATAGAATTTAAGAATAAAATCTCGGATTCCTTTCAAACCATTTAGAGATAGATAAATGTATGTACATAATTTGTCAAATCAAATTTAAATCATATATATATATATTTTATAAATCAATCATATTTTAGAAATTTATATCAATCAAGTTTCCCAAAACAAAGCTGTAGCAAGACTACAGATTGGTTTCTTCACTTCGAAACTCGAAAATGAACGTCGATGATGCTGCAGTCATCACCGAAATTATTTTCCAGCGACAAAGAGAAGAGCACTTAATTTTTAAACTTTAAAATCCTTTAGAGACAAAAGAAAAAAAATTTATTCAAAAATACTTTAAATAATATCCTTTTAAAAAATTTAAACACAAGGTTTGAAATCCATCGGAAATTAAACTCTTTAAATTTCTTGTTTTAAATTCATTTCAGTTCCCAAATAAATTTATAAACAACTATTTATAAATTCCTTTGTAGAACAATAAATGATAAATCAAGTATTATCATTTTAAATAATCAATTTAAACAAATTTATTAAGTTCCATAAATTTACTTATATATTAAAATTTATTTAATTAACCAAATTTTAAAATAATATTGTATCGGTTTGTTCTGTCAAAGTGTTTTAGAAATCCTATCGATAGCGTTGATCAGACGAATCGATCGGAAACCCAAATCGACATCAACAACTCAAACAACACAATATATAATAAAATATAGATTTAAAAGTACAATTCAAAATGTTGGAGATAGTTTAGAAACAAAGACAAGATGATTAATTAACAAAATATGAAGATGGATAAGCTTAGATAAATCGCGGGCAACCTTAACCGGGTCAACCGTGACTTAATGAATAAGAGCAAATGTGGATTTTCCTGGGGTAAATCTACATCCGATCTCAAGAGATAGAGTTTGGAATAACAAAAGATATTAGCATCTAAACCAAGGATAAATATAAATCTCTGGTGAATCGATGCAAATTTGTAAAGGAGTTTTTCCCCTTTTACAAGTCATTAGAATATTGGCGAGACCACCAATTCACTATAAAGCACATTCGAAGCGGAGTTATGGGATACTCCAGAATCAAAAGAAGATGAATAGTGAGGGACAAGAATGAATTTTGGAACCGCAGGGAACGTTCCAAAAATTAAAAGAAAATTCGAATCAAGAGGAAAAGATTCAAACTCGAATGAAAGTGATTCTGTAAATAAATCTACTCTATATGCTGAGTTTTGCCTCAAAGCCAAAGCTCTGATACCAACTGTAACGACCCGATATTTTCAACCATTCGCATCCATTATAAGTGCATAGGTAGACACTCATGCCGGAGTTGAATTGCTCAAAATACCGCGTTGTAATTAAAATTTGGCAAATCTCAGAATATACAGTAAATAAATATAATCACAGATAACAGACACAGAGTAAAATAATGCAGCGGAAGTAAAAGAAATAGTAGTTCATGAAGCTACTATATAAATATATCAGAGTACATAAGATACAATAGAAGAAATAGAGTACAACGGAAGTATAAATAAGATAACCAAGTACAAGCTGAACAGAGCAACATAACTGAAGTCGATAGAACAAGACTAGCAGATAATCTCCAGCGATTCAAATCTCCAGAAGGTGGAAATCCAAATCTGTGAATACTCAGGCTGACCCGAGCGTAAAGCAAAACACAAACACTCGAGTCAGGACAATATATACTTATATAATATAAACCAACTCAAGTGAACTGTAATAAGGTACAAGTAACTTAAAGAATGCTTGGGACCGCCCATTCTTTAAGGATCCGTTAAACTATCTACTATGTAGTAATATTCGCTATTATAATAATGTCTAATCAGTAAAGTATAATCATATAGAAAATAGCGTTAAGGGGATGGAGAACCTTAACGCGGTCGGATCTTAAAATCATAATCGTAGTAAAGCTCGATATGGTAGGTGACACGGCACAATTAGGCAATGCCAGGGTAGATATACCAATTACGCATCCGGACTAGTGGTGACGCATAGCAGCCACTACCGCCCACCTCGAACAACACTCCCAATCAAGGGTGGCCACCAAATCAATCACAAGTAATAGAATGGTATCGAAGAAGTGTGTCCGATAAGAGGTGCTACCTCCTTGGTCCGTCAATCGCTCCTGTTTTAGCCACCTTATGCCAACTCACGGGAGTTGGGTCCACGTAACATACCTTAAGAACGTCGCCACCATCCTACTTCATTCTGGAATCTCCACCGCGTACACGGTTGTCAAAGTGGTTTTCGGTATCGACAGAGAGTATGTCCATATCCGATCCCGGTCTCTTTGCCAACCAATCGTTATTATAACCCGTGGTTATAACTTTTAAAAACAATACTTTACTTCAAAATAAGATATCATTTCAAAATCATGTCTTTATCAAAATAAAGATTTATCATTTCCAAATCATTTCAATATTCTAAAATATCGTATCCTTTCAAACTTCTTTTCAAATCATTTTAATACATCAAAATATTATATCTTTTCAAACTTTATTTCAAATCATTTTTATATATCAAAATATCATACCTTTGATAGTTATACTTCGAAACCAAAATCATTTTATTTCAAAACTATGTTCATTTCAAAACAACATCATTTCCATTTCAAACATATATTCACCTTTCAAATAGTCTATACTTTCAAAGTTATAACTCTTTCGAAACAAAACATTTGAAATCATTATACTTTGAAAATCACAGCATTTCGAAATCATATATTTAAAATCATCTTTTAATTCTATACATTTACAAACTTATTAAATTCAAACCATCAAATTTCAATTCAATTACAGTTTACCAATAAACCATTTCAAATCTTATAAATTTCAAATATAGGTTTAATTCACAAAATACAATATTCAATCTTTAGTATATTTCAAAACTTTAAATCTCCCACATTTCATAAATCCAATATCATTTAAATAAACTCAATTAATATATACTTCAAATATTCATTTATCAAATAAATTAAATAAGTCAGAAATCAAGTATCATTTCAAACTCATTTCACAATATCAAAATATTATTCAAAACACCATTCATTTTTATTCATTTAAATACCATTTAAATCCATTCATTTTATTAAATTTAAATACCATTTTAAACTCACATTAGAAATCAAATTCTTCCACTTAAATATCTCTTCATTATCTTTAGAAATTTAACATTTAATTTCCCAAAATTATATCATTTTCCAGAGATTATTTTTCATTAAAATTAATTTAAAACAACAAAATATAGTTTCTGTAGCACTTATAAAATGCTACGTAAAGTTATAGTTTAAAACGGTTAATTAACAAAAGACAGCGTTAAATGCTGTAATAGATTTCTTTTAAGTTTCAATTAGCTTACATGTTAAGTTTAACCACTATAGCACTTACAAAGTGCTATAATAGCCTTTATTTCAAATTAACCTTTTAGTTCATTTAAAACACTACAACATTTACAAAATGCTGTAATATCCTTTACATTACATTTCAAAATGTTGTTAAATCATATTCAGAGTTTTATTTACAATTCCACAAATAATTAACTTTTAATATAAATCATTTTAACTTATAAAATCATATATTTCACATTTAACACAATCATTTAAATACCTTTATTTCTATGATTTTATAAAGTCAAATTTCCATACAAAAATCAAATTTAATAACAATTAAATTTTCATTTCTTTAATTAAATTATTAACTTAACAACTAAGTTTAAATTTCCAAAAATATAGCTTATTTCCATTTATTTTACTTAATTAAAATTTCACTTTTAAACAAATTTCACAAAATTCAATTTAAGTTATATTTCCAAATTCAGCTTAAATGTTCATTTATTCCATATTTTAATTTATACAAAATCATTAACACCTTTAAAACATTATTATTACTTAATAAAAATCATTAAATTTATCTTTAAATCAAATTTGTCATATTTTCTTACTTTACAAAAATTCCATTTATAAACAAAATCATAAATTCCAAAATTAACTTATATTTCAAATTCTACTTCACCATTTACTTAATTCACTTATTTAATTTGTAGAAAATCACAAATACTTTATAGAAATCATTTTAATGAAATTTAAATCAAAATACCATAATATTTACATTAAAAAAAGTATTTTAAAAATTTCAGAAAAATATATAAACCACGGGTCTGTATATAATTTTCTAGCCTAGGTCAAGTGATACGGATATATATCATTTCAATCCGCAGTTTACAAAGAAAAACCGGGTTTTATCATTTCAAACCCGCAATCCCAAGTAATATAAATAAATAAATAAAAACCGTTCAGGCCTATCATTTCAGCCCATAACGATTTTTCCTTATTCTAAAGTCCGTTCGGGTATGTATCATTTCAACCCATAGTGATTCTAATCTACAGGGAACTTGCAGTGTGATAAACTGATATAAATAAACAGAATAGCATGAGATAACAGTAATAGATGATATAACATATGTAATAACAGGGGTAAACATTATATGATCATAATATAACAGTTACAACAGGATGATATAATTTTACAGATTCAAATGGTGTCAGTTTACTAGTTATATAAGTACACATTGTCTGGTGAGAATTACTCACTTGTTCAAGCTGGAGATGACAACCACAAACGCACAACAAAGATTCCCAGAGGCACGAGAGCACGATAATTATTTGAGTGTGGGAGAGCCAAAGCTAATTGCCTTGTCACATTCAAACCAAACAATTACAAACAACATAAGATTTCAACCCAAAAATTCAATAAACAATGCTAGAAATGGATGCATAAACAAAGTCAAAGTGTTTGCACTTGCTTCCTACCACCTATGCTTCAGCTCCAGATCTGAAATGGCACGGCTAAAGGCATGGTTTGGATCAGGTATGGTCTGGAAAAGGTGCGGCTACAAGGTGATGAAGGTGAGTGGAAGTTACAAGGTGTTGAAGGCAATGGAATACCAAAGGGTTTCAAGGCAAAGTGTGGCTTTTGTTGCACCATAGGGTTCGGCCCCTTGCTGATGTGGCTTGGCCATGGTATGTGGTGGTCAGGTGGTGGCTGGAGTGTGGGCCAGAGGTGGTGGAAGGTCAGGTCAGAGGTGGTGGTGGTGGAGGTAGTGGTGGCAAAAGGTGGTAGAAGGAGGAGATGACAATTCTAGGTCATAAGTGATAGTTTGTGATGGTTTTTGGTGGATTTTGTGTAGATCTTGGACTTGGATTGGTTAGGCCTGAGGAGGAGGGTTGCTAGGATGGGTGATGGTCAGAGGAAGGGGGTCGTGGTGGTCGGCCAAAGCCTGGAGGAGGAGGAACCAAACTATGAAGGTAGAGAGCATATGCAGTTTCAATAGAAAAACATAGAAAACAAGGAAGAAAGAAGGAATTTTTACCCAAAATTTTGAAGCCATGGCCGTGATTTTTTTGGAGGAGAAAGAGAAGTGTTTGCGTGAAAAAAATGAAAAGAAGTCCGCTGAAAAGAATAGGGTATGCATGGCCAAAAACATTGAAGAGAGGAGTTGAGAAAGTGAAAGGTCGGGAGGTGAAAAGCCATAGGAATTTCAATAGTTTAAAACTTTTCATATTTCCTCTAATTTCTTTTTAAGTTTTATATAACTGAAATATATATATAAACTCAGATAAAATACGAAAATTTAGTAAATAAACAAAAATTAATTAATTAATTATTAATTATATAAAATTTAATTAAGTAAAACAGCAAAAATTTCAACTAGTCTTGAAAATATGAAAAATAAATGCAATGAACTTTGGAAAAAGTTTATGGACTTGTAAAACATTTATAAACAAAGATAATAATATAAAATAAAAATGCATTCACAAAATGAATAAATAAATTTTAATTAAATATAATTTAATTGAAGAAAATAGCAGAAAAATAGAAACTAGCCTTTAAAAATAGAAAATAAATTCAATACGCTTTGGAAAAATTATATAATCACTTTAAATTATTTAAAAGACAAAATTATACATAAAATAAAATACTAACACATATTAGAACAAAATATGACAAATAAAATATAATTTAAAATAGACAATATTGCTAAATACATCAGTTTACACACAATATTGAAATATACATAACTTTCACAATTTAACTCCGTTTCCAACGAAACGAAAAGCTGTATCCATGGAATTAAATCTATTTTCATAATAAAAGATAAAATTTAAGAATTTGAAATATTTAAATTTAAAGTTCAAAAGTCAAAGTTTGACCAGTTTCAATAGAAATTCACTTTTCAGTGAAATATCCAATTTATACTAGTTTGAACTATAAATCACTTAATAGTCAACATTTATATTTAAAATGAAATGTTTGAAATAGAACAAGTTTAAAATAATTTAAAATAAAATAAAGTCAAAATTTAAAATATAGGCCAAAATCTAGGGTTGTTACAAATAATTTCTTATTTATTTTAAAGATAAATTTTAAGCTTAAGTTTTATTTAAGATTTAATTTAAGAAATTCATTTGTTTTAATATTCTTTTCTCTTTAAAAAAATTCAAATATAAGTCAAAATGGGTTTGTAAAAATATATATATAGTTAAAATAAGTTTCTCAAGCATATAAAAATATGTTATATTTAATTTTATCAAAGCATAAGCTATTATAAATAATTGTTTTCACATTTGTATATTTATTAAAATCTAAAGCTTAAATTATAAAAGGATAAATACATTTTTATACATATAGATATTTTATAAATAAACATGTAGGATTTAAATAAATCAAAATAAAAAGAAATTAACACTTGTAAATCAATTGTAATGACCCAAGATTTTAGGAATTTATTCTGGAAAATATAAATAAATTTTAAATAAATTTTAAATAAATTTTGAAGGAGGAATTGATATAGCTTGATAGTGTATCAGTGTGTGTACATGTGTGCACAGGAAATGCACATGAATATAAGCTAGAACCCTGAACTCCAAGAATACATACATATTGATGTGTATGGAAATATATATATATATATATGTATGTAGATTAAATTCTTAAAAGTAGTATGCATGAGTAAATATATATATATAGGTATGCTACTGAATATTTTTGAGTGTACATGTGCATGTGTGTGTCAGTATAGAATGATGTATGAATATATGGGAGGGTGTACTAATTATTCAGTAAGACTTATATAAATATATATGTGTTAATAAAATACTAGAGTTTAAACTAGTGAAATAAAATATACAGACATATTTTAATATAAGCAGAAATAAAAAGAAGGAAGATATAAAAAGGAATAATCCTCTTATAAATAAATGAAGGAAGTACATACCATTTGCATGAAAGCTAAAAATAGAAAAAAATAAGATAAAACAGGGAAGTGCTTGGTATAGGCAGAATTAGAAAAGAGTATTTAATAAATAACAAAATCAAGTCACATTTTTAGCATGATTATAGACAAGGGGAAAAGTATTTTCTGAAAAGCAAATTTCTGAAAAAAAATGTGTAACCACTTTTCTCTTCACCCAAATTAAGCCGGGAAGGGTAAAACTTTGGGCTTAAAAAATGCAGATAACATGATTTTTCTGGTGGGCAAAAATGGACTTAGCCAATACCCAAAACCCTAAGAGAGACCCTGTATATATATACATGTATATGCAGCAGCCTCCTCTCCTCCTCAGAAAAGAATTTTGAAAAAAAAAACAACACCATAGAAATCATAAGACAAGGGAAGGAAGAGAGCTTGAGGCTAAGGGCAGAAGCTCATCAATTAATTAAGGAAACAAAGAAGAAAGCTAGGTGAGAAAACTCACTCAAAAATCTAAGGCAATAAGTCCTAATGTAGGCAGCCAGATAAAAGTATTTTTATTAAAAGAGTATTTTCATATATGAATGCTTATCTGTGAATTTAAATCTGAAAATGTTTTGATTCTCTTTGGTTGATCACTTGTTTTATTATAACAAAGTTTTATGTGTTGTTAGTATACATATCTGTTTTATACACTCAGATCTCTGATATGTTAATATTTAGGGATATAAACAAATACCCAGAAAATAAAATGTTGAGAATAGGCAAGTAGTATTGGTTTTGGCTCAACCCAGAAAAATGCAAATAATGTTGAGCTGCAATATACTCATGTATAAGTGCTGAGGCTTGAAATAGAAAGGAATTAGGGGTGCAATAGGGTTGCCTATGTGCTGATGCTCCTGATTCAATAAAATGCATAGCAAACAAAATTTTGTGATTCAGTGAAACCAGGTCATCCTGAGTTTAACTCAAGCACAAATGTTTGCAAAAGAAAAACTCTCTCAGAAACCATAAGCCAATATTAGTTGCCTAAACTCCTTTTAAAATACCAGGATAAATATATATATATACAGAACCTTATTTTGTAATCACCAATGGTTGTTTGCTTGTTTGCCTCTGTATGGTTATGAATAATATGAGATGCCATATTATGGATGTTTTTAGCTAATGAAATGAAACACTGAATGGTTTTGTCATGAAAAATCAAAAGAGTTATTATTAACTTAAAACCTGATTAGGAAATTGGGGTCAAGAATACTGCAGGAATGACTTGTGTGCTTGAGTAACACAAGTTGACACATGGCTTGTTTAAGTCCTGAGATCTTTGTGTAATGGAGTGAATTAGTTCATTACAGTGTGTCCATTGATTCATAAATATTGCAGATGAGACCAAGGATAGATAAATATACCAAGGGAATAATACTTGAGATGATGAGAAAACTAGAGTTTTTCCCAGATTTGAAATATGAGAGTTGAATAAATGATTTAACTCATATTGGTTATTCTCCTGTTTGGTATGAATGATTGTTTGACTATGATTAAATTGTATGCTTGAGTGTATGTGCCATATTTATATATGTAGTCTCTGGAAAGAAAATTAAAGTGTGCACATGCACAATGTCACAGAGCATGCACACAAGTAATTGCCTGATTCCAAAGGGCTGAACTTTCTGTATATGTACTTAACTTAACTTTAACCTGATTAACTAATTATTTTTGTGAGCTTTCTCATACCAGACATGTGTCTGACCCTAGTGTGCTAATGGCATCTGGGGTGTCTCATTTAAAATGAGGCAGTTTCAAATGCTTTTTCAGGGATTGCAGCAACTAAATAGGAGTAGGAGCAAGGCTTTGAGAAGAAGATATAGCATGCTAAACTTAGTTAGATAAGAGCCTAAATGTTGAAATCTGCATGTATTGACAATTTAAATTGCTACTTGTATTAAGTGTTGAATATTGGATGGATATTTTGTTAGGTATTTTGTTAAAAGATTGACTTGTATCTGGAAACTATGAACTAAGTTAAATATCTGTTATGTTTAAAAAGAATTTTAATCAAATCTTGTAAGTGGATTTAGCAAGAACACCATGTTAAAATTGAATGATTACATTTTATAAATACATTAGTCAATCATGAATCTTTGGAAAGGATTTAAGTTTTGGAAAATCTGGATAGTTGATTCTCAGAAAATTTAATGGTTTTATTTTCTACTATGGCATATGTATACAAAAGAAATAGGCATAGGTTGAATGTTTTATATGGCTGCAAGGTTTCCATAGTTAAACTTGTTTCATACAAATATCTCATGTACTATTTTTTTTTTAAGAAAGGATTTGTAATAAGGGAAGAGTAAGTCAGATCCAAATAGTTGCAGATATATATGCACATAAACATGTTTAAGTGCAAATCTTACCACACCTTTTTCCTTTATATTTGTGATAAGGATCTGAATTTCACTCAGATTCTAACCAAATGCATTCTTAATTCCAGACAGATTTTGTGAGAAGAAATTCAAAACCTGGATAATGATAAACACTCTTATCATTTACAAAACCCAAGCAACAGACCCTTAATTTACATCAATCATGAAGCCTTCCAGGCTGTAGAAATGGGTTTCAAAAAAATAATTAAGCAAGAATTATTATTTTGTATGATGGAATATAGGCAAAAATAAAGTATATATGTGCAGATATAGGTAGATAACAGGTTCCAAACTGTACAGAGAGAAAAAAAAAACAACAAAAAATTGTGTTTGAACCAACCAGCATAGTACTCGAACTCGTGATCTCTTGTGTATAAGTTAGGCGCGTTTCCATTACGCCTAGATGTTGCTTGTGTTCACTTAGGATCCACTTTCTTTTATACTGAATTTGATACTATCCAGACTTTAACATGATCATCTATATTAAAAGCTTGTTTACTACTGATTATTACTTGATCACTTCTTAGTTAGGATAAACAGACTAAAGTATATGTTTCCAGTGGATTGTTTGGTCAAAAAAAAAATCAGCAATCCAATATCCTCTTGTTTTCCAGAACTCTGATTCAAACAAGAGAGGCATATACATCCTCATATGTATGTGCTTATCTTTGTGAATGTACTGATATATTTATATTGGTTGATTATTGTGATCCTGGATATATTTTGGTTTATTGGAGAAAGAAATTGACCCTGAGAATTATAATTGCAATGGATGATATTTCTATATATATATATATCCTCTTTACCTTAAAAAAAAATCCTTATGGAATTAGAGTAGAAATAGGAGGGTCATTTCAGTTGGTATCAGAGCTATGTTATTTAACATAATAGAAGTAAGGATCAAGTTCTTAGATAGAAATAAAATTAAAAGGAACTAAATGTATATACAACAATGTGTTCAGTGTGAAAAAAAAACTCACTGAAACAACCAAATTACCAATCAAACTAACCAGCTATGTAAATTACTATTAGCAAACTATGGTAGGGAGACCACCCAATCAGGGAGCAGGATCTTCCCATGCACCACCAGTGGTCAATCTGCAAGACTTGGTGAGAGCATTTAGGGATGGGGCAGGACAAAGGCAAGAAAATCCCTATGAAGAACTCTCAAAATTGCTTAAGACATATACTCATTTAGGAGGCAAAAGCTTTGAAGGGACAGAGAGTATCATGGAAATTCAAACATGGTTGAGAACATTGGAAAGAATTTTCAATGACATGCAACTTGATGATCAAAGAAAGAGGCAAGTGGCTTCAAGACAGCTAAAAGGAGTAGCTTTAGGCTGGTGGGAAGTAATCATTGCAGGAAGAAATGAGAATGAAATCACTTGGAATCAATTCAAAGAGATGTTGGAAGCAAGGTTTGTACCAGCATCAGCAAAGACTACCTTGCTAGAAGAATTCATTAGACTTAGACAAGGAACCATGACTGTCACAGAATACACTCAAAAGTTTGAGGGGCTTTCCACATATGGAGCAATGCTTGTGGCAGATGAGGCATCTAAAAATGATAGGTACATAAAAGGTCTGAACCCAGGACTTAGCAGAGCCATGTTACCCTATGCAGACAAGACTTTTGATCATGTGATAGACTTAGCTTTGAGGTTGGAGCAGCATGACAAGGAAAGGGAGAAGTTCAGAAATTTTAAGAGCAATAATACCAAGAAAGGTAAGGGGAGGTATCACCCTTATGATAAGAAGAAAGAAGAGGCTAGTAACAAAAGCACTGGAGATGACAAAGCCAAGGAAAACAAGAAGAAAATTGTGTGCCATCAGTGTGGAAAGGAAGGGCATATCAAACCAAGATGTCCAGAATTGAAAGGAGGAGCTTTCAAATGCTATCTATGTGGGAAAGAGGGGCATATGAAGAGGAATTGTCCTGAGTATAAACAGCAAGGCAAATTGGCAAATTTGGAAGGAAAAGGCAAAGCCACAGTGGAGAGTAACACTGTAAACCATAGCCAAGTGGAAGGTACATTACTTATTTGTACCATACCCATAACAGTAGTATATGATACTGGGGCAACTCACTCTTTAATTTCTTATGAACTGGTTAGAATGCTAAAACTGAATTGCATATTGGTTGAAACCCCATTGCATATACACAGTCCATTGGGGAGTTCTAGTGTTTTAAATATGATTTGTGTGGATGTGGGATTAAACATAGGAGGAAATATTTTTATTTCCAATTTATATGTTTTGAATTACCCAAATATAGGTGTTATATTGGGGGTAGACTGGTTAAGGCAATTTAAAGCCATAATTAATTTAGACTCATCCACCATATCATTGCAAAATTCTAGAGGCCAGAGAATCACAGTTTTATGTGAGGTAGCTAAGGAAGGAAAACTATATCATTTAGTTGACTCAGAAAAAGATTTCAGTGAACTAACCATTGAAGAAATTCCCATAGTCAATGAATATTTGGATGTGTTTGGTGAGGTCAAGGGTATTCCACACCATAGACCAGTAGAATTCCAGATCAATCTAGTTCCAGGAGCAAGCCCAGTGATTAAAAAGCCAACTAGAATGGGGCCAAATGAACTAAAAGAATTAAAGAAACAGTTAGAAGAATTGGAAGAAAAGGGTTTTATAAGACCAAGTAATTCTTGTTGGGGAGCACCAGTGGTATTTGTTAAGAAGCAAGATGGCTCCTTAAGACTCTGCATAGATTATAGAGAATTAAACAAAGTAACTATTAAAAATAAATACCCATTGCCAAGAATAGATGATCTTTTTGATCAATTAGCAGGGGAAAAAGTATTTTCTAGACTAGACTTAGCATCTGGTTTTCATCAAATGAAGGTGGAAGAATCAAGCATCAAGTACACTGCCTTTAACACTAGGTATGGGTTGTATGAATTTTTGGTTATGCCATTTGGCTTGACCAATGCACCATCTTACTTTGTAGATTTAATGAACAGAACCTTTAGAGATTGTTTAGACAAGTTTGTGCTTATTTTTATAGATGACATTTTGATTTATTCCAAGACAGTGGAGGAACATAAGCATCATTTGCACCTGGTTTTGTCTAGATTAAGGGAAAAAGATTTAAAGGCAAAATTTTCAAAATGTGTGTTTTGGAAGGAGGAAGTACATTTTCTTGGCCATGTTATATCTGCCAAAGGAATTTCTGTGAACCCCAATAAAGTAGTGGCTATTCAAGCATGGAAGAGGCCAAGCACTGTGAGTGAAGTGAGGTCATTTATGGGGATGGCAGGGTATTATAGGAGGTTTATAAAAGATTTTTCAAAAATTTCTACACCACTCACTAACCTAACCAGGAAGAACCAAGCTTTTGTTTGGTCAGAAAAATGTGAAAAGTCTTTTGAACAGTTGAAGGAGGCATTGGTGAATGCTCCAATTCTAAAGGTACCACATGGAAATGAAGAATTAGTGGTATACACTGATGCTAGTGGATTTGGCTTGGGTGCAGTGTTGATGCAACAAGGCCAAGTCATTGCATATGCATCCAGACAACTTAAACCCCATGAAGTAAGGTATGCCACACATGATCTCGAATTAGCAGCTGTGATATATGCTTTAAAACTTTGGAGACATTATTTGTTAGGCACTAAGTTTGAACTTTACACTGACCACAAGTCTCTAAAATATTTGTTTTCACAAAAAGATTTGAACATGAGGCAACATAGATGGGTGGAGTTCTTAGCTGCCTATGACTTTGACATACTTTATACACCAGGGAAAGCAAACAAAGTTGCAGATGCTCTAAGTAGACAGCATGCTAAATTGGCTATGATGATGATAGAAGAATTTAAAAACTTATTTTTGCTAACTGAGTTAGAGATTGGGGAGAATGGTTGTGTGCACAATAATGAGCAGATGCATGGTGCACAAGAAGATAAAGGGAAGTTAAGCTTAATGACACTTCAACCAGATTTAATTCTGAAGGTAGGAAAAATGCAAGAACAAGATGCTCACTTATTAGAGAAGAGAATGCTCCTCTCAAGAGGGGAGGAAGTAATGAATCACCACATTGATAAAGATGGTTATGTGAGATACCAGAATAGGATGTGTGTACCAGAGGACATAGAATTGAAGAAGGAGATATTGAATGAATATCACAGAAGTAAATACTCCATACACCCAGGTAACACAAAAATGTATCAAAATTTGAAAAGAGACTTCTGGTGGAAGGGGATGAAATCTGATATAGCTAAGTACATTGCCAAATGTATGACTTGCCAACAAGTCAAGGCTGAAACTCAAAGACCATCAGGGTTGATGCAACCTCTTAGTGTACCACAGTGGAAGTGGGAAGACATATCTATGGACTTCATAGATGGACTGCCTAGATCTAAGAGAGGTAATACAAGCATATGGGTGATAGTTGATAGGCTAACCAAGGTAGCACACTTCATCCCAGTCAAGTCAGAAAGAACAGCACCAAAACTAGCTCAAATTTTTATAAAAGAAGTGGTAAGGTTACATGGCATTCCCAAAACCATTGTGAGTGATAGGGATACCATCTTCACTTCAAAATTCTGGAGAAGCTTTCAAGAAGCAATGGGAAGTGAACTATGTTTAAGTACTGCCTACCACCCTCAATCAGATGGGCAGACTGAGGTGGTAAACAAAGTTTTGGAGGACATGTTGAGGGCATGTATACTGGATTTTGGGGGCAACTGGGAAGACAATCTTCATCTAGTTGAATTTACATACAACAACAGCTACCAAAGCACCATAGGAATGGCTCCATTTGAAGCCTTATATGGTAAACCCTGTTTGTCACCTGTTTGCTGGGTAGAAGCAGGAGAAAGGTCTATTTTAGGACCTGAGTACATACAAGAAACCAAGGAGAAAATTGAGTTGGTAAGAAGAAGAATGACAGCAGCTCAAGATAGGCAAAAGAAATTTGCAGACATGAGAAGGAGGCAGGTAGAATATGAGGTGGGAAATTTTGTTTTCATCAAAATCTCACCCATGAAAAATGTGCTGAGGTTTGGAAAACAAGGCAAATTAACCCCAAGATATATTGGACCATACAAAATTTTGGAGAGAATTGGCCCCTTGGCATATAAGTTGGAATTACCAGAAAACATGCAAGGTATACATGATGTTTTTCATGTATCACAATTGAGAAGATGGGTCCATGACAAGGCAGAAATTCTTGAAACCCCAACCCAAGTGCAGATAAATCCTAATTTGATTTATGAAAAGGATCCAGTGGGAATTTTGGCAAAAGATGTGAAGAAGTTGAGGAATAAATCTCTGAAACTGGTGAAGGTACAGTGGAGTCTTGATCCTAGTGATTGCACATGGGAACTAGAAGACAAAGTTAGGATGAATTATCCTAAGCTATTTTCAGATTAAGGTAATTCTGATTTTTGATTGTTTTCTTTGTTTTGGATGAATATATTTTTAGTTAGTATAGAACTAAGAATCTATTTGGTAGAGAATATACTTGTTCTCTGAATTAAGTTTAAAATTTATTTTAAGCTTAGGAAAATTGTGGGACACAATTTCTAAAAGGAGGGGTGTATGTAATGACCCAAGATTTTAGGAATTTATTCTGGAAAATATAAATAAATTTAAAATAAATTTTAAATAAATTTTGAAGGAGGAATTGATATAGCTTGATAGTGTATCAGTGTGTGTACATGTGTGCACAGGAAATGCACATGAATATAAGCTAGAACCCTGAACTCCAAGAATACATACATATTGATGTGTATGGAAATATATATATATATATATATATATGTAGATTAAATTCTTAAAAGTAGTATGCATGAGTAAATATATATATATATAGGTATGCTACTGAATATTTTTGAGTGTACATGTGCATGTGTGTGTCAGTATAGAATGATGTATGAATATATGGGAGGGTGTACTAATTATTCAGTAAGACTTATATAAATATATATGTGTTAATAAAATACTAGAGTTTAAACTAGTGAAATAAAATATACAGACATATTTTAATATAAGCAGAAATAAAAAGAAGGAAGATATAAAAAGGAATAATCCTCTTATAAATAAATGAAGGAAGTACATACCATTTGCATGAAAGCTAAAAATAGAAAAAAATAAGATAAAACAGGGAAGTGCTTGGTATAGGCAGAATTAGAAAAGAGTATTTAATAAATAACAAAATCAAGTCACATTTTTAGCATGATTATAGACAAGGGGAAAAGTATTTTCTGAAAAGCAAATTTCTGAAAAAAAATGTGTAACCACTTTTCTCTTCACCCAAATTAAGCCGGGAAGGGTAAAACTTTGGGCTTAAAAAATGCAGATAACATGATTTTTCTGGTGGGCAAAAATGGACTTAGCCAATACCCAAAACCCTAAGAGAGACCCTGTATATATATACATGTATATGCAGCAGCCTCCTCTCCTCCTCAGAAAAGAATTTTGAAAAAAAAAACAACACCATAGAAATCATAAGACAAGGGAAGGAAGAGAGCTTGAGGCTAAGGGCAGAAGCTCATCAATTAATTAAGGAAACAAAGAAGAAAGCTAGGTGAGAAAACTCACTCAAAAATCTAAGGCAATAAGTCCTAATGTAGGCAGCCAGATAAAAGTATTTTTATTAAAAGAGTATTTTCATATATGAATGCTTATCTGTGAATTTAAATCTGAAAATGTTTTGATTCTCTTTGGTTGATCACTTGTTTTATTATAACAAAGTTTTATGTGTTGTTAGTATACATATCTGTTTTATACACTCAGATCTCTGATATGTTAATATTTAGGGATATAAACAAATACCCAGAAAATAAAATGTTGAGAATAGGCAAGTAGTATTGGTTTTGGCTCAACCCAGAAAAATGCAAATAATGTTGAGCTGCAATATACTCATGTATAAGTGCTGAGGCTTGAAATAGAAAGGAATTAGGGGTGCAATAGGGTTGCCTATGTGCTGATGCTCCTGATTCAATAAAATGCATAGCAAACAAAATTTTGTGATTCAGTGAAACCAGGTCATCCTGAGTTTAACTCAAGCACAAATGTTTGCAAAAGAAAAACTCTCTCAGAAACCATAAGCCAATATTAGTTGCCTAAACTCCTTTTAAAATACCAGGATAAATATATATATATACAGAACCTTATTTTGTAATCACCAATGGTTGTTTGCTTGTTTGCCTCTGTATGGTTATGAATAATATGAGATGCCATATTATGGATGTTTTTAGCTAATGAAATGAAACACTGAATGGTTTTGTCATGAAAAATCAAAAGAGTTATTATTAACTTAAAACCTGATTAGGAAATTGGGGTCAAGAATACTGCAGGAATGACTTGTGTGCTTGAGTAACACAAGTTGACACATGGCTTGTTTAAGTCCTGAGATCTTTGTGTAATGGAGTGAATTAGTTCATTACAGTGTGTCCATTGATTCATAAATATTGCAGATGAGACCAAGGATAGATAAATATACCAAGGGAATAATACTTGAGATGATGAGAAAACTAGAGTTTTTCCCAGATTTGAAATATGAGAGTTGAATAAATGATTTAACTCATATTGGTTATTCTCCTGTTTGGTATGAATGATTGTTTGACTATGATTAAATTGTATGCTTGAGTGTATGTGCCATATTTATATATGTAGTCTCTGGAAAGAAAATTAAAGTGTGCACATGCACAATGTCACAGAGCATGCACACAAGTAATTGCCTGATTCCAAAGGGCTGAACTTTCTGTATATGTACTTAACTTAACTTTAACCTGATTAACTAATTATTTTTGTGAGCTTTCTCATACCAGACATGTGTCTGACCCTAGTGTGCTAATGGCATCTGGGGTGTCTCATTTAAAATGAGGCAGTATCAAATGCTTTTTCAGGGATTGCAGCAACTAAATAGGAGTAGGAGCAAGGCTTTGAGAAGAAGATATAGCATGCTAAACTTAGTTAGATAAGAGCCTAAATGTTGAAATCTGCATGTATTGACAATTTAAATTGCTACTTGTATTAAGTGTTGAATATTGGATGGATATTTTGTTAGGTATTTTGTTAAAAGATTGACTTGTATCTGGAAACTATGAACTAAGTTAAATATCTGTTATGTTTAAAAAGAATTTTAATCAAATCTTGTAAGTGGATTTAGCAAGAACACCATGTTAAAATTGAATGATTACATTTTATAAATGCATTAGTCAATCATGAATCTTTGGAAAGGATTTAAGTTTTGGAAAATCTGGATAGTTGATTCTCAGAAAATTTAATGGTTTTATTTTCTACTATGGCATATGTATACAAAAGAAATAGGCATAGGTTGAATGTTTTATATGGCTGCAAGGTTTCCATAGTTAAACTTGTTTCATACAAATATCTCATGTACTATTTTTTTTTAAGAAAGGATTTGTAATAAGGGAAGAGTAAGTCAGATCCAAATAGTTGCAGATATATATGCACATAAACATGTTTAAGTGCAAATCTTACCACACCTTTTTCCTTTATATTTGTGATAAGGATCTGAATTTCACTCAGATTCTAACCAAATGCATTCTTAATTCCAGACAGATTTTGTGAGAAGAAATTCAAAACCTGGATAATGATAAACACTCTTATCATTTACAAAACCCAAGCAACAGACCCTTAATTTACATCAATCATGAAGCCTTCCAGGCTGTAGAAATGGGTTTCAAAAAAATAATTAAGCAAGAATTATTGTTTTGTATGATGGAATATAGGCAAAAATAAAGTATATATGTGCAGATATAGGTAGATAACAGGTTCCAAACTGTACAGAGAGAAAAAAAAAACAACAAAAAATTGTGTTTGAACCAACCAGCATAGTACTCGAACTCGTGATCTCTTGTGTATAAGTTAGGCGCGTTTCCATTACGCCTAGATGTTGCTTGTGTTCACTTAGGATCCACTTTCTTTTATACTGAATTTGATACTATCCAGACTTTAACATGATCATCTATATTAAAAGCTTATTTACTACTGATTATTACTTGATCACTTCTTAGTTAGGATAAACAGACTAAAGTATATGTTTCCAGTGGATTGTTTGGTCAAAAAAAAATCAGCAATCCAATATCCTCTTGTTTTCCAGAACTCTGATTCAAACAAGAGAGGCATATACATCCTCATATGTATGTGCTTATCTTTGTGAATGTACTGATATATTTATATTGGTTGATTATTGTGATCCTGGATATATTTTGGTTTATTGGAGAAAGAAATTGACCCTAAGAATTATAATTGCAATGGATGATATTTCTATATATATATATATATATCCTCTTTACCTTAAAAAAAAAATCCTTATGGAATTAGAGTAGAAATAGGAGGGTCATTTCATCAATAATAAAGCATTTAAAACACTTGTAAACATTTGGAAGCTTGGAGTGTTTAGGTGTAAGTTAATTAACTCTTAAGAGGACAAATGTCCACATCTCCTTTTGATAATTAAAATAAGTAAATTAAAATATAAAAGAAGAAATCTATTTTCACTTTTCAGCTAAAACTCTTGTTCTCTTCATTTCAACCAAAAGAATATAATTCGAATCTAAAAATAAATGAAAGACTGGAAACCTGAAAATCAAAAGAAGACTGAAATCAAAATTCAAAGAAGATGAAAATCTGGAAATACAAATCAGTGGAAAGGAAGATCAAAAACAATACAACATCAATCTCAAGATTTTCAAATACAACTTAAAGTTCAGAGAAAGGAAATCAAGCAAGTAATCAAAGATCAACAACAAGTTTAAAATCCAACAAGCAAAAAGGAAATCAAGCTTAAATTCAAACATGCAAGCCTGGAAACAAAGTGGTCATCTCTTCTCTGTTTTATAAGTTCAGGTGAGTAAACCTAAGTTTTAAAAACAGTTTTAAATCTTGGATTTCTACTTGTTCTTATGCATGAACATCTTCATGTTATCTGAATACTAGAATTAAAATTGGATGCATGCTTGAATTATACATTTTTGAATGTCTGTAGTTTACATATGTCTCTGTTTAAAATAACAGTGAGTAAACTTATTTTAAAAACCCTTTTTAAACCCTGGTTTCAACTTATTTTTGTGAATGAATATCATGTTATTATCTGAATACTGGAATTAAAATTGGATGCATGCTTGAATTATACATTTTTGAATGTCTGTAGTTTACATATGTCTTTGTTTAAAATAACAGTGAGTAAACTTATTTTAAAAACCCTTTTTAAACCCTGGTTTCAACTTATTTTTGTGAATGAATATCATGTTATTATCTGAAATACTTGAATTAAATGAATGCATGTTTGAATAGGGATGTTTGAATGACTGTATAGTTGTAATATAGTTTCTGTATAATGATAACAGTTTTGATTTCTTATAAAAACCAATATCTCATCAATTAGTCTCTGGTAGTTTTTGATTTGTAAATGAAAGATGTGTGAAATCATATAATATTACTATTAAAAATAAGTTATGAAATTTATATAAATTATCTGACTCGAAATTTTACAAATAACAGTGAAATGTAAATTGGGTCAAAACTTAATGAATTAAATTTTAAGATTTAATTATATGGTTGAAATCGTGATAGGAAACTATGAATTTTAATAGCTATATCACGATTTTTAGTTTAGAAATGGTTGAGTATGGGAGAGATGACCGGAAATGTTAGTTTGGGCCAATTCTGGTGATCGCGGAGGTCATGGACCTCGGGATTGTGACCAGAGGAGGATGGAAGGATGTAGGTCATGGGAAAAATGGTCGTGGATGTTATAATCCATCGTGATAATCATTCGAAGTCTTAATAGGGTTTTTGGTTAGTTGAAATCGATGTTGAAGGTTGGATTTTCACGGCGACGACAAGCGACCGGAAGCGATCGCACGTGGTTCTGTGGGTTCGAGGCGAAGTAGGGAAGCTTCGACAAAGGTGGCGAGGTGTCTCGAAGTGTTGATTGCCGTGGATGATGGTTTTTTCTGATGATGGTGTTCGAGCAGTTTGGGTTTGAAATGTCGAATTCGAGTCTCGTACGAATCGAGTAATTTTTGATGCTCGATCGTGATGTCGGGGTTGTAGATGACTTGCCGGAGGCCAGATCGTAGTTCGTCGACGTTCAGCATAGACGTGCACGTGCATGTTTGAGTGCGTCTGGAAGTTGGTTTTGGAGGAGAAGGTTGGAGGCCCGGGTTTTTATCCAGGGGAATTCAAGTTTTACTCGAAGCAGGGGAAGTGAGTTTTGGACGCGAGTGTTTCTTCGAGTCTCCAGGGGTGTTTGCTCGAGTGTTAGGTGAGGCAGATTTAAGTTTTCAGGTTTTAAAATAGAACAGGAAATGTTTTAAAGTTTAAACAAAAGAAATTTTGTTTTGTAATATTTTCTGAGTTTTAAACAAGTTTATATATTTTATAATATTGAGTTTTAAAATAAAATAAGTAGATTTTGAAATAAATGTGTATTTAATTATATTTAATAACTTGGGAAAAGTTTTAAAGATTTAAAGGTTCAAGTTAAAATGTGTTTAGTAATCAATTAAAATAGGAATTTTCTTAAGTATTTAGAATGTTGATTTAATTAAAGATAGTTAAATTGAAAAGGAAATTTAGAAAATTAAATTATTTTAATTATAAAGTTTTATTGGTAAATAATTGATTTAAATTAAGATAGTAGTTTCTTAATTAAGAACCTTTAATATAATAAGTTAAGAATCATTTAATTAAATTTAAATGATTAAGTTAAATTAATTAATTTGTGATTACTTAAGATAATCACTTATAAATTAAGTTAAGTATAATTACTTGATGAAGTGATTAAGGAATAATTACTGAATGTAATTAAGTAAAAGGAAAGTTATTTAATAAAATAATTAGAGGATAATTATTTTATGAAAGTAATTAAATAAGAAGTGATTAAGGTTAATTACTTAGTGTTATTAATTAAATAAATTATTTAATTAAGTTAATTAAAGGATTAAGATTAATTATAAGGTAATTAATTATTTGTTAAGGTAATTAATTAAAAATAATTAATTAAGGAAGATAATTAATTAGAGTTAATTACTGGTTAAGTTTAATCAAAGGTGATTAATAAATTATGGTTTAATTAAAGGTTAATTACTTAATGTAATTAATAATTAATTAAAGGTGTAATTAGGGGTCATTAGTTTATAATTAATGATGTGATTAAGAGTTGATTAATTAAGATTAATTAATCAAATGATAAGTGATTAATTGTAATTAATTAAGAGATGAAGTAATTAATTAATTAATTAATGAAGTAATTAAAAGTTAATTACTGTATTGGATTAAAGATAATTAATTTGGAAAATTAATTAAGGATAATTACTTAAATGTAATTAAAGTATAATTAATTAGGGTGATTAATTAAAGTGGAAATTTAGAGGAAGATTAATTAATTAATTTATAATTAATTAATGATTATATAAGTAAGGTTTATAATGAAGTAATTAATTTAATTTATTTTAAATTAATTAAGAGATGAAGTAATTAATTTAATTCACTTTAAATTAATTAAAGATAGAGATAGTTAATTTAATTCATTTTAAATTAATTATGTTGTGATTAAGTAAATCATTGCTTATATAAGAATGGATGACATTGATTGTCCTGAATGGATGTAATCTCAGAAATGAGATAAGTAATGTTGTATGGTATGAATGCTTGGTTGTATTATGATGGTATTATAGATTAACTATTGTGATGTTGATATGGATTACATATTGGTTATGAATCATCTGTTTAATTGGTAATGTGATTATCAATTGTGAATTATGAATTATCTATCTGTATGAATATAGATAAGTTAAATTGTTTAAACCTTTAAACAACTTGGTCTTAAAAGATACGTTTTGGATTTCGATGAGACCGGGATCGGGTTTCCGTATACCGGTATTCCAGGTCTGGAGACCCGAATACCACATCGATCCAAATTTACGATAGGTCGTGAATCTCAAGTGAAGATGAAGATTCAGAGTGCAAGGGTTATTGTCGTTAACTCTGAGGGTGATTCCAAAACGAGTGTAACGAGATAATGCCTTCGGTTTCGTTCGAACCTGGAACGAACTTGTATGGATTGAATGCTTTCAGCACATCGTCAGGCGGACGATGAGCATTCTAAGTGATATGTTCTGATTAAAGGTAATCGTAACCTCAAGCCTCATCAACCGGGAATGGCTAAAACAGGGGAGGTGCAGCAAGGTTTCGTGGGTAGCACCCACTGAGAGCAAGATAGATCCCTGTCTAGAGGTCCCTTTTCTTTTATTCGGCTTAGTGTGTGGTTGGTCGCGCCAACTACGGGATTGTCTTGTTCGGGATTATCCAGTAAGGGATGGTTCCGGCTTTGTGTTGCAGGGGAGCGGGCGTACTCCTCGGTACGGTGATCTAGGCCACGTACTGTGACGGGCGGTACCCCAGTAGCCCGGCCATTGTATGGAATCCAAACTCCAATAAGTGCCGTACGTATTAGTTGTGCCCAACTATGTTGGAATGTGAGATGTAAGCATTTCAGCTATTTCTGTATTTTACTTGAAAACCCTAGACACTATTATAATACAATCGGATTTCCTATCAAATGTTTTAGTTAGCGTAAGGTAAAAACTTACCCATGTTTATTTGTGGGGAGTCTTACGTGATACTTTTGTTTTCAAAGTTTTTCAAAGTTAAGCAATTTAACCGTTTACTCACACCAGACCCATGTCTGACCCAAGTGTTTATTTTCTGTTTTATTAAACTCTTGGGTACTCAATATTGTATTGAGTAGTCAAGGGATTCAGGATAGTCTTGACGAATTCTGGAGGAGCTGTGAAGCAGGAGGCTTCAGCGAGTAGATATATAGAGTTTCCGCTGTGTTTGTATTAGTCTGTATTGTACTGATGTACTTGTGTTGTGTAATAGACAGAAGTTTATAACTGTCTATTCTGTGATGTATAAATTGTGTACTCTGATGTATATGATACTATGTAATATCTTATGTGATAATATATTTCTCGTTCCGCTGTGAGATTTCTGATGTGTTGTTGTTCTCTCTTCTTTTCTTTTCTTCTTTTATCCCTTTCTTTCTTCATAACGATGCGTCTTTCTGGGCAAAGAAAGTCGGGTCGTTACAGTTGGTATCAGAGCAGTAGGTTGAGTGAATACCTAGGCTCTGAAGTGGTGTCTATCTTGAGAGCGCGTAATTGTTAGTTATATAAAAATGATTTTATATTGTGTTAATTGATCGGTTGAGTAGTATATGGATTCTGGTCAATACGAGTAGCTAACGTTATTGATAGGGATCTCTAAACACTTGAACCAGGCCAACGGACACAATATTGTTTTAAAGAGGTAAATGAAATAATTTTACCCAGAAATAATTTCTATATAAAAAGTATCATTTTAAATATATATATATTTCTACCTATTTGTTGGGTTACCTGTTCGGGTTTTCCAATATAAGTTATAAAGGTAGATAAGGTGGTAGTGTGAGTAACACGACTACCAATAGTTAGAATTTGAGTATTGAGGTTGGAAGTATATCTGACGAGACTGTAGACCTAATACTGTCTCGAGTGAACTTTGTTGTGGTGTAAAGATTTCACCGATCTCTGAAGGAAACCAGTTATGGTTTAGAGTTTATCTTTGAAGTTGGATGAATAGAGTAGATCTATTGGATGAGCTGAAGAGAGTGATGGTATTTTGGTAACCTCAGGAAGTAGTAGCTATGTGATGAGACACGATGGCTATGGACGTTTCTGAAGATGTTTCTTCTGGAACAAGTTTGAAGAAGTGAGTCTGTTTCGGTGTTGTGGCTGAGTCCAGTGGGGTGTTTCTATTTTCTTTGAGGTCCGAGTTTCTCGAGGAGTTTCGGATAAGAAGTCTTTGGTTTGTGGCAGCAATGCGACTCGGAGTGTTCTATGTTGGCAGAAAGTTTCTGGCTGAGCAGTTTTTCTGAAGGTGAAGTTCAGAAGCAGTAGAGTGAATCCATTTCTTCGATGGATTGGTTAGTCAAATATAAGCTGTTCTGATTAGTGAAGAGAGAACAGTTATCTTTGGAAATTAGGCCGAGCTGATCGCAAAAGTGACTTGCGATTGTTTAAGTATTCTCTTGGGATTATTGGAGATTGAGATTCCGTATCAACTTGATTCGTGGAGTTACCAGAAGTTCAGCTTAGTAGAAGGATGTCTCCTAGAGAATAATTTGGTGAAGCAGCTCAGGATTCTTTGGAGAGGGATTGACCACACCTAATTTTCTGGTGAGGATTCTGTTAAGGTGTTTTTGACCAAGTAGAATGGTTCACTAAGATTTTATAGATATGGTGAACTGTGGATGATCAAGTTTGTGCTCGAGTTTCTCCGATGGCATTCTCATCTGTTCAAGATCAGAATTGTGCAGCGAAAGCAAGATAGCAGCTATTCTAGAGTGGAAGCAACCGAGAGTTGTAATTTTCTTCGAGTAGAGGATTTCTATAGGAAATTCAAGTGTATCTCTAAGTGTGAAGAAATTTTCGGGATTTGGAGGTAAAGTTGTCAAGTGCAACTGTTTTGACTATTTCAGATAGGAGAGGTAGTTCGAAGTTCTCTAATGTTTGTAGAGTAGAGTTGTGTTTTGGATTTCGGCATATTCTTGAGAAACCATTTTGTTGAGTAGGATTCGGAAATTGGTTTGATGTTGGTCTAATCTGTTTCAAGAAGCATCAGCAAGGGTTAAGCTGATCAGGAAGAATGAAGTGACTCAGGATCGTCAAAGGAGTTATGCAGTTAAGAATTGATGGAATTTGGAAATTGATGTTGAAATTGGATATTGTTTAAGTTTTTCTCCGATCAAAGGAGATATAAGATTTGGTAAGACTGGAGAGTAAGCTCCGGAAGTATTATGAGATTTTTCTGTGTTCTTTGGAGATTAGATTTTGATCCCCAGGATTGAGTTGCCAGTTCGGATAACTGGAATTCATTTTATTTCACATATCTCTGAGGAATATGTGTATGATTCATCGAGTGATGGAATCAGCAGTTCAGAAGGATAGTTGAGATGGTTTTGAGTTAGTCTGATATCTTGTTCAGATTTGTGATCTAGAAAGGAAGGACTTCTATATTATTGTAGATAGTTAGTTTAGATCCTGTAGAACGAGTCTCCGGGTATATATATATATATATATACTTGGGGAAACTCGAGTAAATTCTATCCAGATTTTGACTGGATAGTTAAATTTGTTTGATTTAATTGTTTGCTATGGTTGTTAGAATATGATTGATATGTATGATTGCTGTTTAAAATTAAAATTTTGCTGGGTTATTAAATTATCTTTGCTTTTAAATTTCGGGGACGAAATTATTTTAAGGGGGAAGGAATGTGATATCCCGGAAATTTGGCAATATCAATTTAATAATCTTTATTAATAATTAAATTGATTTGTTGATTTATTTTATAAATTGACAAGTTTAATTCTTTTAAAGGTTAATAACATTTTAATTGGAAAGTTTATTTCTTTTGAAAAACTAATAACATTTTAATTTGGGAATATCTTTTCTAACAATTTTAAATTGGGAAGATTTATCTTTCTAAAAACTTATATAAGTGTTTATATTTATAATGTATATATATTGGTATATATATTATAAATAGGTAGTCTTTAATTTAATAAAAGGATAAGTTTTCAAATTTATAATATATATGTATATATATATATTGTTATTTGGAATTATGTTATAAAATTCAATATAGTAATTATAAAAGCTAATGTTAAAAATATTTTCCATTTAGAATATATATATATTTGTATATATTAAAATGGAAAGAATATTGAATTTGAAATTAATAAAGTATTTTCAAACTTTAATATTTATATAATTTGTAATTTGGAAATTTGTAATTTGACTTAATACTTTTGAAAATGATATTTGAGATTTAAATAACAAGAATAATTTCTTATTTATTTTAAAGATAAATTTTAAGCTTAAGTTTTATTTAAGATTTAATTTAAGAAATTCATTTGTTTTAATATTCTTTTCTCTTTAAAAAAATTCAAATATAAGTCAAAATGGGTTTGTAAAAATATATATATAGTTAAAATAAGTTTCTCAAGCATATAAAAATATGTTACATTTAATTTTATCAAAGCATAAGCTATTATAAATAATTGTTTTCACATTTGTATATTTATTAAAATCTAAAGCTTAAATTATAAAAGGATAAATACATTTTTATACATATAGATATTTTATAAATAAACATGTAGGATTTAAATAAATCAAAATAAAAAGAAATTAACACTTGTAAATCAATAATAAAGCATTTAAAACACTTGTAAACATTTGGAAGCTTGGAGTGTTTAGGTGTAAGTTAATTAACTCTTAAGAGGACAAATGTCCACATCTCCTTTTGATAATTAAAATAAGTAAATTAAAATATAAAAGAAGAAATCTATTTTCACTTTTCAGCTAAAACTCTTGTTCTCTTCATTTCAACCAAAAGAATATAATTCGAATCTAAAAATAAATGAAAGACTGGAAACCTGAAAATCAAAAGAAGACTGAAATCAAAATTCAAAGAAGATGAAAATCTGGAAATACAAATCAGTGGAAAGGAAGATCAAAAACAATACAACATCAATCTCAAGATTTTCAAATACAACTTAAAGTTCAGAGAAAGGAAATCAAGCAAGTAATCAAAGATCAACAACAAGTTTAAAATTCAACAAGCAAAAAGGAAATCAAGCTTAAATTCAAACATGCAAGCCTGGAAACAAAGTGGTCATCTCTTCTCTGTTTTATAAGTTCAGGTGAGTAAACCTAAGTTTTAAAAACAGTTTTAAATCTTGGATTTCTACTTGTTCTTATGAATGAACATCTTCATGTTATCTGAATACTGGAATTAAAATTGGATGCATGCTTGAATTATACATTTTTGAATGTCTGTAGTTTACATATGTCTCTGTTTAAAATAACAGTGAGTAAACTTATTTTAAAAACCCTTTTTAAACCCTGGTTTCAACTTATTTTTGTGAATGAATATCATGTTATTATCTGAATACTGGAATTAAAATTGGATGCATGCTTGAATTATACATTTTTGAATGTCTGTAGTTTACATATGTCTCTGTTTAAAATAACAGTGAGTAAACTTATTTTAAAAACCCTTTTTAAACCCTGGTTTCAACTTATTTTTGTGAATGAATATCATGTTATTATCTGAAATACTTGAATTAAATGAATGCATGTTTGAATAGGGATGTTTGAATGACTATATAGTTGTAATATAGTTTCTGTATAATGATAACAGTTTTGATTTCTTATAAAAACCAATATCTCATCAATTAGTCTCTGGTAGTTTTTGATTTATAAATGAAAGATGTGTGAAATCATATAATATTACTATTAAAAATAAGTTATGAAATTTATATAAATTATCTGACTTGAAATTTTACAAACAACAGTGAAATGTAAATTGGGTCAAAACTTAATGAATTAAATTTTAAGATTTAATTATATGGTTGAAATCGTGATAGGAAACTATGAATTTTAATAGCTATATCACGATTTTTAGTTTAGAAATGGTTGAGTATGGGAGAGATGACCGGAAATGTTAGTTTGGGCCAATTCTGGTGATCGCGGAGGTCATGGACCTCGGGATTGTGACCAGAGGAGGATGGAAGGATGTAGGTCATGGGAAAAATGGTCGTGGATGTTATAATCCATCGTGATGATCATTCGAAGTCTTAATAGGGTTTTTGGTTAGTTGAAATCGATGTTGAAGGTTGGATTTTCACGGCGACGACAAGCGACCGGAAGCGATCGCACGTGGTTCTGTGGGTTCGAGGTGAAGTAGGGAAGCTTCGACAAAGGTGGCGAGGTGTCTCGAAGTGTTGATTGCCGTGGATGATGGTTTTTTCTGATGATGGTGTTCGAGCAGTTTGGGTTTGAAATGTCGAATTCGAGTCTCGTACGAATCGAGTAATTTTTGATGCTCGATCGTGATGTCGGGGTTGTAGATGACTTGTCGGAGGCCAGATCGTAGTTCGTCGACGTTCAGCATAGACGTGCACGTGCACGTGCATGTTTGAGTGCGTCTAGAAGTTGGTTTTGGAGGAGAAGGTTGGAGGCTCGGGTTTTTATCCAGGGGAATTCAAGTTTTACTCGAAGCAGGGGAAGTGAGTTTTGGACGCGAGTGTTTCTTCGAGTCTCCAGGGGTGTTTGCTCGAGTGTTAGGTGAGGCAGATTTAAGTTTTCAGGTTTTAAAATAGAACAGGAAATGTTTTAAAGTTTAAACAAAAGAAATTTTGTTTTGTAATATTTTCTGAGTTTTAAACAAGTTTATATATTTTATAATATTGAGTTTTAAAATAAAATAAGTAGATTTTGAAATAAATTTGTATTTAATTATATTTAATAACTTGGGAAAAGTTTTAAAGATTTAAAGGTTCAAGTTAAAATGTGTTTAGTAATCAATTAAAATAGGAATTTTCTTAAGTATTTAGAATGTTGATTTAATTTAAGATAGTTAAATTGAAAAGGAAATTTAGAAAATTAAATTATTTTAATTATAAAGTTTTATTGGTAAATAATTGATTTAAATTAAGATAGTAGTTTCTTAATTAAGAACCTTTAATATAATAAGTTAAGAATCATTTAATTAAATTTAAATGATTAAGTTAAATTAATTAATTTGTGATTACTTAAGATAATCACTTATAAATTAAGTTAAGTATAATTACTTGATGAAGTGATTAAGGAATAATTACTGAATGTAATTAAGTAAAAGGAAAGTTATTTAATAAAATAATTAGAGGATAATTATTTTATGAAAGTAATTAAATAAGAAGTGATTAAGGTTAATTACTTAGTGTTATTAATTAAATAAATTATTTAATTAAGTTAATTAAAGGATTAAGATTAATTATAAGGTAATTAATTATTTGTTAAGGTAATTAATTAAAAATAATTAATTAAGGAAGATAATTAATTAGAGTTAATTACTGGTTAAGTTTAATCAAAGGTGATTAATAAATTATGGTTTAATTAAAGGTAAATTACTTAATGTAATTAATAATTAATTAAAGGTGTAATTAGGGATCATTAGTTTATAATTAATGATGTGATTAAGAGTTGATTAATTAAGATTAATTAATCAAATGATAAGTGATTAATTGTAATTAATTAAGAGATGAAGTAATTAATTAATTAATTAATGAAGTAATTAAAAGTTAATTACTGTATTGGATTAAGGATAATTAATTTGGAAAATTAATTAAGGATAATTACTTAAATGTAATTAAAGTATAATTAATCAGGGTGATTAATTAAAGTGGAAATTTAGAGGAAGATTAATTAATTAATTTATAATTAATTAATGATTATATAAGTAAGGTTTATAATGAAGTAATTAATTTAATTTATTTTAAATTAATTAAGAGATGAAGTAATTAATTTAATTCACTTTAAATTAGTTAAAGATAGAGATAGTTAATTTAATTCATTTTAAATTAATTATGTTGTGATTAAGTAAATCATTGCTTATATAAGAATGGATGACATTGATTGTCCTGAATGGATGTAATCTCAGAAATGAGATAAGTAATGTTGTATGGTATGAATGCTTGGTTGTATTATGATGGTATTATAGATTAACTATTGTGATGTTGATATGGATTACATATTGGTTATGAATCATCTGTTTAATTGGTAATGTGATTATCAATTGTGAATTATGAATTATCTATCTGTATGAATATAGATAAGTTAAATTGTTTAAACCTTTAAACAACTTGGCCTTAAAAGATACGTTTTGGATTTCGATGAGACCGGGATCGGGTTTCCGTATACCGGTATTCCAGGTCTGGAGACCCGAATACCACATCGATCCAAATTTACGATAGGTCGTGAATCTCAAGTGAAGATGAAGATTCAGAGTGCAAGGGTTATTGTCGTTAACTCTGAGGGTGATTCCAAAACGAGTGTAACGAGATAATGCCTTCGGTTTCGTTCGAACCTGGAACGAACTTGTATGGATTGAATGCTTTCAGCACATCGTCAGGCGGACGATGAGCATTCTAAGTGATATGTTCTGATTAAAGGTAATCGTAACCTCAAGCCTCATCAACCGGGAATGGCTAAAACAGGGGAGGTGCAGCAAGGTTTCGTGGGTAGCACCCACTGAGAGCAAGATAGATCCCTGTCTAGAGGTCCCTTTTCTTTTATTCGGCTTAGTGTGTGGTTGGTCGCGCCAACTACGGGATTGTCTTGTTCGGGATTATCCAGTAAGGGATGGTTCTGGCTTTGTGTTGCAGGGGAGCGGGCGTACTCCTCGGTACGGTGATCTAGGCCACGTACTGTGACGGGCGGTACCCCAGTAGCCCGGCCATTGTATGGAATCCAAACTCCAATAAGTGCCGTACGTATTAGTTGTGCCCAACTATGTTGGAATGTGAGATGTAAGCATTTCAGCTATTTCTGTATTTTACTTGAAAACCCTAGACACTATTATAATACAATCGGATTTCCTATCAAATGTTTTAGTTAGCGTAAGGTAAAAACTTACCCATGTTTATTTGTGGGGAGTCTTACGTGATACTTTTGTTTTCAAAGTTTTTCAAAGTTAAGCAATTTAACCGTTTACTCACACCAGACCCATGTCTGACCCAAGTGTTTATTTTCTGTTTTATTAAACTCTTGGGTACTCAATATTGTATTGAGTAGTCAAGGGATTCAGGATAGTCTTGACGAATTCTGGAGGAGCTGTGAAGCAGGAGGCTTCAGCGAGTAGATATATAGAGTTTCCGCTGTGTTTGTATTAGTCTGTATTGTACTGATGTACTTGTGTTGTGTAATAGACAGAAGTTTATAACTGTCTATTCTGTGATGTATAAATTGTGTACTCTGATGTATATGATACTATGTAATATCTTATGTGATAATATATTTCTCGTTCCGCTGTGAGATTTCTGATGTGTTGTTGTTCTCTCTTCTTTTCTTTTCTTCTTCTATCCCTTTCTTTCTTCATAACGATGCGTCTTTCTGGGCAAAGAAAGTCGGGTCGTTACACTTTATATACAACAAATCACTATGACAACATATCACATGTCAATAAACATTCGAATCACGCTACGCAAGTTTCGAACTTGTGACCTCTTGCACCAAAGCCAAATCACTTAACCACTGGGACAATGGTGCTTGCACAGTGCAATATTTTACATATAGTATTTGTACTCTAATATTAAAATCAAAACTTTGTTATGCAATGTACATTATCCAATAAATTCAGTAAAATAAATGAACTATAATTTTAAATTCTTACTATAGTTTATGTATAATTTATGTTATGTAGCGTATATATATTCATATTATAGTAAAAATAAGTATCATTTTTTTTGAATATATTCAGGAGAACCCGACGGACCGGTAAACTCTTAAGGGGAATTAAGTTATGCATGTCTGCTTCAACTCATCGCACCTGTAACCTCTGGGTACTATTTTTTGCGAGAAGTGTGTACAAAGCATGGCTCGAATCAAGGTTTGTTACCAGACCTAGGCACCCTTTTTCCATTGTACCACACCTGCGGACAAAAAAAATCTATCATTTTTGTTAGTATGAATATCATATATATGTTGAAACTAATATATTTTGATGATTTTGATGAACATTAATACTTAACTGAATTTTTGAAATATTTAAAATTTAAAATTATGAAAATAGTTTAAATATATGGACTTAAAAATAAATAGTAGGGAAGAATTAGGAAGAACTAAAATTGTATATATCTTAATGCAGAGTTATTTGAAGTTAAAAACAAAATTTTATAACGTGATATACGATAAATTTTTCAGATAAATAGTTATAGTTGATTTATAAATTGAATTTTTCATTATTATTTACATACATAATTTAATATATGTGATCAATAAATCTTTACAATGAATGAAAAGTTAATATATATATATATAATATGTATGTATGTATGTATATTAAATTTACATATACTTTTTTGTTGTATTAGAAAAATAGACTAACTAGTTACTAAAATTATTTAAATAATTTAAATTTGAGATTTCGTAAGTAATTTAAATACATGGATTTAAATGTGAAATATAGGAAACAACGAGGGGTTGTAAATAATTATAGAAATAACAAAATGTAGGTATTTGAACCTAAAACAAAATTTTACATGCAATGTATGATAAATTATTTAAGATAAATGATAATAATTTAAATTTGTTATTTTTTTGTATATTATCTATGATATATAATTTATATATCTTTTGTTTAAATAAAAAAATAACTTTAATACTTTTGTTGATATGAATATGGTATACATATTAAAATTGGCATATTTTTGGATTTATTAGATAAACTAACAAATATTTTTTAATCGAATTTATTTGAATAGTTTAAATTCAGTATTATATAATTAGTTAAAAATATCGACTTAAATGTATAATATTATGTGATATCGAGGAGGGTTTTTGTAAACAACCATAGAATTTCAAGTTATAGGTACTTGACATTAAAAAAACAATTTTACAAAACAATGCATTAATATATTGATATAAATGAATTATAAATTAAATTCTTATGTATATAATTATGTTATGTAATCGATGTATTTATATATTTTAACGAGTCTTTTTTGTTAGTATGAATATGATATAAATGTTGAAATTTTCATATTCTTATGATTTATTAGACAACTCAACGAATAATAGTTTACTGAGTTTATTTAAATAGTTTTAAATTTGCGTGATTAATTCTAACATATAAAGTTAAATTTTAAAATATTAGAAGGAAACTAAGGGTAGCTCCTTAAGGTTATAATTTTTTTAAAGGTATTCAAAATAAAAAAAATTAATTTTGTAATGCACTATATGATGAATTTATTAAGACAAATGAATTATAAATTGAATTTGTTATTATTGTTGGTGAAATTAGGATCATCTCCTTATTTTCAAACTTAATACATAAATCTGTTCTAAAAAACATGTTTAAATTACACTCTTAAAGTATTATTGTACATGTATAATTTATGTTATATAGCTTATATATCATTATGTTAGAGTAAAAAAATAAATTAATCATTTTTGTTAGTGTGATTATGGTATACGTGTTGAAACTAACATGCTTTCATGATTTAAGATGAATGAAAAAATATTATTTAACTAGAATTATTAGACATGTTAAATTTAAATTTACTTAATTAGTTTATACATGGACTTAAAGGTAAATAGTAGAAAAAAATTAGAAAGATTTTGTAAAAAAAACCTGTAGAAATCTTATTGTGAAGTATCTAAAGATAAAAACAGAATTTTTAATGTAGTGTACGATAAATTTTCGAGATAAATGATTATTATTAATTTACTAATTAACCTTGTCATTATTGTTTACGTATATGATTCAATGAATATGATCTATATATCTTTATAGCTAAATGGAAAAACTAATTTTACCATATTTATTATAATGCGCGCGCGCTCACACACATATATATATATATATATATATATGTATGTATGTATGTATGTATGTATGTATGTAAATTAAAATTGATATACGTATTTAGTATTTATCAAAAGAATAGACTAAACTATTACTAAGATTATTAAATAGTTTAAATTTGAGATTTCGTAAGTAATTGAAATACATGGATTCAAATATAAAATGTTAGGTCACAACTAAGAGGGGCTTTATAAATAATTGTAGAAATGTAAACTGCGGGTATTTGAAGTTATAACATAATTTTACAATAAAAGTATGATAAAATTATTGGGATAAATGAATAATAAATTAAAGTTGTTGATATTGTTTATGTATATTATATGTTATGTTATTTATATATCTTTATATTTGAATGGAAAAACAAATTTACCACTTTCCTTGATATCAAAATGGTACACATATGGCCCACATCTCTAATGCAGTTGGCAAGCTTGTCTAGCTCCCCAGTAGAAGACGGTTCGAGCCTTGGCAGCCGCACTTTAGCGGTCTGATATTTGCGAGGCATGTAATAATCCCTTAAACGAGTTAAAATTTTAGGATCGAAAAATGCCTCTGTAAGAGCCTGAGTTAAAAGGAAATGGGACGGTGGCGGACCTTCTAACATCATTGGCCTACGAAAGTAGGTTTTAAAAGAAAATGGTACATATATGAATTAACGAATATTTATTAATTGAATTTATTTGAATAGTTTAAATTCATATTTCATAATTAATTAAAATATATTGACTTAAGTATACAATATTAGGTGATATTGATGAGGGTTTTGTAACAACTGTAGAAATTTCAAAATGTAGGTACTTAAAAAAGAATTTTGAAATGTGAGCATTAATATGCCAATATAAATGAATTATAAATTAAGTTCATAATATTACTTATGTATTTAATGATGTTATGCTATAGATTTATTTATATATCAAAGTGAACTTTATACCATCTGTTAATATTAATATGGTATAAATATTGAAATTTCCATATTTTATAATGTATTAGAAAAATCAATGAATAATAATTTATTGAATTTATTTAACCAGTTTTAATATTACGTGATTAATTCCAATATATAGGGTTAAATGTGAAATATTATAAAAGAACCAAGGGGTTCTTTAAAAGGTTATAGATATTTTTAAAATGAACGTATATGAAGTAAAAACACATAATTTTGTAATCCACTATATGATGAGTTTATTGAGAAAAATGAATTATAAATTGAGTTTGTTATTACGGTTTAGTGGAAATTAGGATACACCCCTTGTTTTCAAACTTAATACACGAAAAAATCTTCTTGAACTTTAAATTACACTCCTACAATTATTTTCGATAAAAAAAAGTTCTGTTTTATTCGAAAATCAAATTTGAACTTAATCGCATGTTTCTACAACAATTTTTTATTTTTTGGTAAAGTGAAGGTATTTGTTTTTTTGGTAAAAGTGCAAATGTTTAACTAAAACTAAAAATATACGTGTTTTTTAAAACATACTTTTGAGAAAGGACGGCTATGTATTTTGAAACTTAAACAAGATGTTTTACAAAAGCTCCTTATTGTTTATGTATATATTGTATGTTATCTCATTTATGTATCTTAATTTAATGAAAAAATAATTTTACTATTGGCTAATTCTATTCATACACTAATAATCTTTTAAGATACACTGTAAAATATAATAATCATAAAAAATTACTTAACATACACCATCCGTTTTACAAAATTACTCTTGTTTTCATTTTCATCATCTTTCCTTTTTAAAGCTTTAACTCATTTACACAAAATTATAAATCCTAGCACAAAAATAAGTTAAAATTCAACAAAAATGAATTTAGTTTTTTCCACAAATACTATAACCTCTTTAAAAAAATTCTTTTAATTTCAACAAACTTAACTCTAATTTCATGGAAGAATTTAGTGTTTTCGAATTAAAAAAAATAGCTATGAAAGTTGTTTTAACTGATATTTCAGATTTCATCGTAAAAAATCCACTGATTTCTTCATAACAAATGTATAGATTTGATGAAATATAATTAATTTTAATATTCTAGTTTGATAGGTTATAAGAAAAAGACTAAAAGTGCAACTAAGAGGAAGGGTAATTTAGTAATGTATTTTTGAATTAGAATTTGTCTTTATCGTTTTTGTTAATATGAGTTTGGTGTACATATTGAAACTTCCATATTTTCATAATTTAGTAAACGAACTAACATATATCATTTAATTGTATTTATCTAATTATTAAATTTAAGATTTCATAATTAATTTAAATACATGAAGTAAAATGTAAAATATTAGAAGAAAAAAGAGGTGAATTTTGTAAATTATAATGGTAATTTTGATTTAGGTATTTCAAGTTAAAAGTAGAATTTTAGAATATAATGTTATGAAAAAATTTGTAGAGATAAATGAATTACAAATATGTGATTATTGTGTTATATGATTTATATATCATAATCAAACAAAAAAAATTAAGTTTACCATTTCAATTGGTACAAAAGCGATTTACATATTGAAATTGTCATTATTTATCACTTATTGGAAACATTAATAAATATTATCAAATGAGCTTATTTAAATAGTTTAAATTTAGATTATGTTATTAACCTAAATATACAGATTTAAATGTAAAATATTATGATGTAACTCATGAATTAATTTAAATAATTGTGTAAACATTTAAGTATATATATCAAAATGTAAAATGATGGGAGAGATATAGTAAAAAAATATTGTAAAATATAGTATTTGTACGTTTTGAGGTGGAGCCTTGACGCAACGGTTAGTTCACTCGCATGGTGATTTAGCAGCCAGGTTCGAGTCCGGAAACAACCTCTTCGCACTGTGAGAGAAATGTTGCGTACATTATAAACATCCTAAGAGGCCGTTATCTACAGCCTGTTATCGTGCAAGACCCTCGTGCACTGGGTTTCACTTTATAGTATTTGTATGTTTAGTGTTAAAAT
The DNA here is from genome assembly GCA_030737815.1 of Allium fistulosum. Taxonomy (NCBI): domain Eukaryota; kingdom Viridiplantae; phylum Streptophyta; class Magnoliopsida; order Asparagales; family Amaryllidaceae; genus Allium; species Allium fistulosum. The sequence continues at coordinate 325,491,099 of CM060906.1, read as the reverse complement.
TGAACTTTGTTATGCAATATATGATAAATTCAGTGAAATACATGAACTATATAGTAAAGTTGTTACTATTGTTTATGTATAATTTATGTTATGTAGCTTGGATATCTTTATACTGGTGTAAAAAAATTATTAATTTTTAGCATGGACATGGAATACATGTTGAAAGTGACATATTTTAATGATTTTAAATGAATCAACAAATATTATTCAATTGAATTTTTTAAATATGTTAAATTTAAAACGACGTAGTTAGTTTAAATATATGAACTTAAAGAAAAATAATATGAAAGAATCAAGAAGAATTTTATAAAAGAAGTGTAGAAATTTTAATGCGGAGTTATTTTAAGTTAAAAACAGAATTTTGTAATGTAGTGTATCGTAAATTTTTAAGACAAATAATTATAATTGATTCACAGATTAACTTTGTGTTATTGTTTATGTGCATAGTTTAATGTATATGATCTATATGTCATTATAGTTGAATGGAAAAACATGAATTTATCATTTTTTTGCCAAGAATGTGTATGTGTTAAAATTGACATATATTTTCAGGATTTATTAGAAGAATATACAAACTATTTACTGATCGATCATTTAAATAATTTAAATTTGAGATTTCGTAAGTAATTTAAATACATGGATTCAAATATTAAATATCAAGAAACAATTGAGGGGTTTGTAAATAATAGTAGAAATGTTAAAAGTTGGTACTTGAATCAAAAAATAGAATTATGCAATTTAATTTATCGAGATAAATGAATAATAATTCAAGTTTTTCAATATTGTTTATATTGTGTGATTTATATGTTTTTATATTTGAATGAAAAAACAGTTTTACCACTTATGTTGACATGAATATGATATGCATATTGAAATGTAATCTTTTAGGATTTATTAGATGAATTAATGAATATTTATTAATTGAATTTATTCGAATGGTTTAAAATAAAGATTACATAATTAATCAAAATTTACCGATTTAAATGTATAATGTTAAGTGATATTCAGGAGGGTTTTGTAAATAACGGTAGAAATTTCAAAATATAGATACTTAACGTTAAAATTTTTATGATGCATTAATATATTGATATAAAGGAATTATAAATTAAATTAGTAATTATTACTTATGTATTTAATTTTGTTATATGATTGATGATTTTATATATAAATAAATTTTATACCATTTTTATTAATATGAATATGGTATAAATACCAACATTTTTATATTCTTATGGTTTATTAGACAACTCAAAGAATAATAGTTTACTGCATTTATTTAAGTAGTTTTAAGATTACGTGATTAATTCTAATATGTGGAGTTAAACGTAAAATATTAAAAGGAAACTGAGGGGTTCTAGAAAAGGTTATAGAGATCTTAGAACGAGGGTATTTGAAGTAAAAAATCATAATGCACTATATGATTAATTTATTAAAATAATTGAATTATAAATTAAATTTGCTATTATTGTTTAGTGGAAATTAGGATTCGTCCTTAATTTCAAACTTTAATACACGAAAGCCACTTATAAACAACTTGTTTCAAATTATACGCTAAAATTATCATTGATAAAAAAATTTTGATGAAAATCAAATCTGAACTTAATCGCATGTTTGTCTAACCAAAGTAAAAAAAAAATCTTTTTTAAAAAATAATTCAAAACTGCATATTTGAATTTTTTTTGTGAAAGTACAAATATTTGCAGTTTTTACTATAAATATGTACATGCAGGTTGGATGAAACTAAAAACAAGAATGTTTTATAAAACATGTTTGTGTGAATAGACAAGTGTGTATTTTGAAACTTAAAAAGCATGTTTTACAGAAGTTTTTTATTATTTATGTATATATGGTATGTTATATGACTTATCTATTTTACTTCAATGAGAATAGCAAATTTACCATTTTTGTTAATGTAAACATGGTATATATAGTGAAATTTCGTATTTTAATTTAGTAGATGAACTAACAGATGTAAGAACTGAAACCTAAAATATTAAGAGAAAAGCAAGGTGGTTTTGTTATTGAAAAATTTATAGAACACAAGGGCCCGTTTGTATTTTGAGTTTTGTATTTTCAACATGCACTATAGAAATAGCAAGAAATAAGTTATAATTCTTAGGCATTGTGACGACCAACGGACAACGAAGAAGTTGAATTGTTCTCCATGCTTTTGTTATATCTCGAAACACGAAAAACAAAATAAACTTGTTTTCTATTTTACATGTTAATTTCATTTTTCAAAATTGTTTGTTTTTCCACAATACATACAACGGACGCGCTTTTGTATAGACAAAAACACAAAACTAAAAACGACAAGCCAAATGGAGCCTAAACTTGTTACTATTGTTTTGCGCGAAAAAATTATTAAGATAAAAGAATTACAAACTATATTTGTTAAAATTGTTTTGTGCAATTTATATACAATAATTGAATAAAAAAATAATTTCACAATGTTGGTGGGTACGCTGGTGGTATGCATGTTGAAATTGTCATTTGTTGGTACTTAATAAAATTATTAATAAATATTAGTTAACCGGATATATAATTATATTGGCACTGATTATTTAAAAGTTATTTTAACATCAGTTTTTGATTCGTTAAAAAACATATTAATTTTTGTTAGTACTTAGAATGTAACATTCTTAAAAAGAGTAAACAAAATCAAAGGCAATCATCAGGCAGGTTTACCGAACAGTTTCTACAGTATAAAGAGAGATATATGAATCAACTCGTGTAATTCACAAGAAAATCAGAGACAAAAATGCGTATTTGCAAAACAAAGAATTTATTCCCAGATAAAAAGGCACTATTGCAAAAATCAAAAGGTGGCTCAAACCCAATCACAGAACAATCAAAAGTTGCGCATACATACAGCAATCTGGTTGGGAATTAACTTCCATTCTGCTATTGAAATTTTGGTTGGAAAACAATATAAGAAGTTTTGAGCAGCATCAAATGAATATCGCACATGAACATAGACAAACCATTACACAAACTGTGTATCAAATAACCCTAAAATCTACTTGAACAAAAACCATCTATAAGATCAAATAAGAATCAACGTGTCAAAATTTAATAGTCCACCATAAAAAATAGGACAATAGAGATTAGTAAGAATAACTAGAGCCCTAGGATTCAATTTCACACCTACCTTCAACATAGATGGCACAAGCTTCAATTTCTTGTTCGATAAGTTCTATTTTTTACCACCAACACGTGGTTTTGGTTTCACCTCAGATTCCTATTTCAAGAAAAAACTGTAAATGTTAGCATCTTTGATTAAATCAATATAGTGCGTTTTGATCTAATGAATGGAACAGTTGCGCCAACCTGAGTGCTGTGAAGATAAATATGTGACTTAGCAGTTGCTGGGTTATGATTTTCGGCACCTTTGCTCCAATCATAACAAACCTGCATTGTTATTACAACAATTTCATCATTGAAACTACTGACCGAGTTATATATAGAACACAGTTACTGCAATAAAAAAAACAATTTTCTGAAACAACGTTTATAAACAGGTCTAATCAATCAAATCAGCCACTCAGCCAACATCGCATTGTGTCGGAATACAATTTTAGTGCACAATTACTTCTTTTTTTAAGGTTAAGTCTTTGCACACATATTTGTGTTTCAGTTCAGTGGCCCATAAATGAACTCATACTTCACATTTGACTTGTGCAAAGTGATTAAAATATGTGATCTCTGGTGATGAAAAGGTGCAGTGCTCAACTACTAGCTGCAGCATTCACAATTGCAATAGGAAAGAATGTGTATCAGTACTAACCTACCACATATAGAGCAAATCAAGATCATTGCTCATACTAAAGAGCTTACCATAAAAAAAACTACAAAATAGATATTAAACATGAACAAATAATTACTTACTGCATAAGCATAAATTGATCCATCGTGATTGAACGTGCTGCACGGGATTGGCTGCCCACATCTAGCCATTGCCTGACAAATTATAAAATGACATGGTCGTATGTTAGAGACATGTTCGGTAAAAATAACAATCCAGTAGTTGAACATTGAGAGTAACATCACTATGGCAAAGAAGGAACTGTCGAAGTTATTTATTTCGTATTCAAAAAATCAAATAAAATTGCATTGCCCTGCACTGCACTGCTACACAAGCATTCAGTTGATAGGATCAAAAGCATAGTCCAATCATCCGGGCAACTTAAAACACTGAAAAATGAAAAGATCTTGATTGATGTATACCGTTACAGAAAAAGTAACACATGATTTTAACTTTATAAATGCAGGTAATCCTTCCATCGACATATACCGCAGTTTACATGCTTTAATTTTATAAATGCAGATAAGCCTTCCACCGACATACACCGCAGTTTATATATCAAATTTGTGTGTGTGTGTGTGTGAGAGAGAGATATTTCAGTGGCACTAATGATAAGACCTATAGAGGAGAAGCCAAACATTTAGGAATTTTGGCATATATGATTATTCCTCTAGGCCAATGACTATGTAATTGTGGAAGAACAATACAGAATTTTGAACCACGATGACAACATAAGAACCCTTTAATTTATTTGTATGTATGTTTGTACAGACATACATCCTTTAAGGTTCACAATCAATAAGGTTGTTATTGTCATGGTAATCGTTACCAATACCAGAAAACCAATTGTACTGATATTACTGGTAAGTCGAAAATGACTACCGATACTTTACCGTTACCGTTGGTAAAATGATTATCGGTACACCGATAAATTGGTAAACTATTTATTGGTAATGGTAAATTTATCATTACATAAAAATATTAAAATTTTATTGCATAAAATTTTTGATAATGATTAAAAAGTAAATTTTTTGTTACCGATTCTAACTTCATTAATGCATATCAACATTAATTTAATTTGTCATAAATTATTTACAATAACGTGAAAAAATAATTTTACTTACAATAAACTTTGAAGTTAATAAAATCAAAAGAAAATACAACCCTAAATAATATTACAAACATCTTAAAACCTGATTAACTTTTAAAAGTTCTCGCGATTAGGATGAATTGAAATAGTAAAATAAAATAAAATTAGCATGACCGGTAAGTGGTAAATTTACCGTTACCACTGGTTTTTGCATTTCCTTAACGTTATATTTACCGTTAACAATGATAAATTTATTCTTACCATATCAATGGCATTGATATACTAATGTAGCTCAATATTGATAGCCAATTGTTTGGTATTACTATGGTGATAGTAAAATAACCTTTATCATTACATCCCTAATCGAAACTCAGTTTTCTGGTGTCCAAAGTCCAAAGCGTGGTCATGTGATTGAACATCAGGTAGAAAAGTGAAAAGTGAAAAGTTCGAATCATAAATCTCTTAATCTCGAATGTTATGAACATACATGCATTTCTCAAGATTTACAAGCAAAGCTACACTCTCTCGGTTTTGTGTGTGTATGTATGCATGTATGAATGTATATGTATGTGTGTGTACGTACACATGGAGAGAAAGAGGACCAATAGCCCATTTTATTTAGCCCCTAATTTCATCCACAAAATTGTATCAAATATTCAATTGTTTTTCTTCAACGCATCATACTATTAATTAAATATAAACTCGTGGTTGAAATTAGAAAGCTAGTTGGGACTAAATAAAGGGGATTGCTGATCCTAGCTCATATATGTATGTATGTGTCCATGCGAGTATGTATGTATATGTGTGTGTGGAGCAACCATTCAGACACAAAATAGGACACATCATATTCTGACCGTCGGATCCCATTGCGTTTACACATGAGTTTGAAATCAGAGGAAAACACACATACATAAGGAAATTCTATTTAAACACAATTTGACACAATTAATCTTGCTGGTTAAATTTCCACTAATTTCCATATTCCATGTAAGAACAAGAAAATCAAACGATAAAGATTTATTGCGTCGAATCTGGTGATTTATTTTGTGTTCCAATAGTTGCTTCCCCACATGCACACGTGCGCGCACACACATGTATATGTGTATATGTATGTATTAGGATCCATAACCTCAATTTTTAACCCCTTTGTGGCTCCTTTGTATTAACCACTGGATTTAATGAATTAGTGGATAGACTGGATGATGATGTAAGAGAGAGAAACATGATAAAGTATGCGAGAGAGTGTTGACTATTCACACCAAATTCATCCAATGATTTATGAAATATTATGACCAATATAAAATGGTTACAAAGGGGCTATGGATCTCTTTTTACACATACACACAAACACACATACATAAATATATATGGTAGACACAAATTGACGACACAATTTTTGCACAACAGATCAGAACCATTAGATTTCCCTTTCAAATTCAACATATATAAATGCAATGAGATCCATCGGCTGAAGCATATTGTGTCAGATTTTGTGTTCCAATTGACACTCCCTGTACTTTTGTGTGTGTACATGCACACATGCGTACCAATTGGTGAACAATACTATACACCACACTTTCAACACTTAACATATTTTTTACGATGCATTATGGTAATCATAAATTATGTCAGTCTTTTAAGCGATGTCTAATCCATAATATGAAAATCGTCCCATATAAAATTTGATCATCCTTTTGGTTTTAGTCGCTTAAAACTTTGAGTCAACATATGGCAATCACTCACTGTTGAAAAGAAAATTCTTAATTTGGGCACTCTTAGAGAAGGTACCAATGGATCACGCTTGTTCTCTGAGCCTAGCCTATTAAGCTGGTCACCTACAAAATACTTTATTGCATAACCGACCGTATGCATAATTACAGTGTGCTTGTGCACACATTGTATCCAACAAATATGTTTGTGTGTACATATGTGTGTGTGTTTGTATGTATGTACATAGATACACACATACTTAACACACATACATATATATACATACATATATAATGTCCATACCACTATATCACAAGATACAAATATAAAAGTTATATGTGTGTGTGTATACATACATATATAATGTCCATACCATTATATCATAGGATACAAATATAAAAGTTTCTACGCGACCTCTTACTCAAACTACTTCCATTTTGACATACCATTTTGATAAATCGCATTTTAAAGTCTACAGCCGCATCTTGTACCTTTGCATGTCAATATTTATTGAGTTTACATTTTCCAATTCATGTTCCAGCCTAATATTTTTTAAGACAAATTGATGTTTATGACATTTTTAACAACATCTTGTTCCCATTCTAAATTAGAGCTTCTACAGTCTGACCATCTAATATACACAATTTCAGGTATGATATGTTTGGAAATAAAATATGCTTTGTTTCTGAGTTTTCACCCGTGGGCTTTAGATTGAATTATACCTATAACATGAGTAGTAAGGAATTGCTGGATCTCAGTAAATCATATTATCTAAAATTACTCAAATTAGTTACGGGGAAAAATTATAGGTATCATAACCTTCAGCCTCTGTTTGCTATCCTTATCCCAGAAATTAAAGGCACCATCGGATCCTGCAGTAGCAAAGGTATGGTGTACCTAACAAAAAGGTAAACTGTTAATCATTATTTTCATATAGCATTCTAGATATAGTTATATTAAATAATAAAAATATTTATTGCTGTTCAAATTGATATTCAAATTACTTTCTATTTAATACTTCATTTTACATTCGAAGAATATGTAAACACGCATTCATATTTAATAAACTAATTTATGACATGCACGATGCATGCATGCATGCAATGTTGAGATGCGATGGAATATGAAATTTTAAAGGATATTTATGTAACTTTGACGATGGTTGAAACCATGCACACCGTTAAATACTATACAATCAATTTCCCAGATTAATTGTAAAGATCAGCTTTATAATTCAACACATAAATAACTCAAAGCAAGTTTGGGAAATATAAAGTAAACAAAGAGAACATGCATAAACTGGTTTGAATAAACATACTAGGATAGTCAGACAAAAGATTGCAAAACTTAAACACATAGGATACTCAAAAACACTGATGCTGTTCAATGATAAACAGCAGACCTAATGACCCATAAATTTTTATTTGCTACGTGAATCTGTAATGCACTACTGTTAAACATTAACATAAAGTAATGACTTATAATAAGAATCAAATATAAGAAAGAAAGCAAGAACTTGCGCTTGTATTTTTATAAAGTATAAATATACTTACAGGATGAAAATTCAACGAATTAACAGAATATATATCATTTCCTTCTCTGTGACACTTGAACGTGAAGTTTTTGCTTTGTTGTGCCTCATCAACATGATGTACACCAACTCTCCCCTCTATTGATCCTACCTACATGGAGAAAAACATAAGAAAAATAACACATAGAGAAATTAAAAGAATGGTGCAAGGGGAATTAGAACCTCTATTTTCAGTAATCACTGGTTTAGTCCTTAGAAGTCGGAATCTTGTAGAAGGTAGTGTCTCTTTGTAAGAACGGTGTTTTATTATGTTTTACTTGGAACTCGAAAAGAACATGATTTTAGGTAGACGGCTTCTCATTTGAAAGTAGATGGAAACATGTTTTCTTTGTGATGAGAACAGTTAACATGACCAAAATTTCAATAGACAATACGATTTTTTATAAAAAAAACAAAGAAAGAAAAATTCAGGCACTGTACACACGTATATTAAAATGGAAAACAAACCAATCTTTTCGACATTTAATATGATTTCATAACCATACTGAAAAAAATAGGATTCAAATATTATGAATTTTCCATAACAATAGTTCTAAATATAAATAATGCTGAAACAAGTTCCTGTCAATTTTCCAATTTCACTTTTATAAGAGTCGTGTTACCATGTTCTTGTTCTCGCGTCCATTTCCACGCTAAGCTTCTGACGCTTAGTGAAACAAGAAGGATTGGTGTCATGGTGATAATAATACAGAAATAAATTTTTTTCTTCAACATGAAAATACAAAACAAAAGCAGTTTTAGAACCCCAAGACACTTGAGCGTCATTAATCAGATTCATGATTAATACATACATACATAGATACATATATATACACACACACACACATATATATATATACATACATATATATATAGTTGGAATAAAAACACAATTTTTTTGTCCAACGGTGAAGTTCCTAAAATACTCTTACTATAAACAATTAAGGACCATAAGGTCACAAGTTCGAATCTCTCTCATCGTGAAAATTAGTCTGCATGATTATTTATTAAGTTTGGAGTATTATTAAGGTTACAGGTTGGAACCTAAATAATAACAATCTTTCACATATATTTGTTTTAGTTTTTTTGTAATGTCTTCTTCCATCCAAGTATCAATAAATATCAATATTTAATTTATTTTAAGCTATATCAAATGCACTAATTATTTTGACATTTGTATAATTTCATATTACTTCGTGATTTTGTTTTTGAATTTGAAGATGAAAACTACATCACCTAATCATATATAAAATCAGTTTTAGGTAACATTTTGAACGTTCATTATTTTCTCATACTTAAAGGATTTTTGGAAGAGAATATTTCAATAAAAAATTAAGATCGTATATATAGTTTTACATAATTTAATATTTTAAAATCATTTCTTACTATACATTTTTCTATAAAAAATCATCAAATTAAAAACAATTAAACTTACATGTTAATGTTTGGCTGATGTTATGATATCAAAATTTAACTTCGATTTTTTTTTTGGTTGAAAATGACTTTGAAGCTTTTGAATTTCAATTCGTAACTTTCCACCTTTCCCGTTAGAGCGTGAGTCATTTCCACATTTTATTAATATCTTTCACGCACAAAGCACATATAATTTGTTTTTTATTTTATTTCATATATCATTCTTATTAATCATTTCAGTTGCACACGTGTGCCATTGAAATATAATAAACTTCTTTGATACTATCATCTTAAAATATAATATTGAACAAAGGCGTAGATGTATCATCAGTTATAGATTTGTAATACAAGGCAATATAAAAGAGAGCAGAGTAAAAGAAACATAGTTTGTAAGTTTGTACCAGAAATCCTTGTTGATCTGGAAATGCAGCAACACATCTTGTCTGATATTTTAAAGGTGAAACAATTCTCTTGAATTCATTCTGCAAGAAATTATATATATATATATATATATATAAGTTGTTAGTAACCTAGGCAAGAGGTGGAGCCTTGACGCAACGGTTAGGTCACCAGAGGGTGATCTAGGCGTCCAGGTTTGAGTCCGGAAACAGCCTCTTCGCAATGCGAGGAAAAGGCTGCGTACATTATCGATCTCCCCACAGCTCGCTATCATGTGGGAGCCTCGTGCATTGGGTTCCACCTTTATAAGTTGTTAGTAACCTAGGCAAGAGTCATATCCTCCAAAATTAGATTATCAAATGGGCCAGCTAGAAATAATTGACTCAACCAATCTGTATCATAAAATGATTTGACCTGCTTAAGAAATGGTCTACAGAGATCTTACTGATTTTTATATGAGTAATCCATATCTGATCAACTTTATCATTTTAAATTCCTGTGTCCAACCCATTTATAAATGGTTAACTCATATATCTGATACACTATATATCCATATAAGTTTTAAACATATAAAAATTTGAAGTTTTTAAAAACACCATCAAATTCATCAAAGAAAATTTTCAAATGTACCCTTTTTTTATATATACAAGAGTGAAATTTTATTCAAACAGAGCACTCACTATGATGTCTCATGGGCTTGAACCCCTAACCATTTAAGCTAGAGGTCCTTTACTAAATGTATCCCTTTTTTTGTGAAAAAAATTATATAGAAGTTGTCAAAGAATGAGTCAAAATCATTGGGGAAAAATAATATAAAAGGCAAAATTTTAGGAAAAGAACAATTTTTTTACATATAAGTCAAGTTTTCAAAAAAAATAATATAGAAGTTGTCAAAGAATGAGTCAAAATCATTGGGGAAAAATAATATAAAAGGCAAAATTTTAGGAAAAGAGCTTTTTTTTACATATGTCAAGTCACACACACATATACATGCATATTAAAAAACAATAGAAAAGGTCCAACGTATATGTTAATTGGGTAAATAGATCAGGTCGATATTTGATGCATCTATCGCAAAAGACAATTATTGCATGCAATCTGTGGTTCAATAAAAAATTCAGATTATACTCCAAACACAAGCCACCGAGTGTCTATGTAGTATGCATGTAGTATGTTAGGGTAATTTTGATATTTTCTGCAGGATCACATTTATATCGAAGTCCATCTGACTTGCTCCCCATGACATGGTCTAATCAATTTGACATTTACAGTAAACACCAATGAACCATCAACCATGTGATGAATTAACTAGAAATTATTTGACATTACTCGCCATGCTAGTTGGGATATTAGAGTTAACCCCGTCAATTCTATGTTGTTAGGCATATCTTACCGTAACATATACTATTGAAAAAGGAAAAAAGCTTTCACTTTAGATAAAATTTAGTAATTTTAGTATAAAATATGGGAGATAATGGCAAGTCCAGTAAAAAGAACGTTGGAAAAGTCAAATATTTTATTTATCGCAGAGGGTCATATCAACAAATTTAAATGATTGTTTGTCACAGATATTCATTATGGTTTGCTATTTACTTTTGTCCCAACCGTATTTTAAAAACTGATGGATGTTACAAGGAACGATATGACATAGCTAGTCCAAAAGATGATTCAGATCACAACACTAGAGAATTAGTAACCATATAGAACATGACCCATTCAATAATATAACATTACCCATTCAACAACATAACACAACTATATATTTTTCAGCTCAAATAGCCAACTTCGATTTAATGCGATTAAAACCAGGATGACAATGATGATAAGAATAGATGGTGTACAAAATATACAAATCAACTTTTTTTAAAGAGGATAACCTGAGGGTTTTGCAGATTGTAGATAATTATATTTCTGTCAGCAGTGCCAACAACCATTAGAGGATACCGCACAGATAAAGCATAGCAACGCTCAGGAAGGGGCTGAGTATGAACCGGTTGTGCAGACCTCAAATCCCAGTACCTGTAAATATTTTATGATAATGGTAGCACACGTTATTTTAAAAAATTACTAGAAAAAATTGCAATGAAAACAAAATCAATGTCATGATTTATTGGAGTAATAACAAAATCAGAATATTTAATCAGCAAATATGCGCATCCGCATGATCAATATTTGAAGCCTTGAGCAGAAATGAAAGTGGGCACGAGAATGAAAAAGGAGAAACATGACCTTGTAATGAATGTCTTAGATTTATCAGAATCTACCAAACTATCCTCTTTCTTTTTTCTTCTTTTTTCTTTTTTTTTTACTTGAATGCTATGCGGTTAGGGGCGCCACCAAACACTGATTAGACGCTACTTTGCAATTTTAACGTCCTGCCTTTTATTATAACCTTTTATTAGGCCCTTTATTTGAAGCACTGTCTGAGCACTGAGCTTTTCTTGAGGTGCCAGTGGACGCTCTTAGTATAACTTTATTTTTTCTACTTGGCTAAATTAAATACATTTAAAATAAAATAATCCGAATGCTTTGTTTGCTTATTATAGATCATTGTATTTCAAGAATTTCAATGCGTGAATTGTATTTCTATATCTTTTACAAAATATACAAACAATTGGTTAAGAAATATAAATAATAACAATTCTTCTTTATATTTGAGAATAAAAGCTACTCTTCAATTTCTCACTTCTTTGAAATTTAACTTTGCCGATTTCTTAATTTTTTATATTAATTGTGTCAGCATTTTGAAAGTTATTTTAAACTAATTTCTTAATCAAACATGAAATACCAACTGTAAATTGAAATTTAAATTATTCACTAATATTGTATTTGATTTTTTTAAGATTATTTGATATACAAATATTCAATAATTGTCATGGCACAAACTTTATTAATATAAATTTTGTTGCTTCTATAAATTATAAAAGTAATCGGTTCATTTTTGAATTTATTAACGGAACATTTACATGTGATGTGTGTACATAATTATATACATACATACACACGAATATACACATGTGTGTGTATCATTTATGGGAAACTAATAAGCAGTGATCGTCTAATCAACATCAATATAAATAGTCAATTATTTTTTGTAATTATTAAAGGCAAATTTTGTTTGTGCAAAATGTATGTGGCAAACGCCAAGTTTCGTGCAGGCTTCGTCTGGACTCTAAAGCCAATCTCAACGCTCCGCCTCCAACAATATAGTTTGAATGCTAAACTAAATACTATTCATAGGTTGATTCAGAGATACTTAAGTGTATATTCTGAATGAATATTACCTTATGAAATACTTAAATATTTAAAAACTCGGTCTGAGATGAGCAACGACCACTTTGATAACTTTTAACAACAAAAGAGAAAGATTGATATGATTAATTCATCCTTTGGTTATTCGTTTGATAAATATTTATAAAAATCACCAAGTTTCTTTTCAAAAAATTAAACTACTTTTGAAATTTTGATCACATTATTACAAACATTGGCATCAAAAAAGAACATGTTCCAACTTATTTTGAAACATACTATGCTAATTTAGAATCATGATTCCAGCAAACTCCTACGTAGAACAGCTATAACACAGTTCTAACTATGAAATTTGACCTCCTAGAAGGTTCCATGTTCTGATACTAATATACATATTTTTGCAGATATAATGCATAACGTCCAAAGCATATAAAAATAACTGTTTGATCGATTGTCATGGAAAATCCAATGTTATTAACTGTAACACATATTTGAACAGTTAAATAGGAAATATCAGTCAATTTCATACAATTTTAAACAGCTAGCTACGGATATAACATGATATAGTATTTGATTCAAAATTTTGTACCTGTGTACTGATTTTATAATATTGATTATTCATATAATCCTATTTTTTAAGTTCTAAACATTTTATCGTTTTGTAGAACACGAAAAGGAAAATGTAAATCATCTCTAAGTGTAATATGATTATGCAATAACGGTCTTAATGGCGCTGTGTTTCACTACTGATTGGATGTGGTTTCAATATAACTATGAACTCTTGCGGTACTAATCAGATGAGTGTTAACTATGGCACATGACGCGCAAAGGCACAAACCTTTCTGAAGCTTTGGCGCTTGGCACAGTAAGCAGCACAGGCCTTTCTAAAATACTAACATTTACTAGAAAAAACGTTTTTATAACACCAAAAATTAATGAAGCAACACTATTATAACTTGTATGTTTTGGGACGCTTATTTTTTATTGCATTTTCTGTTTTATAACTTTTACAGATATTTTGGGCATTTATCGAAATACTTATGACTATCACTAAAACCATATGACAACTTTCCTTTTATTGCATTTTCTGTTTTATAACTTTTACAGATATTTTGGACATTTATCGAAATACTTATGACTATCACTAAAACCATATGACAACTTTCCAGGTATAAATATTTATTAAAGAAAATATCATATCAACATATGAATAATTATACAAATTATTCAGACAGACAATGAAATTATACTTATATTTAATGTAAATAAAATTTGGTAAACAAAAATGCTAATTACTTTATAAGAAAGCTAAAATTAGTTCATCACAACCTAAGTATATAAAAAGATAATAAGTCTCTTCAGGCATGACAATATTTTACATGATAAAACAACTAAGTGCATAAACTTGCTTCGAAAATATTATATGAACTATATCGAAAACACAATTATATATGACAGTGAAAATTCGAATCCGCCCCTTATTTTCAAGTTTGATAAACGAAAAATCCTCATCAACAACCTTTTTAAAATTATACCCCTATTTTTATTTCCGGCGATTTTTTTTTGTAATTTTTTGATAATTAAATTTGAACTTAATTGCATATTTCTATAACCATTTTTTTTCACTTTTTACTGCAATATTTGCATTTTAAACTGTAAATATTTGTAGTTCAAGAAACTGCAAATATTTACACTTTTGGAAAGTGCAAATATTTGTATTTTGGCTTAGAAGGGATGGAGGTGTATTTTGAAACTTAAAGATGATGTTTTCTCAATATAATATTTACTAATGATTATATCCCTAAAAAATATTTGTTTTTCTTTTAATAAAAAATAGTTGACAATAAAAGAAATTAAAAAGGCCAGCACCACTATCCCAATGGTTAGGCGGCTCTGACTTTGATCTATGAGATCACATGTTCAAATCATGTGTAGCGCGTGATTCGAACCTCTGGATATTATTGACTTGTAGTATGTTATATACTACATAAGACTTGTAGTACAACCATGTACTACCATCTAAATACCTAATTTCAAAAAAAAACGAGAATTTTAGATGTACACCATGTGCACCTTATGTGCCTCCGTCTGCGCCATTTTGTATGGCTTTTCATGTGCCGCCGTGCCATAGTAACAAAATGCACCAATACCACACTTTTTTCAACTATGTATTGAATTCAAAAAATATGTGCACTGCGCAAAAGGTCAAATGAAAATAATAATGGTGATGAAAACCATGCAATAAATATCAACTTCTTTACTTACTTCAAAGTCTTATCCCAACTACCAGTAACAATGCAATTCATTTGTTCAATCCAAGCAACTTCTTTTATGGGTGCATCATGAGCTGCAACTGTAGTTGGTTGGCCACCAGACAATAAAGGCCACATTTTAACAATCTTATCACACCCTCCAGTAAACACGGTGCTTCCATCATCTTTCCAAGCAGAGCACAAAACCTAAATAATTAAACATGCTGGAAGCATTCAGCATATATGGAAACAAAAATTCTGTGATGATTGCTAGAAAAGAGCGTCAAATCCTAACCGGCTGG
This sequence comes from Allium fistulosum, assembly GCA_030737815.1. Taxonomy (NCBI): domain Eukaryota; kingdom Viridiplantae; phylum Streptophyta; class Magnoliopsida; order Asparagales; family Amaryllidaceae; genus Allium; species Allium fistulosum. The sequence goes on along the minus strand of CM060906.1, from coordinate 325,475,309 downwards.
TCATGTGATATTGATGCTTTCGGTTGGCTGTTTCCTCCAGTTATTTCCCAACACCTAACCTGCAGTATATTTATAGCCAAAATTACAGTACATCGGTGTTCAATAAATTTATAAAAAACGAGGTCAAAACTATCAAAGAAACATACAATGCCCTTCAGTGCTTCCAAATCAAACTTAGTGTATTCCAGACTCTTGTTTATTTCATCTAAGTCTTTATACTTTTGATATGTATACACCAAACTTTATGCAACTCCAATATAATTTGACCAACCAAACAAAAGAGTTAATTAGTTTCGGTATCAAAAAACTATTTCAATCGCCAACAGAAAGGCAGATGACATTAAAATCGCACTAAAAAATGGTTAGTCTTACAGACACCCCATAAATCGTGATGGTCAGCGGGTTAAAAAATGAACAGAAATGTGTGTGTTTTTTTTTGGATTTAAGATTTTTAAATGGAGGACATAGCAGTGCTCCTCTAATTTCAATGACCAACTGCGAAAAAGGATGTGATTGGATGCTACTGTCAAAGGTCCCTATCTTTTACGAAAGAAATTTACTGCAAAATTGTCCCTGCACTTCTAGTTACAAAAAGACCACCTCATAAATTAAGTACAAAAGTTGTGGTTTGAGATATCGGTTTCGGTCTTTTGAAACTACCGAGATTTCAAAAAAATTTGAAAAGTTCGATTTCGGGTTTTGCTGCTTATTTTCTACAAAAATATATTCATACACAATCACATTAGTACATTGCTGTTACAATATATTAGAACATTTTGTAGTAAAGTTTATTACTACACTACAATAACAAACATGCATAAGATTTTAGAATTTTATTATAGTCAAGCAATATAACAACCCAAGCCCACAACATCAAACAAAATTATTTTATAACTCTTACCCGCCACCCTCTTCCACTAACAGCACCATAAATTTTTATTAGAAAAGAAAAAAAACTCTAGCTGTTTCCCTCGACAATATCTAGAGCTTCACTGCAGTAGAATATTTAGGGATTTTACTTCGATTGAATAAGAATATGAAGGAGGTGGCTAGCTGCGATGGAATTTCAGGTATTGTTTTTTTCTTTTTCTGTCAACTTCATGCTGAAACAAGTTTTTTGGTCTTTCACTATGATTTCACTTCTTAGAAGCAATATTTTGTATTTCAATCGATTTCCATGATACAAACTGAATTCTATATTATTATTTTTATGCTTTTATACCGAAAGTGCGTTTTCAGCTCTGTTTTGTCTCGACTCCATACGAAGCCAAGATGTCAACATCTCAAAGCTCTTCAAATATTTGTATACGTATATAAATAAAATGCAAATTTCATGAATTATACAAAACTAACTATATAATTTTAAAATCCAAATATTAGTAATAAAAATGTGTGAAATTATCACATTTATAAAGTGCAAACATTGTGCATTTTCCAAAAATACATATAAACTATAAAATAAAAATGCAAATTGTATGCAATCTACCGGCTTAACTCTAAAACATATAATATGAATGCTTTGCACTACAAATGTGAATAATAAACACATTCTGCATATTTTTTTAAAGTGAACATTTCTACACTTCTCAAAAATATAACAAAGTAAGATGTAACAGTGCGAATTATTGGTGAAAAGTTAAAATATAACTAAATTGCATGCCTTCGATACTTGAAACATGAAGTCCAAGTATTTAACACTAAAAATGCAGGAAAAAACATATATAAAGAAGTGCAAATATTTTTCTCTTTCCAAAAATTCGTCTAAACTATGAAATAAAAGTGCGAACTGTATGCAATTTACAAAAATTAACTCTAAAATGTAATCGAACACTATGCAATAAAAATATACAAAATAAATACATTTTGCACATTTTTGAAAAGTGCAACATTTCTGCACTTTTTCCCAAATACAAATTAATAAATATGTTGAAGCGTAAATTATGTTGGATGTTACCAAAAAACTGCATACTTTATAGTCTATATATCTAAAATCTAAAATAAAAAAAATTAGGATTAATAATGTAAAAACATATTTCTATAAAGTGCACAAAGTCTGCAACTGCAGTAGTTCAAACGAGAAAAGTGAGTGGGTATTCTGTAATATTAGTGATAATTTTATAAATACCTGTAAAACAATAAAACACGAACTTTATCTAATGTTCAAAAAGTAATAGGTTCTTAAGGCTAATGGACAATGATATGACTTTTTACTTGTTTTTACAATAATCAAGTCTTGAGCTAAACTAATCCAATAGGGCGGTAGCTAACCAGACCCTTCTTATAGTAGTGAACAACAACTTAGCTTTGTTGACACAAGCAGCTATTTAACGTAACGGGGTTATGGTAATTACTCCTTCGGGCTTAAGGGCTTAGACTTTCATTGTGTATTCAGATTCACACTTTTAAAAGTTATCACTCGTTATCATCATATATTCATTTCTCTTTCGATAAAATAAATAAACGATATTTTCTGCCTACAAGCTCTCTTGACATACTCAACTATGGAAATTATAATGTTATGGAGTTTGATATACAATTGCAGGAACCAGCATAAAACATACGCACTAGAGGTAGGTTCAATAGTGTCGCAATTATAGCATCTCTTCTGCGCATTAATATAATTTCATTGAATTAATGTAATTAATGACTATAATTAGTGTTTCTTTATCATTAATTCTGATTATTACTAACTGGGATGTTTGCATCATTACTGACAATTGAAAAAATTAATTCAAGGATGTAAATTGAGGTAACATGCAAGTAAACATACATACAAGCATACATACATATATGCATATCTCTCTCTGTGTGTGTTTAGGTATATATGTGCATATATGTACGTATGTGTGTATGCGCACGCGCGCGTGCACATGTGTATGTGTGTGTTGGATGGAAAAGAAGATTAATACATTGTCATGTCAATTGAAGCAGCACATATTAGTTGTTATTATGTATTGCATGGAACCGAATAGATAATCACGGAGTAAACAAACCTGATTATCCCAAGAAGTGGCAACCAAGTGATTTGCCTTGGGGCTGAAACTTAGGCTAGACACGGAGTCGTTCGGCGGAGGTTGCACCTGCATAAATAAATTAACGACCACGTTACAAAATCAATACATGAAAAATATGTATGACAATGCACAGGAAGAGAGCGAAAATATTGCTTAACAAACAAGAAAACAAAGTCTCCAAAAAAAAAGGAAGGAAGAAAAGGAGGATGAGGAGGAGGAAGAAGAAGAATATCACGGGATATTCATCAAAGTATCAAATCCTTCCATATTGGAAGAAAGATATTTCACCACATGAAGATTGGGACCACTGTACATTTGTATATACTAAAATTTTATGGCTGAACAACTTGAAAGAAGTTACTTCAAGCATGCATTTATATATTTTTAATATATCTGAATAGGGTCATTTACCTCTGTCCCATTTACATTTTTTCAAAATTGTCTACACGAAGAAAACGTGATAATATCATAAATCCCCAGAAGGAAAAAGGGTTAACCTTATTATATCATATATATTTCAAATATGAATCTGAATGTATAATTCTTCTACTATAAGATTCTCCCCTGTAATATGGCTGGAGTTTAAGCAAGTCCCTGTTATACTTTCGACAAAGTTGTATAACTATCTGGATGACCCAACACTTTCACAATTAGCTCAGAATTAAAGTATGAGAACACATAAACTTATAAGACAGTGGTTCATGTGAAGTTAGCTTGATCTTAGACTATGGAGATTTTATAATGCTACTAACATATATGCAGTGTTGTTAGGCTTCAGCTCATTTAGGTACTCTTTCAAGCCAATTTTAGGTTGTGACACTGTAACTTACTAACTGGAGGACATGTTCATCCAGTGGCCATGTTATTCCTTTTATAAAGTATATCTCTAACCAATGCAATTCACCATTTCAATTATTGTATGCACCACAATCAAAAGGAGTTACTGCAATATAAATTCTAAGTGAATAAGACATGGGTTAAGTTTCGTGGTGGCATGACATATCGAATAACATTATATATACTTAGCATTCCATCAAGCCCACCATCTTTTAATGGAACTAAAATGCACATTTCAAGGTGACCGTGTCATTGGATTCAACTTCTTATATATATATATATATATATATATATATATATATATATATATATATATATATTATAATGAAATTAAATGTATATTAGGATGATTAAATGAACATAAATTAGGGTGAAAATGATATCTCTGGGGTCAGCTTGACCTTGGACATTCAATATTCAATATGATCCATTGTTAAGTCACCCACCATTTTTTCCTTATGATTCAGTACCTAGGATGTACCTTTTACGCTAAGTTAATATTCAAACAAGTCCCGAATTTTGTTAATTTCAAGCTAAACTATGCAAGAATATTGCTAGAAAACCACTAAATTCAACTTCTAACTAAATCTTCGACATAAATATTCAATGTTTGACCTAAAATAATGGTAGTGTACTTTCCTCGGCAAAATTTTGATCAGAAAATACACATCAATTTCCGAATCATATATTGATAATTGCTTACTTTACGTTATACATACTTATTCTCGTGCATTAAACATATTATTCTATTTTAAATTATAGATTTTTGGAGACAAATTAAATTTTCACGAATTAAATAAAGAAAACCCTATTAAATGCACAAGTAAACTTTGCACCAAAAGAAAATACAGAAAGAAGATAAAATTTTCAAACTAAAATCACCTCACTGGACTTGTTAGGATTTTGATTCGCGATTCCCGTGTTGAACCCAGAGAAACTAGCCATCACTTTAAGTTTCACTCCTTCAGTAATAAATTTACGCAATCAAGTAAGCTGCTTTTGCTTAAACCCTGAAGGCACAAACCAGATTAGAACGTAAAAGGTTTAGAACCGAATTTTGATTTTAGATTTTCCGCTCGAGGTACACGGATTTGGAATTTAACGGGGAGGAGAACAGCAGGCTGCAAAATTGTACGGAGGTGATTTGAGCCGCATTCCACCGTGAATGAATTCGCCGGTTGATAGAGAATTATCGTAAAGAAAAAGGGGGCAAATGAGCGAAGCGGGTTGGGTTTGTTCATTTAACGGGTTAGGTTTGGATTCATTTTGGTCTTTACATTTTAAAATTCCCGTTGTGCTGCCAATTGCCAAAGGCACCAGAAAAGGGATATGCTACTGTGCCCGAACACAAATTTTGGTAAAAAGTGCGGAACAGTTAAAAACCGAGGAATTCGAGGTAAATTAGTCATTTAATACGGTCCCCCCACTTTTTTAGTCTCCGCTGCATGATTTAACAAACATAAATCCAGGCAATTCAGTATTTTCCACAGAAAATGTTCATTCAAATGCCACAATTTAAAATATAAAATTCAATTAAATTACATTTTTTCTAATACCACATTTGTTTCTTCGCTCACTAATGATCACTGAACCCTTGCTTCCCGCCTTTGCATTTTGGAATGCGATCTCCTTCTTCTTAATTGACAATTCGTATTACCGAGCATCTTCATCTTGTAATTCGCTCTTGCTAAAGCCTTAATTTTAAAAATCCAAAATTAAAAAAAATCAAAAAAAAAAGTTTAACGGAAATCGGTTATTTTAAGGAAGAAAGTGGAAGAGAAAATGCAATCATTTAATGGTTGATCACTACTTTATGAAGAAAAATGAGGTAATTTTAATTTTGTTATTATTATTTCTTATGTGGAATTTGTCAACAATTTCATTAAATGATTTTGTGAGCAACTTTATGGTTGAAGATGCTGTAATTGATGATATTGTTATTGCCCATTTTGATGTAAATATATTCAAAATTGATATGTTGTTATATCTTACGTTTTTCCTTACAATAGTTTGACATTAGCAAAATAAATGATTGGTAGGAGATGGATGTTGACAACAAGATACAAGTTGAAAATACGATGGAAATTATTGATGGTATGACGAGGACCGATTCTTCAAGATGATGAATCGAATTTTTTTGAAAGTGTTGAAGTTGATGTATCAAATCACTTTGTAATAGATTAAGTAAGTTGTTTTGAAAATTTAATTTTTGTTTGGAAAAATATTAATTGTAGTGATTTTTATATGATCCTTTTGTCATTGTAATTTTAAAATTTTGATTCTCGTACTGTCTTAATTCAATGGTGCAAATTACAAGCAAAAAAATCGAACACCATCGTAGTAATAGCCGGGTCATATAAATGGCTTTGGGAAAAAAAATCAAGACTGCTTTTGGGTTGTCAAAGTGGTAGAACATATCGAAGTCACCATTCTAAAAATGAAGAGGAAGGAAAAATTATAAAGCATGTCCAGATAGTGCTTCTAGAAACTGCAGTCGTCCTTTTTTTGATAAAGGGTGTGTGTAGGGGAAGACGGATGGTTAATATGACGAATGACACACAATCATGAGCTTCCACATACATTAGTGTGACATATATATGTTGCAAAATTATTAGATGAGAAAAAAAATTGGCGGTTGCGAGTGCGCAACCAGGAGAGGTGTCTACTACTATTAAAAACATTTCTTGAAAATACTTCAACATTGAAGGCAGATTATAATGCAAAATACAAGATGCGACTTTCTGCAAATGGAATGTAGATCTACGATGCAACAAACGATGAAACTTTTAGTAGAAAACATTTTGTCTTTTTTCATTGAGCCACCCGTGAAGCGATCATTTTATATATTTAATGTCGTCTCATCTGGAATCTGTAACTTTATGTAAATGTTTGTCATTCTTTTATTAATTTTTTTTTTTTTTTTTGAGATCATGGGGAACCTTAAGATCATGGTATTCATTGATACTCACTTAAGTAAACCCCACGCCGTGTGTCTACCCCGCTTTTATTTAGTCGTCGCACACGGATGCGTAACGTTGAAACTCCCACTGATGGTTTGGCGCTGGGATTCGAACCTGCCCGGACACAGTCCTTTGGTTCCCATCTCCCATCTCCCAAACCAACCGAGCTACGAACGGCGGGTGTCATTCTTTTATTAATTGATTACGCTTATAATACAAACCATTATAATATGCCTTTATTAAAAATGGTTGGAATGACTTTTGTGGCCGAAACATCTAGTATTGCTCATGCTTTTTAGCACATAAAAGGAAAGGAAATTATGAATATGCACTTTCGAAGCTTAAACACTTTATATGTCCGAAAAACTACCTAAAGTGATCATTACTGATATATAATAAGCTTTGACCAACAGAGTGGCATATAGAAAATAATGTTGTAACAAATTGCAAACTAAAGTTGAGACAAATGACAACTTTGATATCTTTTTGCTATTAGATCGGGGAGTGAATTTGGTATTTAAAAATATTTCATAGATAAACAGATAAATAATACGAAAACGTAGATGCGAAAAGTAAATGACACAGAATAACCTAGGATCGACCACTAACATGTTGGTGCCTACCACCGCCCACATACTATTAGAATTATATATTCGTACGCTTACAACATCAATAAACTCGCACTCCTTGCTAAACTGGATATGCTAATTATATGCTTATTAACCTTGTCTCGACTTTATCCCCAAGTCGAGATCCCTAAACTATAAAAATTTATAGCTCAATCTTACAAAATATTATAAAGTTCAAAATTCAAAACAAAAAATACAAAAAAATGAATAAAAATATCACTTAATATATATATATTTATATATATATATATATATAAATTTATTTATATACAAAAAACGGTTAAGGGGCTTTGGGATAATTCTTTTTTTTACAAATGAATCGCTGCTTCTTATCCATCAATAATCAATGTTTTCCTCAAAACTAAATTCCTCCTTTTCTAAAACCATCTTTGTAACACCCCACCTCTACACGCATACTGCCAAAGAGCATTACTTGGCAATACTGTTTGATAATATGGTGAATGAGGCGATACTGGGTTATCACACGTGAACATTGCATTGGGCTAATACCGGTATGTATTTCAAAAATTATAAACAACTTACCTATACGTACTTAGTATTGGCACAAAGCAATAGACGTGTGCATTTCTTAGATAGAATAGTACACAATATAAAATAAATCATAAGGAACACAGAGTCATCGACGCAGTGATAACATACAATATAAAATATACACAAATTTGAGTGGGATATAAAACAGGTCAAACTCCCACTATCTCTAAAATATACAATGTATAAATCCAATACATACGTCTCAACATCATCAATATACATGAGGCTACAAAAATAAATATAGTATGCTAGTCAACTAATAAACTAGTCTCTTTCTACGGCCAACAATAACAATCTGATCTCTTTGTCTCTGGACTTGTAATGTCTCGGACTGACTCGAGTATTATATAAATAACACATAGGTCAGACTATATCTAGAATGTAGGTGTCAAAAGATAGCGACAACTATATATCCCAATATGGCATGCAAACAACTCAATATATGTATGACACCATACTACATACCATGCACATATCATCACCTATCACTAAACAATCAAATAACACATCAAAAAGTATAATATCAAAATGGGTGAAATATCAAACACAACCAACTATCATCAATACTCAAAATCTTTAAGCATCAAATGGGCAAGCACACTGAAATGCCCAAGATTATCTCTCAAATAATCATATAGTAGACATACAAAGCATCCATCTTACTCAATATATATATATATATATATATATATGTATGTATATATAACACATAATAATCACCCAAATCAAACATATATGAATAATAAATATGGCATACCCTGGGTGGTTAGATTCATCTCTCAAATAACCTATAAAAGATAGGTACAAGGGTCCAACTCCATGCTCTTAGAACCTTTAGCTATCCTTGATAGCACTATAATCGATATGTACAGGGTTACACAGCTTCATAGACTCACAGTCTCAGGAATAATCCAAAAGATCGATAATCACATAATAATCATCTAGATTTTCAACCTCGTAGTAATCGACTTGGCTCTCAGCCAATGAAATAAACATATGGTCTTCCAGACCTCTATTAATTGGTTCAACTCTTATTATCATGGACAATCCTCAGGACTCTTAGTCCTATGTGCTCTCAACATCATAAATCACCATTTCAGCATCGATCACAATAATGATCTAATCGGCTCTCGGCCGTAAACACAATGATCTCATATAGGTGAATAAGTATGTATCTATAGCATCTCATCAATAATAACCAGGTGGGAGACTGATGGCTTTCAACCTACTCTAAGAGCCTTCCTTACACGCTCTCAATGCTAATCCTACAGTCTGTTGGAACTGGGTCAGCCGGCAACGGAAGTTATAGGAAAAATTAAAAAATATTCCCTTGTCGAATCTATAACGGGCCTATGAAGTCTAATTTATTTAAAACATTTCTAAATTTTATTTAAATAAAGTATCTTATTTATTTAAATTATATACAATTTTATTTAAATTTATATTACAGGCGTATATAAGTACACATATGTATTTGTGTGCATGTGTAATACAATAACCCGTGCAAGGTATAACATGCCCGTATATAGTTGTCGAGATTTATATCGCAATAGACATGTTAGCTCATCCGTTATGTATTGTATGTTGTCCAAATATATGTATATATGTAAACTTGTTATTTATATAAATATTATAAATCGACATATATGTATAAATATATACACGTATATATAAGCTTATACATAAGTAAAATATTAATTATATATATATATGTATTATTGTAATAGATATTAAAATAATATATAAACGCACATAATATAAAGTTTTTTTAATTATGAACTGATACATATATATGTATGTATGTATCACAAACACAAAATAATTTTATTATTATATATATAAGCATATTTATAATATATATATATATATTCATATATATTAATAAAATTAAATAAAAAGATTATTTTTAATCTTTAAACTCTTCCAGATCATATGCATAGCATAACAAAATTTTATTATATTAATATATATATATATATATATATATTGATTAATTAGTCCAAAAACAATAAAATATTAATAAAAATAATTTTGAGACATATTATTCAAATTTAAAATTTTTAGAAAATCTACCATGATATTTTGAGGTCTGGAAAAATCTTCTATGATTTTTCTTGGTCAAAATTTATTTTTTATTAATTAATTATTTTTGGCCGCATATTATAATAATTTTTAAAAATATAAAATTTTATTTTTAAATTCTCATTTTCTGGTCGAGAGTTTATTTCATGATAAAACAATTTTATAAAGTTTAAAAGTTAATTTTTAAAACATATCTAATTTTATATAAATTATTTAGATAGTATGTTGATTTAAATAATAGTAAATAATTATTTAAAAATAATTTACAGCTACCAAAAATTATAATTGATGTAAGTTTACATGTATAAAATATATGTTCAATTATTAGCATGAAATTCTAATATAATTAAATACAAACCATATAATTATAATTAAATGACATATTAATATGTATATATTAATTGATAAAATAATAATTATTATAAATAAAGTATTTGCTTGTGCATATATGATTAATATGTAAAAAAATATTGATTTTTTTAATGAAAACATGCATATAACCAATCTAGTATGTGATCATATTAATACATATAAGAATCGTCACCTAACTAACAATATAATATATATATATATATATATTAAAATATTATTCATAAATTATAAACCATATAACATAGTAAAAACATACCTAAAACTAATTCCTTGAAGCAAACCTAGTAATGATGAAATCTCTCTTCTTTGAAAGCTTTTCGATTTAGCGGACTGCTAATCCTTGAACCATGGAACTTTGATTATCAAATAATAATTGTCTTTTGAATTGATTTGAGTTGGATTTGCTTGAGCTCCTAGGGAATGAAATCGGCCAGCAAAGGAAGGGAATAATGGCAACAAAAAATATCAAACAATTATGGTTAGAGGTCTTTAAATAGTGGATGAAAGAGAGAAAGCTATGATCATATCTCATAGCACTTCTCACTAAATCTAAGCCATCCACTTTTAACCCCTCTAACCTATTTTTAGCCACCGCCTATAGCCCTCATAACAGTCGAGATTATCAACCTATCATCATGGGCTAATATCTCGTTTAAGCCCAAATAAATATTATTAATTAAATCTAATTTAATTTTTTATCATATCATATATCGATCGATATATTTATAACTATTATAAATATATTTAATAATATTTATTCCTCAAATCATATTCAAAATTTTATAATCAATGTGTCATAGATATTAATTAATTTATAATAGTTATAAACTAATTAAATCGTTTGGTCTAAAGAGAATTCATCATTTTGGTTGTGTGACTCGTTAGGTGTAAATATAGTCAACGATTAACATCGAACTATTTGAATGTTAAAGTTCATACATCACTTAGGATGTGGTGTTACATTTTTGCCAAATTTATCACTTACTTAGTTTCGATGAAATTCAATTTCGCTTTATTAAGCGTTACCCGTTATGACTTTTATTTACACTAGTTCTCTACGTCAAAACTATATCACTTTGGATTTAAAGAATTTGGTAATGGTCAAAATTCTAACGTCGTCCATATTCAGCTATATAGTCCAAACTCAAAGTCCTTGGTTCAATCATAATAATAATAATTAACCGTACTACTCTGACCAGAGATTTTGACTTTAGGTTGAGTTGAGTTGATCGTGATACTAACCTCGTATAACCGAGGAGATGATTCCTCTCTTGAAAAGTGCTTCACTTTTAATACTTCCACTCAACCCAATTATAGTCATTCGATGGATGTCATGTCATGATTTGACTATAATTAAAGCGGAACTTTCATATTAAAGATCGATAGTATTCTCATGTCGAGAGGATTGTGTAAATCATACACGTCGATATTTTATAGTTTGACCTTAGTTATATTAACCAACGAAAAACTATCGAGTGAGTCGTTCCATAATTATCCAATAACTATCAGTATGTAACCTCTAAGTTCCCTCAACAGTCATGAATAATCCACTGCCCAACATTTGGAGAGCGTTAAGTACTTTAGTCTCGGCGGATACATTGATATCCAGTCTTGATGCATCTTGACTAGGAACATTTATAATGACATGTTTAATAATATTATGATATGATACTCATGATTACAACCATTTGTAATCATTATCACAAACATATCATTTAGGGATTTTCTATTAAATATATTTTAATTAAACATCTAATTATTTATAACATAATATAACAAATATATAATAGAAAAAACACCTTTATTATGAACGAGAATTGATTACAAAGTTAATTAATTTACAATAAATTACAGAATTGCCCCTAGGACATAACCCAAACTATATCAATCTTCTACATGCACTTGGGGTCAATTATGGAATCTCGATCTCATACCCCCAATCAGCTTCTCGAGAGCCAACCGAGCCAGATCTTTAGTGAATGGATCTGCTATGTTATCCTTGGTATCTACCATTTGTATCATGACTTCTTTCTTCTCAACAAACTCTCTAATCATGTGGAACTTTCGAAGAATATACCGTGACTTCTTGTATGCTCTGGGCTCCTGTGTGATCTGTGTCATTGCATTGTTATCACTGAACAATTCTTTATGATTCTCGGTATTTGGAATCACTCTGAGCTCACTCAAATTCTTGCACATCCAAACTGCCTCTTTTGCTGCTTCGTTGAGGGCAATGCAATCGGCCACCATCATGGAATCAACAATTCTTTCTTGTTTGGAACTTTTCCAACTAATGGCTCCATCATTAAGCGTAAATACATAGCCGGATACCGACTTACCATCATCATATCTTTTTGAAAGCTTGAATCCATATACCCCTTCATAAAGAGGTCTCAATTCCTATATATGAGGAATAAGTTCTTGGTATTTCTCAAATACTTAAGTATAGATTTTACAGTCATTCAATATTTTTCTCTAGGATTAGACTAATATCGGCATATGCATCCTAATGTGTATGACACATCCGGCCTAGTACATAGCACAGTGTACATTATGGATCCTATGGCTGAAGCATAGGGGATCCTCTTCATATGCTCTTTCTCCTCATCAGTATGAGGAGCGTTCTTTTTAGAGAGGATGATTCCAGATTGCATTGGAATATTTCCACGCTTGGAATTCTCCATACTGAACCTTTTAAGTATGATACCTATATACAGGGATTGGGACAATCCCAATAGCCTCTTAGATCATCTCTATAGATCTTTATACCAAGTATATAAGCTGCTTCTCCCAAATCCACTATGGAGAAGTTCTTGGAAAGCCAAACTTTCACTAATTGCAATAACGAAATGTCATTACCAATCAATAGTAGACCATTGACGTAAAGTGCTAAGAACATGATAGTGTTGTCATGTTCCTTTCTGTATACGCATGCTTCCTTTGTGTTTTGATAAAAACAAAACTATTTGATTACTTTATCAAAATACTTATTCCAACTCCTCGAAGCATGTTTAAGTCCATAAATGGACTTTAAAAATTTACAAGCCTTGCTCTTACTCCCACCGACCACAAAACCATCAAACTGCAACATATAAACGGCTTCTTCTAAATCATCATTTAGAAAAGTCGTCTTTACATCCATTTGCCATAGTCATATAATGCAGTGATAGCTAGCATAATCCGAATGGACTTAAGCATGGCAACGGGTGAAAAAGTTTCATCATAATCAATGTCTTGAATTTGAGAGATCCTTTCACAACTGGCCTTTCCTTATAAGTCTCCACTTCTCTGTCTGCATTTATATTTTTCTTAAAATCCATTTGCGGTTGATGGGTTTTATCCCTTCAGGTACGTCCGACAAAGTCTAAACTTTGTTTTTGTACATGGAATTCATCTTGGATATCTTTGCTCCAAACTATAGTGCACAGTCTTTACTCTGTAGTGTTTGTTGGAAAGTCAGAGGAGTGACATCATCTAAGACATGGTTCTCCTTCTTGCCATCCATGAGAAAGTAATAGTATCTCTCTGAAGTGTGAGATTCCCTACTAAACCTTCTAATAGGTTGCATGTTTTCATATACGGGTAAACTTGGTTCTTCCACTGGTTTAGTTTCCATGTTAATTTCTTGGATCTCATCCAAGTCTACAACCTCGCTGTTAATTTCTTTAAATAGGAATTCCTTTTTTAAAAAGACAACATGCCGAGAAAAAATAACCTTTTGTTCCTCGATATTGTAATATATATCCCATTGAGTTTTTAGGATGTCCTATAAATTTATACAGAACTGATTTTGCGTATAGTTTATTTGGACCAACGTTCTTAACGTATACCAAACAACCCCACGCCTTTAAATATTTGAGTTGGGGTTCCTTACCATACCATACCATACCTCATATGGTGTTTTAGGCATAGATTTAGTAGGCAACAAATTCAACATTTTCTCCGCGATTTCTAGCGCATATCCCCAGCAGGATAGATGTAACTCAGCCTTACTCATTAGGAACGAATCATATCTAATAGGGTTCTGTTCCTTCGCTCCGACATCGTTTTGCTGTAGACTACAGAGTATAGGATAAAGTAACCTGAGATATAATCCCATTATCTTTTAAGTATTGTTGGAAATCACGTCCAACATACTCGCCTCCTCGATCTGATTGGAGGATCTTGATCTTACGGCCCATTTGATTTTCTACTACATTTTTATATTTAACAAATTTCTCATAGACATTGTATTTTTTCTTCATAAGATACACATATCCTATTCTCGAGAAATCATCAGTGAAGGTAATAAAGTAAGAAATACTATCTTTGGTAACTATAGGCATAGGGCCACATACATCACTATGTGCTAACCCTAAGAGTTCACCAACTTTTGCACTGCTCCCACTAAAGAGATGCTTGGTCATTTTACCTTTAAGACACGACTCACACGTGTCAAATGATTCAGAATTATTTGATGGTAGAAAACCTTTGGTTTTCAATCTATATAGTCGTTTCTCATTAATATGACCTAGTCTACAATGCCAAAGATAACCACCATTTATATTGCTAGAAGCATTGTTCACATAACACACATAATTGGTATTAATCACATAAATGGCATTTTCAAGAATACCTTCACAAACTTTATTTCCATCCAAACTAACGTTCATAACATTATTTACACAATGAAATATATATCCAGTCTTAGACAATCTAGAAACATAATCCCACAAATAAAATCTTTTACAAAACAACAATTGTTTAATACTAATGCTAATCCACTAAGAAAAATAAATGATAGTCTCCTACTGTCGTTGCATCTACCATAGATCCATCAGCAACTTGAAGTCTCTTCTCTCCTTTTGCCACACAATGCCAATTTCTAAGCTCTTGTAACGAATTACATATATGAGTACTGGATCCAATATCTAACACCCATGACATTTATTGATTAAAAAAATAATTTTGAACCATAAATGTACCGGATGAAGCCATCAATTCATTCTTCTTTTTTTCCCTAACAATCTTTAAGTAGTCGGGATAGTTCCTTTTCCAGTGACCTTTCATGTGGCAGTGGTGACATTCACACTTGTCATCGATCTTCTCACTTTTCTTTTTTCTTACTATCTCTTTTCTACTTCTTCGAACTTTTCAAAGATGATGCACAACCCTTCACAGTAAGTATGGCACCTTGATCTTTAGATGCAGATTCGGCTGCCCTTAACATATCGAGGAGCTCCATGAGATTCACATTTAATTGGTTCATGTTATAATTCAATATGAATGATTCGTACTGAGAAGTAAGAGAACCAAGGATCAAGTCTACTTGTAGGTCGTGGCTAATTTGTATGTCTAATCGTGAAAGCCTATCAATATAGCCCTTCATCATTAGCAAATAATTGTCCACTTTCTGTCCTTTGGTCATTTTGGTATTAAATAGCTTCTTCGTATGCTCATACCTTGTGGAACGTGATTGTTCACCAAACAGGGCCTTAAGACTATCGAATATCACATGGACGGACATATTTTCGTGCTACCTCTACAACGGTTTGTCAAACGTAGACATCACGAAAACTTGGGCAATCTCTAGGTCTAACATTCATTTTTCATAAGCAATTCGTTGTTCGGGGTCCGAACCGTTGAAGGGTTGTTCTTTGGGTTCGCGAGTAATAGCAGTCTGTGATGACCTACCTTCATGACCCCTAGGGACAACACTTAATACATCCACGGTATTCGTGTGTCGTTGCCTAAGTATCCGAAAGATGAGTTGTCATGGGGTAAAATAAAAGAACAGTACATAAAATCTCACAATGGAATCGTGAAATATTATATAACAATATGATTGTACATAAGGTACTCCTTAACATGAAGTTATCAGAGCTACAACAAAAGTACTACCATCGGCCCAGGCAGTTATAACAGCCTGCCTTTACACTTGCTGATACAAAATGTACATACATAAATAAACATAACAGCGAAAATAGATAGCTAGATAGATAAGAAGCCTCCTGCTCGTCCATCAACTTCAAATGAGCCCAAAGAAACCTACTACTCTCGGACTACTCAAATATAAATGAGTACCCGAGAGTTTAAGAAAAAGAAACAACTCGGGTCAAACAGTAAGTTTGGTATGAGCAAACTCTAAACAAAGGGTGCAAATAAACAACAATACATAAGACCACACCATCAAATGCAGAACGGGTTTCCCCTCACTAGTACAACATCCAACCACAATTAGTAGGCATAAATAATTAAACATTACAAAGTGCGCAAGAAACTTACCGATGCAATTAAGAAAGAAATAAATTCAAGGGTTTGAATCAAAAACAAGGAAAGAGAAATTTTCCAACAATGACTAGGAGGGTGCACTCCCTTATCGAAAGTATGCATCTAGAAAACTTAAGAATTTTGATGGCTCTAAGACACGTCCAAGCCGGACCCCGCCAACCTTATAGATAATTCGAGTATTTCACATCTTAATGGACATATAATCGAAACCAATGTAGAGTAGATGTGATAATACCGTAGTGAGAGCAACCTCACATAGCTTGGTTTTCACTCGCTCTTTGGGTTTAGTCATTTCCGATAAAGGATATCAATGCTCAAATGAGAACAAATCGTCTTAGATTGACGATAGACAAAGAAGATAGCGAAATTGATAGTCAATAAATCAACTGTCAGGAATAATTAAAATGATCGTAAATGGAAAGTAAATCTCATACCCTTAACTCATCGATTTCAAACTTGTACTATCCCTCAGTTAAAAATGAAGCCGAGCAAGTGAAGGTAATGTTACCTCTAAGCTTTGTCTTGATGGCATTTTTAACCTTCGAGATAGAGACGAGCTTCCCTACCTCGACGTTTAGTGCTGAGAATATGACTCGGTCTTTTCCATATAAACGATATCGTTTATGAAAATTAAATTTCTTATCCTTTCCATAACCGAAACAAACTTTTAAACTTTTAAAACTGAACTCGTGCTTGGATTTCGCACCATAAATATTAACTTCTAGCATTATTAAAATGGTCAATTAACTTTAAACATGATTAATTTATTCAAATGTCATTATTTAAATGATTAATTAACTTTAATCATCATTATTGAAATGATTAATTATCTTTAACACATCATTATCAGAATGGTTAGTTAACTTTAAAACATCATTAAAATGATTAATTAACCTTAACATCATTATTAAAATAATTAATTAATTTTAAACATCATTATTAAAATGATTAATTAACTTTAAAACATCATTATTAAAATGATCAATTAACCTTAAACATCATAATTTAAAATGACTAATTAATTTTAAACATAATTATTAAAATGATTAATTAACCATAAAACATCATTATTAAAATGATTAATTAACCTTAAACACCATTATTTAAAATGGTTAATTAATTTTAAAAACCATTATTAAAATGATTAATTAATTTTAAACATCATTATTTAATTGATTAATTGACCTTATTTTTGTTTTGTAAAAACCCAAGCACGAGATCAACAAAAAGGTTTTTCAAAAGAGTGATATTTTCAAAGTGTCGATATAGCGGTAATCGCTATACGGACACTTCTATAAACATTTTATATGTCATATATATTTATCCAAACATCTCATAAACATAAGCATATACAAATATAAATAACATCCATACAACATGGAGGGAGCATCACTTGTAAATAATTACTTAAACATTTCGACTAAATCTCAGATCATTGACTAATTATTACCGATGTCATCCGCTTCAAATGGGAACCAAACCAAACAATCAATACTTTCCATCACATATAAACATAAGTAACTAACATCCGTTATTAACACAATAATCAAGTTTAAATCTGTCTTCTTAAAGATGAGATTTACTCATCGAAATCAATCTAAACTTGAATTAAACTACCATAACTTTTCAATTGGCGAATGGACCTAGCTTTGGCTTGGAAAAACTTTACTTTAAGGGGGCTAGATGGGACATTTATTTTTGGCCAAGGGTGTTATGGTGCTCAGGAAAGACTTCTTGAGGTGGTTATGGATCTTGTTTTGGTGGTGGAGTGATGTAGAGAAGAAAGGAAGAAGCTTTAGCAAGTTTGCTAAAGGAAAAGTGGAAAAGGAAGTGGTTTTTAATTTCAAATCTTTTTGGAAGCCATGGATGGAAGCTTGAAAAAGGAAGGAGGTAAGAATTAGAAAAAAAAGAAATGAAGTAAGGGATGAAGTGAGAAAGGTGAGTTGTTTTTATAGAAAATGAAAGGAGGTAAATTATAAAATTAACCTTAACCCATACCATCCACAAATTTTTGCCACCCCATCCTTCCTTCACCAATTTTACATGAAACTAACCACCTCCCCCTCATCTCCATCACATCACTTCTTCATATGACTTGATGTATCCTTATCTTGTACATTTCACTTTTTAAAATTTAAAAGATAAATCAAAACTTATACTAAATTTACTTAAGTATAATTTTAAACCAAATTATTACTTCATTAAAAATAGCCTATGTTATTTATATAAGTGTGTACACATGTACACTAGTTTACACAACACATTCCGACAACTTTTGGTCGATGAAAATCCAAAATCCAAAAAACGACTTTCGGTCGCATTTTTTATTTTTATTCAAACTACTTATTTTTTAAATTTTTTTTAAAAACAACTTCACCATCATTAGTTATTACTAAAAGGAGGTTTATTTGAGTTACAAAATTTATTATTTGAATATTTTAAAATATTTTAAATATTCAAATTTAAAGTTATTAAATTACGGGTCGTTACATCCTTTCCTTCTTATAGGAAATTTCGTCCCCAAAATTAATCATACACAACAAAAGATATCAAAAGAAACCCAAATAATATTGTTGAACAAATTGGTACAAAACAAGTGGCTCCATCACAACTGGTGAGTACACTAAGAGATATAACATAACATAAACAACTACAACAATAACTCGGGATAAGAATCCCTAATATATTCCTCGG
The DNA here is from genome assembly GCA_030737815.1 of Allium fistulosum. Lineage (NCBI taxonomy): Eukaryota > Viridiplantae > Streptophyta > Magnoliopsida > Asparagales > Amaryllidaceae > Allium > Allium fistulosum. Next base: position 325,455,899 of record CM060906.1, on the reverse strand, counting down.
TTTCCCAATTACAATTGAATCTCTAACGTCCCCACTCTACTGAACCTTAACAAAGTTCACATCTTTCATCCTCAATCGCTTTATATCACGAGCGATGATACAAATATGCCGCCTAAGAATAGTTAGGTTAGGCTGAACTTCCAAGTCCACTTGTGTCGATTCTACTATCATCGAAGGGTCGTGTACATACTTACGTAAATGAGATACGTGAAATATGTTGTGCATATCTGATAGTCTATCTGGTAACTTTACTTTATACACAAGTCTATCGATCCGGTCCAGGATGGGAAAAGGGCAATATATCGAGGGGCTAGCTTTCATGATTTCCCAAATCTCACAACACTTCTCAATGGACAGACTTTCACAAACACCGAATCTCCAAATGAGAACTCTAGATCCCTGCGTCTTTGATCCGCATAACACTTCTGCCGATCATGTGCTTTCTTCATCATCCTTCTAATTTTAGCTACCTTCTCACTAGCAACTAAGATCATGTTGGGTCGAAGAATGCAACGACCTACCTTTTCGACCCTTAGAAATTGGTACTATTACATCCACAGTATTCACGTGTCGAGCATCCAAATGCCAGAAAGATAGATTGTTGGGGGAAAAGGAAAGAAAGACATAACAGAATCCCATAATGAAATGAATAATCTATAATATAAAATGATCTTTACACAACAAATTTTTTTATAGATATAATCAGAGCAAACTATCCTATAATCAGCCTGGACAGTTATAATAGTCTATCCTTACAAATGCTAAAAAATATAGCAAAATAATGCAGCATAAATAAAAAGGAATACGAGAGATACATCTTGGGCATCCAGCTTGTCTCCTAAGCTCTAAAGCATCCAAAGCTAAATCTGAAAACATGCTCGGTCTAATCCGGGCATTATAAGAAAACAATGCACGGATCAGTCTGGTAAAACCAGCATGAGAAACCTAATTATATGGATTACTAACGTTATGAAAACCTTTGAAAATAAAGGTATCTCGTAAGAACACGCTGCACATAAACATGGATGAGTTTTTACTTTACGATAACCAAGCCATTTTATATAGGAATCCAGTGATATTATAATAATGCCTGGGGTTTAAAATAAATATAGCCAAAATTGTTATATTAATTAAATTCCAACATAATAGGTATACAACGATGTCCGTAAAGGTATGTATTGAAGAATAGATTCTATATAATGACAAGGCACTGAGGTACTACTTGCCATACTACACCTTTAGAAAAATGCACCGGTGGCCCCACATGGACCCCCTGCCAACACAGGACTGGCCTACCCCTTACTGGATAGTGAAAGTGACTATGCTATAGGATCGTGTAATATGAAACACATAATAAACTTAATAACTAGTGTGGAAAGTAACTATAAAATAAAAATAGCAGTAAGTAAAAAGACACCAGAGATTTTTATACTGGTTCGAACTTCTCGTTCTACTTCCAGCCCCAGACTCCTTGTGGAATTCTAACTAGCAGCCCTCACTTAACCCGGAGGAATATGTTTACACCACCTGAGCAACCGAACATGACTTCTATCGCCTAGACAACTGAATAGGACTTCTTCCGCCTGAGCAATCGAACAGGACTTTAAATACAAGTAAATAGATTGTCTTGACTTTTTGTGTTCTTTTAACAACACGGATTTGTCAATTAAAGTACACCCTTCCTATAATCTTTTTCATAAGTATAATATGTGTAATTGTGTGTATATGAAGATTAGGAAGATTTAGATTGCTTAAGAAATGTAGAATTATAATCGTATCTTTAAGCAATAGATAGTTGAATATTCAAGAAAGCAGAAAATCAGAAATTAAGATCTTGTAAATTCAGAATAGATAGTTGAAGTAAAGTTGACCTTGAAAATCATGTTTATTTACAGTAGATAGAGAGTTACAACCTCTGGTGAAAGGTTCTATCAAGCAGCAATGGATGTAACTCTTTGCAAAGAAGAAATCTATTCGTGAAAGGAAGTCTCTCTTCATAAATATGACAGCTATAAGCAGGTCAGTCGACTAGTTGAGGAACTTCAGTCGACTGAATTTGAAAACATATACATGCACAGGGTCAGTCGACTGACTATATGCATTAAGTCGACTGAGCTGTGAAATTTTATAAGTCCAACTTGAAAAACAATTTAAATTTAATTTTAAATAATCGTCGTTGATATGTGAGGGAGTGTGAACTACTTAATGATAGATTTTAACATATATGAACACAAACTTAGACTCTGAAACAAAATTCATACTTGATATACGATCTTCAAGTCTAGTCGCCTTGGTAATTTGTAGTCGTAGATTTGTCTAATATTTTATCATTCTTATATCGTCTTGGCATGAATCAAAACCTGAGATCCAACATTCTCGCCCTTTTTGATTAATGACAACTCTTTATGATATATTGAAATATGAGCAAAATCTTGACAAAAATCCTTGTATAACTCCCTCTGAATTTGTGCTGGTATCTTGTAAACTTGCAAAATTTGTTAGTGTATCGCGATATTTCTTCTCCCCCTTTGTCATCGACAAAAAGGAGAGGGATATATTTACATAACATAAGATAGCCTATAACAATATCAATGATAAACCACTATCCAATATCCATTTTCCTCTCTTTTTAAGTGGTACCTGCAAAAAATATAGAATGAACATTGGTACCCACCTTTTGTTAGGGTCCTAAGAGTTAGGTCTTTGGAGACCAAACCCAAGAGGGTTCAGAATTCTTTTTGAAAATAAAATCTTTATTTTTGTGAACGGTTTCTATAAAAGATTGTATGTATTTGTTTCTAATTAAAGAATTATTGGTTTTAGGAACCCAAATCTTAATAGATTTAGAATGATTTGGAATTTTTGAAACTGATTTTGCAATAATATCATTATTCCTTTTGAAATTGTTATATAAAAAGTTCTTTTTCTTAGGAATACTATTTGATATTTGCTTATATTCTAGTCCCCTTTTATTTGAAACTGTTTGAGAATTTTCTATAATTTTAGAAGGATTCTCTCTTCCTTTGTTAAAATTAGAGACATATTTAGTAATATCATATAATTTTGTTTTAAGACTAGAAATATCTAATTCCAATATTTTAATATTAGCTTTCAAATCATGGTTTTCAAATAAAAGAGCATCATTCTTTATTTTTGAGTTTCAATTTCTTGATTTAACATAGAGAGTTGAGATGTTGTATTAGAACAAGATTCTTGAGAAGTTTCAAGTTCTTCTTCTAAAATTTCCTTCTCATTTTTTAACATATCTACCTCAATTTCAGTCCTATTCAATTTTTCAAGAGTGTCTTTATATTTATTTTGATGTTTCTTAGTTTATCAAGTAATTCAGAATTTATTTCCACTAAATCATCAAAAGTTAAATCACTCACCTCGTCATTTGTGGCCATAAAACAAACGTTGGCTTGTTTAGAATCGCTATCTGTGTCACCGTCTGATGACAAAGATGATTTTGAATCATCCTATGTAAAAGAGAAGGCTTTCTTTTTGAATCTGTCTTTCTTATTCTTAAGTTTGTCTCTCTTTCGATCGGGATAGTATTTCTTGATGTGCCCTTTCTTGTGACATTCATAACATTCTAGAGCTGAAGACGATGGCTTGTTGTTGTTGCTATTACTTTTGAAGCTATTCTTGTTGTTTCTGAATTTGTTGCTCTTTTTGAATTTCGAAAACCTTTTGAAATTCTTAGCAATAAACGCCATATTTTCTTCATCTGAATCTGATTCATCCTTTTCTGCTTGGGATGCTATATTCTTTTTATCTTGCGCCTCTACTCGTTTTGCCTGGAGATTGACTTCATAAGACATTAGATTTCCTATCAACTCTTCCGGTTTAATGGTTGAAATGTCATTAGCTTCTTCGATTACTAAGACTTTTCGTTCCCACTCATCCGTTAAGGAGTTGAGGATTTTTGAAATAATACCAGTCTGGATATTTTTCTTCTAATGCTAAGAGGAATGATATATGTCTTGAAACCTAGAGTACATTTCATTTATGGTTTCATCTTACTTCATTTTGAAATTCTGGAACTGATTTTTGAGCATAGAAATCTTACTTTGCTTTACTTTGTTTGTACCTTCATGTGTAATTTTAAGTGTACGCCAAATTTCATAAGCAGTATTACACATGCTAACTCTATTAAACTTATTTTTGTCTAATGCACAAAATAACATATTCATTGTTTTGGCATTTGCAGTAGCATCTAGTTTTTGTGTGTTAGACCATTGTTAATATTCAGTAGTAGGTATATTATATTCTGCTTGAGTGATATTCCAGGTTTCATAACCATTGGCTTGCATAAAAATTCTCATTCTAATAGGCCAATAGTTATAGTTCAAACCGTTAAATAGTGGTGGTCGTGCAGTAGATTGACTATAACGACCCGTATTTTTAGCTATTTTAAATTATTGATTTTAATGTAATTATTGAATAAAAATGGTTAAAAATAAAATTTTAATGATTTAGAATGTAAGTATTGGATATGAACTTGAATAAAATTTTGAAATAAACTGATTTCGAAGATTTAAGTAATAACAAGCATTGAAAATAAATGCTACGTATTAAATGAGTTTACGGTCAATAGTTGGATTAGATAATAATGTTGAATTTATTAGATGTAAAAAATTAATTGATTGATAATGAAAATTCATTTAAAATCCAATATTGAAATTTGTTGAATATTGAACAATTAAATTGTTTAAATTCAATATTGGGAAATTATTTGCTTAATTGAATTCTGAATTTAAATATGATTAAAATTGATGTCAGAAGTTGATTTAACTTTTATTTAAACAACAATGAAGATTGTTAATATTTAAATAGGATTTAAAAATGAATAATTGAAAATTGAAAATTTTATATTATAATCGAGACGTTAAAATAGAGATCCGGGGCATAGTTTCGGATTTCGACGAAACCAGTTCCATTAGGTCGTAATAGTGTGTTATTATCGGATTTCAAATTTCGTAGTGTTTGGAGTTACTATTTGGTCGTACGTGATAGAAACGCGTTGAATTAAATATCGAAAATTTAATATTTTAATTGGATCCAAAAAGCTATCTTCTCCATACGATCGAATTAGGATTCGAAATCTTTTCCATTGCGTTCGGAATAGGGGTATAACATTATAAACGCCTAGTGGCACGCTTCGTTTGGAGTTCGTTCGGAAAAAAGTTGAAAATAATAATAAAATAATAGGTTTGCACGTTTATAAATACGCTTGCACAGTAACCTAACCCTAGTTTCTTAACGCTGCCACCACTATTGTAATCAATGGCCAAAAACATTGTTCTTCCTCCTCGATTATCTCCAAATCCACTTAGTTTCACGTCTCGGCATCAACATGAAAGTCGAAGAGCATGTTGAGCTCTTCATTATCAACGGTGGAGATCTGAGACGACGTGGTATGGAGGTCGAATTTTGCTCACATTTGTAGCGACTTTGTGCATAATTCCTGGCCGATAGGGGGCATCGAGCTTAGGGGGAATGCAGGCGTTGATGGAGTAGTGGACGAGCTTCAAATTGGTGGTCGCTAATCGTCGAGGAGATGGCCGATGAAGGAGCGGCGTCAAGCTTGTAGCATGTGTGCATGGGTTTCTTTTGCCTGGGAGGGTCACGCGATGGAGAAGAAAAGGGAAACGGCGGCCAGATCTCATCTCTTTGAAATCAACGGTCAAATTTGATTAGGTATAAAAAAAGATTATAAAATTGTATTATATAAATTCGTGCAATCTTTAAAAATGTATATCTTTGTCATACGAGATCGAAATTGGACGAAACAAGCGGCGTTGGAATTGTGACGACGAGCACTATGCGCTGGAGCTGGATTGAAGTTCATTGAAGCTAGTTAAAATTTTAGGTTAAATCGAACGTCGTTCGATTTGATTTGAAATTGAAACTCAAGGTGAGTGTTTCATAATGCTCACAATGTACTAGAATATTCTCATGCTTGTTAAATTTGATATTATGAAGTGATATGATTTTTATTGGTCGTTGTTTGATAAATTTAATTGTCATCTATATTGCCATTGAATTTACTGTTAAAAATTAAAATTGACAGTCAAATTGAAATTGGAATTTAATTGCAATTAAATTACCTAATATCAATAACTATGAAACTGCTGTGAATTATATTATCTATTTGTATGATTGATTGTGATGTATGCAAATTGGTTGATATTTGGATGTTTGGATGTTTGGATGTTTATTTGTTTATATATATCCTGTTATCACCATGTATATTATTTACACTGCATAAAACTGTAAATTGAATTATTTCGAATAAATTAAGAAATAGGTTGAAATGATATATACCTATGACATTGTGATTTGGATTGAAATGATATATATCCATCCGCGAAATTAAATTGAAATAACTGATCACTTGGCCATAGGATAGAAAATTATATATGGACACCAGATTAGTTAAACTAAATGATTTCAAAATCTTTGTTTTGAAATTATTTAAATGATTTTGATTTAAAAGAAATAAAAATCAAATTTATAGAAATCGAATTAATATCGAATTCGAGATCGAAATGTTGAAATAAATTTTGGTTAAAAGAAATTGTTAAATAATTGAAGTTGAGATTTTGAAGTTAAAATCAAGATATGATTGAATTTCATAAATTGATGTGTTTTAAAAAGATTGGATTTTTATTCGAACCTTGGATTATTGTTAAATAAAAGTGATATAAAATGATATTTCGAAAGTGAGCTCAGAATTGAATTTTATTTGAAAATTGGATTTTGAATTGAATATTGAAGTTAAATTTAATTTAAGTGATTTAAATCGATATTTTGAAAACCGAACTCGAATTTATATAAATCGAAATGGTTTAAAAATTGAAAATTGAATTGAAATTAATTCAAATTGGAATTGAATTGAATTGATTGGAATTGAGATCAAAATTGAATTAATTTGGAATCGAAATTGAAATTGATTTGAATATAAACTAGAATCGAAATTAATTCGAATTGAAATCGGAATTGAATCGATATAAACCGAAATGGAAAATTGAATTGATTTGAATCGAGAAGATTTGGAAACTGAATCAGTTTGACTTTGAAACTATTTTCAAATAAACTATTTTAGTATAAACTGTTTTAAAATCTATATTCTTTTAATATTCAAATTATTTTGATTTTCCAAAATTTTTTTACTATATAAACCATTTTAATACTTAAACTATTTCATATTAAACTATTTTAATCATTTAAACTATTTTCAACCATTTAAATTATTTTTAACTATTTTTATTATGTAAACTATTTTAAAACTATTTTTCAGAAATTCAAACTGGTCAAGGGTAGAATGTTATTTTTAAATCATGGATTTAATACGAATTGGGTTAAATGAAGTTATAACCCAAAATTGAAATTCGAAACAACTTTGGAATCGAAATCGAGATATTAAGGCGAATATGATTTTGAACTGAAATTGTATATTTTGAGTAAATATGATGATTTTGAAACGAATTTGATTTTGAAGCGAAGATGATATTTTGATATCAAGTATGAATTGTTTTCGAAATGTAAAAGTACCAATCGGTGTGTAAAACGACGTTTGGTTGTTAAAGAGACCGAAGCCGGATATGGGCATAATCTTTGTCGATACCAGAAATACTTTAACAACTGTGTACGCGGAGGAGACTCCAGAATGAAGTGGTTGGATTTGGCGTCGTTTGTTGGATTTGAAAAAAGAGAATGATGATGGATAGACCCAGGCACTTGTGCCAATTTAAAATGACTAAAACAGGATGGCTTGACATGGCCAAGTGGGTTAATTACCCCGAGCGGACATCCGTTCTTCGATTTCTTGGACTCGGTCCATATTATTACTCTTGTTGGTTTCGATTGGTGCACCTTGATTGGGATAGCCTTCCTTTGACTCGATAGGGGATGGATGGACGCAGTGGGCGGTTATAGCTATGATGCGTTACCACTAGCCCTGCGACCCGAACTGCTAGTATACTAGCTTGGGCATTGCCTCACGTGCCTTGTCATACTTTTATCCCTATACGAGACCCATACGATTTTGGTTTAGTGTTGTCGTATCACGACGCATCGCTATCCACCGACCGTCTACTGGTGTTTTATATGCAAACTGTACGATAATGCTTAAAAACGCGTTAAGGGGGATTAATGTAAAGCCTTGACGCTAAGAATTTTTTTTATTTTATTGATTAGACGTTACATATATAGCGTATTCTACTACATATAAATATTTTGACGGATCCTTAAGAGATGGAAAATCCCATAACATCTCTTGTGTTATTGCACGCACGTTATACACTGGATAGGAGGCGTGAAAACCCGTAAGCATCTCTGATGCCGTGACACTCATGTTATATGCAATATCGATTTGCCTCACATAAGAATATTTTAGTCCTGACTCGAGTGTTTTGTATTTTCATTACGCTCGGGTCAGTCCTGAGTTTTTCAACTTATTGAAGATCTATTCTGGAGGACGAAGATGAAGATTTGGCATATTACTACTACCATTATCCCTGCATCATGTTGTTTGCTGCATTATTTATTTGTCCCTGATGTATATATTACTCTGATAAATGTTGTATAGATTATAATCAAATGTATTGTATAAACAGGTTCATGAACTGTTTATTTGATTATTATATATTATCGTTCCGCTGCGAGATTCTGTGTTTGTTTTCCTCTCCTTTTCTCTTATTTTCTTATTTAACCCCATTAACAATCCACCCTTTTGAATGGTTTGAGCTGACATGATTGGTTTATTGTCGATTTAAATTGTCCAAAAAGGTGGGTCGTTACTATAGGATCTAGATTAACCCTAGAGGGGGGGGGGGTGAATAGGGTTATAGCAAATTTTAACGAATTAAACATGTAATCAAACTGCAGATAAATAAATATGCAGAAAAGTAAATCACACACAAAATTTACCCAGCTTCGGCAACCCCTGCCTACTGCTGCATTCCCAGATTTCTATTAGGATTAAACAGTATCCCGCTTACAAACACTCCTACAGACTCGCACACCCTGCTCCGCCTATAGAGCTTTGTAAACTCGCACAACCTGCTCACTGAACTAACCCTAACTAGACAATCTGACACTACCTAACTCTAGGTGGTGATTTACCCTGACTGGACTTGACAAAGTACAAAACTGAAAAACGAAATACAGATTAAAGACCAGGGAAAAATATAAATTGACACTTTAAAACAATTTTGCCCTCAAAATAAAATAGGCCCAAACTATATCAATTAAACCCGGCCCAAATTTAAAACTAAATTAAGACTTAAAAACCCTATTTAATAAACTAGGCCGGCCCCTTTCTTTAATCAATTATCGGCCCTCTTTAATTTTATATCGATCCCCTTTCTTTACTTCCTGGCCCGATCCCTTGAGAAAGAAAAATGGCGAACAAATTAGGGCTTCGGTGATTCTTTCTGTTGATTCTGGAATTCTTAGCTTCGCCTTCTTGAATCTCTGTTGATTCTTGAATCTGGAATCGAGGCTTTGGCTCTACTCTCGAGTCTGGAATTAGGGCTTTGGCCTGTTGTCTTTTTGCTGGCAAATTGTGGCTTCGACCTCTCGATGATTTGCTCTGAATTTGGCTTGTCGTCTCTGGCGATTCTAGTTTGGAGCTACGGCTTCGTCTTCCTTTTCGAGATTACTAATAGCTTTTGGCACGATTCTGAACTGCGATGATCTAATCGATCGACATGCTGGTTCTCTCTGGAATTGGTATGTGATATCTCTGTTCTGTTCTCTGATTTGAACTTGAACTTGATTGCTTGAGAACTTGTCAGTGATGATTTGTTGGGTTTCTATTCTGTTGCTCTGAATCACCACAAAGTCGATGATGATTTTGGGTCTCTTTATATATGCGTCTGATTTGTATTCCTTGATCACCACGTTGTTGATTCTTTCTGTTTTTACACTTTGGTATTTCTGGAAATTTCTTTTGACTTACGGCTTCGATTATTGAACGTTCGATCTTTTCGATTTTAAACAGTCGTGATACTTTCCTAATTTATAAAACTTGATTGTTTCTTAACTTTGATTCGAAATATACGGCTTTGACTTGTATCAATAATTTCTTAACTTGATTTGTGATATTATTACTTCTCTGACTTTTGACCACTGCCCTAGACTTGTTCACTATTGATGATCATAACTTTGACTCGTTCACTGTTGATCACGGTTTTGTTTTTCTGTAGCATACTCGTCGACATTGCTATCCTCTTCACTGTGAATTATTTTCTCTGTGATATTCTTCTCTGATTATACTTGCTTCCTGTTGACATTTGCTTTGCTTTGACACAAGTACTTTACTTGTTCACTATTGTGCATTCGACATTGCCATGCTACCTTGCTTGTACTTGGATACATCACTGCATACTTGACTAGTTTCATTCATTTCATGTCTGCTGTCATTACTATATTGAGGTCTGGTTCCTTGTTTCTTTTGGTATTTCATCTTGAACCATGTCTGTGGCACTGAACTTAGTCTCTGTAGTTGTATTTATCTTTGTTCATCAGTTGTTGTTACTGTATGGTTGCATGCCTTAATTTTCTGTCCCCTATGAGCTTCGCCTCTGGCCATCTTTGTTACATTGTTTCTCGACTTTGGATACTGTTTTGAGGATGACTGGTTGTTGCTGCTGTATTTGTCATTGATACTTTTGTCCTCTGATATGAACTTCACTTGTTTGTTAAACTATAGCCACTGACTTTGATTGTTTTTGTATTATTTGAGTACTAGAGCACTGTTGTAGCTGCACTTGAATCTCTTTAGTCACTGTTTACTTGATCCATTTGTGATATTTGTTGAGTCTGGGCATTCTTGTTGTCCAGACTTGTACATGATACTTTTGACCATTTGTTCATCACTGTAGTCATTGCACTGTTGTCATTGGTTGACCTTGTGTGCTTTTGCATTGATGCTGTAGTTGTGTTGCCATATTGAGTTGCACTGTCACTTGTTCATTTGGACTTGAGCCAGTTGCCATTGTGCTTGAACTTTGGTCGAGGCCATTTGCACTTGTGTTGAAACTGATTTTGATTTGACCTTGTGCACTAGAGTTGGCGAGGCAGTGCACACGTGTATACGTGTGTACTGCAGCCACTCGTAATTACCTGTCCCTGATATGAATACTGATATGCACAGATATTACACAATCAAAGATGATGACAATAACCCATATATCTGAGACAGCTTTAAAAACAAATTTTATATTTTTGCAAATTAAATTTGTTTCTTTTCAGATTACTGCTGTAGATTTTTAATTATACAGGTACACAGGAGATAAGACAAATACTGGAGCTGGACAATGCAGATGCAGAAGACTGAGTGTATGAGTGATGTAGTGAGGACAGAAATGTAAATTGGAAATCAGTGTACTGTATGAGATCAGTGTATGAACTGAAAAACATTGTACTGAATAAAATTACTGTTTGAATTTGTTAAATTCTGTGCAATAGCATTATTATTCAATATTTATATTTATTCCTGTATGTGTAAAATAACATCTGTAAATGTGTAAAATAAAATCTGCAAACACATCTATAATTTGATATATATATTTTGTTATCATCAAACACTAAACACACATCAAACAATCTCCCCCTTTTGATGATGACAAACATATATGTTAAAGATTTTGAAATTCTAGTAAATGTGTTTAATCATGAAAATTTTTAGCTCCCCCTATATGTATGCTCCCCCTACAACTAAGACTACTCACTTAGAAGATTTAGTAAATTACAGACGAATAAAAGAATTATAGAAAGATAACTAACAAAATTTAACAAATTTAGTAAAATAAAATATTACAGAAATACTTATTTCCTTATCAAAATCTCGTTCTTCTCCCCCTTTTGTTATCATCAAAAGACTGACAAAAAATAATGAAACGGTAGGGGAAAACAAATGGAAAAAACAGGGAAAAACCATAATATATCATAACAAGATAACAATTTCCACATTTTAGAGAATGGATCGATGATTTGGTTTTTATAATGAGAAGAGAGATGTTTTATTCTATTTATTATAATTTTAAAAAGATTTGACATTTAAGCACAAAAGAAATAAGCACTTACTAACCACGCATAACCATAAGGACTTTTAAATGGGATTAGCAGTTACTCATTAGTTATCAAGCTCCATCCATGCATAACCATAAGGACTTTTAAATGAGAATGGAGTAATGATAACCTCACATGATCCATCCATGCATAACCATAAGGACTTTTAAATGAGAATGGATGCATGAGAAATATTTTTAAAATTTTTCTTTATTTTCCTTTTTAATTTAAAAAGTAATTCACTCTTCTCATCTTTCAAAACCATTATGAATGATAGAAAGATGGTAGAAATAGAAATGATCGTGGAATAAGTTACCAAATTAATCATATTATGAAATTTCATAAACCAAACGTATTTCCACTACTGAATACCATATTCGAATCAATCTTTGAATGATATCCAAAACAGGTTTGAATTCTAGAAATTGAAGTTGAAAATAAATGTCCAAGTATATTTCAACCAAAAATTGAAAAATGATTAGTCAATTTCCATAATCCTCAAATCCAAATGTAATTTGAAAAATCTGTCTTCGGGGAGGGGTTTTGTGAAAATATCAGCAAGTTGATTCTCAGTTGAAATGAATTCAATGCAAATGTCTTCCCTAGCAATGTGATCTCTAAGAAAGTGGTGTCTCACATCAATGTGATTCGTGCGTGAATGATGAACAGGATTATTAGATAAGTCTATTGCATTTTTACTATCACATTTTAATGGAACTTGTTTATAAACTAAGCCAAAATCAGAAAGAGTTTGCATCATCCATAAAATTTGAGCACAACAACTTCCTAATGCAATATATTCTGCTTCAGTGGTGGATAATGCAACACAATTTTGTTTTCGACTATACCATGAAACTAATGAATGTCCTAGCATGAAACATGTCCCACTAGTACTTTTCCTGTCAATCAATGAACCCGCATAATCAGCATCAGAATAACCAACTAAATCAAAATTTTCACAAAAAGGATACCATAGTCCAAATTTGTGTGTGTGTGTGAAAGATATCTCAAAATTCGTTTAGTGGCTTTCAAATGTGATTCTTTTAGGGTTAGATTGAAAACATGTACACAAACACACAGAAAACATAATATCGGGTCTAGAAGTAGTAAGATAGAGAAGTGAACCGATTATCCCTCGATATTTCTTCTTTCAAATTAATTAAGTTCAATTTTACGTCTCTCAAATCCAACTTTCATTATTAAGAATCATTTCAACAGAATCAGATTAAGTTTCAGAAATAAACCACTGTGACAACAAAAACGCACACAAACTTTTATCAAATGAAGAACGAGTGTGTATACCTTCCGTAGGATCACAGTTAAAATATCATGATTATCTCAAAAGCAATTTGAAGTTTTCACCGGTGAAGTTTCAATTGTTTCAACAGTTTCTAAAAATACTTTTATAGCATGAGTACTCAGCAATCAATCATAGTTTGACCAAACAGATTTAATCGATGTGAAAAATGGTTGGTCAACTTTTAAGCACAAATCAAAGTCATAGATAAGAATAAATCATGTAAGATCATAGTAAGTTAGACTCTGTCAACCATCATAATTACTTCGAGCAATTCTATTTAAAGATGATTGGTTAAAAATCAGAATTAACATCATCAATCATTTCACATAACTGGCTGATTTAATTCAGATTATGGTGCAGATTCTTACCAGTTATCTATCGTTTGAAAAGAAATACAACTACATATTCGTTGTTTGCCCATAGTGAATTTGTCACCTTTATGCTAGGCTAAGGAACGTTGATTTGTCGCTCGTTGTGTATCTGGAACAGCCAGAATCCAGATAACACTAATGTTGTTCCTTAGCCTGCCACCACACCTACACGGTTAAAGATTTATGTGACCTATTTGTTTTTATAGGTCCATGGTTGTTAGTGGCAAAATAATTGTGAATAAACAATCCCTTTGGAACCCAAATTTGTTTTGTCCTTTCATTCTTGTTCCAATAGACATGAAATTTGTTTGTAGAATTTTTAGGAACCCAAACTTGTATAAATTTGTGTTCTCGTTCCTATGACTATGATGTCCATTTATTTCACATTCAGTAAAGATACTCTTTCCTTTAGCACTATCATCAACTTGTGTTTTTCCAAAACCTAGTCCTTTTCTATTGTTAGCAAACAATTGATTTCCCAATAACATATTGAATGATTTTTCTCCTCTTGAAAAGTTACTCAGTGATTTCTCAAGATCTTGGACTTTGGTTTTCAGTGTTGTGTTTTCAGTCACAAGTGAGGTGCATCTGTTTATAAAATCCTTTTTCCTAGTCTCAATGGTTTCCTTTAGATTCAAGTTTTCTTTTTCAAGATTCTCAAAGCTATCCTTCAGTTTTGATAATTCTGAATCTAAAGTTTTACAGTTTTTACATTCTAGGTTTTGAATTTTTTCAAGTTCAGTTTCTAACCTAAAATTTTCACGGGCAAGTTCTCTCCTATCAGATTTCAGTTTATCAATTTTAGAATCAAGAGCATCAACTGTTTTAGTAAGATCGAGGCACAAATAAACAAGATCTTTATAAGAATAGTTTTTTACCTCATTATATTCCTTTGAGCTTGCTTCTGAATCTAATTTTGATTCCTCTGAGCTTGCTTCTGAATCTGATCTTGCCGTAAGACACAAGTTAGCCTCCTCTGAGCTATCAGTTGAAACTTCCTCTCCTTCCTCATCATCCCAAGTTGATGCGAAGGCCTTTTTCTTCTTTTTCTTTTCCTTGATGTTTTTGAGAAGTGGACAATTTTGTTTGAAGTGGCCAGGCTTATTGCAGTTATAGCAGGTTAATTCGTTTTCAGAGTTGTCAGAGTCTTTTGACCTATTACCACTTGATTTCTTCTTGCATGGCTTGAATTTCGACCATCTTCTAAAATTATTGACAGCCATTGCAAGCACTTCAATTGGATCTTCTTCATCGCTCTCTTCTCTGCTTTTCAAGGCAATTGTCTTCTTCTTTGGTTCGGAATTGATGCGTTCCTCCTTTGCTTTTAACTCAAGCTCATACGTCATCAGATTTCTGATCAAATCCTCCAAGCTCAGTTTGCTCAAATCTTTTGATTCTTGTATTGCCGTGACTTTTGCCTCAAAGTTCATCGGTAAGACTCGTAGTATCTTCCTCACTAGCTCTACTTCAGAGAATACCTTTCCAAGCGCTTTAGCATTGTACACCAAGGTTGAGAAGCGTCCAAACATATCCTTTATGCTCTCGCCTTTGTCCATTACAAAGTTCTCGTATTCATTGCTGAACAGGGCTAGACGAGACTCTTTGACTTGAGAAGTTCCTTCGTGTGTCACCTCCAAAGTATGCCAAATTTCCTGTGCTGTTTTACAATGAGAAATTCTATTAAATTCAGTCTTATCAAGAGCACATATCAAAGCATTCATAGCTTTAGCATTTGTAGTTTTTAATTTCTTATCGTTAGCATCCTACCTCTCCTTAGGTTTAGGAATCTCAGTATCACCAATAGTTATAGTGGGAGGTGTATAACCAGTTTCAATAATATCCCAAACATCATTATCAACAGAACTAAGATAAATACTCATCCTAACCTTCCAGTAAGCATAATCATTCCCATTAAACATTGGTGGCCTAACAATAGATCGCCCCTCAGAAAAAGCATTATTTGATAGATTCATGACTCTAGAGTTAAAAAAATTACCTCGCTCTAATACCACTTGTAGGATCTAGATTAACCCTAGAGGGGGGTGAATAGGGTTATAGCAAATTTTAACGAATTAAACATGTAATCAAACTGCAGATAAATAAATATGCAGAAAAGTAAATCACACACAAAATTTACCCAGCTTCGGCAACCCCTGCCTACTGCTGTATTCCCATATTTCTATTAGGATTAAACAGTATCCCGCTTACAAACACTCCTACAGACTCGCACACCCTGCTCTGCCTATAGAGCTTTGTAAACTCGCACACCCTGCTCACTGAACTAACCCTAACTAGACAATCTGACACTACCTAACTCTAGGTGGTGATTTACCCTGACTGGACTTGACAAAGTACAAAACTGAAAAACGAAATACAGATTAAAGACCAGGGAAAAATATAAATTGACACTTTAAAACAATTTTGCCCTCAAAATAAAATAGGCCCAAACTATATCAATTAAACCCGGCCCAAATTTAAAACTAAATTAAGACTTAAAAACCCTATTTAATAAACTAGGCCGGCCCCTTTCTTTAATCAATTATCGGCCCTCTTTAATTTTATATCGATCCCCTTTCTTTACTTCCTGGCCCGATCCCTTGAGAAAGAAAAATGGCGAACAAATTAGGGCTTCGGTGATTCTTTCTGTTGATTCTGGAATTCATAGCTTCGCCTTCTTGAATCTCTGTTGATTCTTGAATCTGGAATCGAGGCTTTGGCTCTACTCTCGAGTCTGGAATTAGGGCTTTGGCCTGTTGTCTTTTTGCTGGCAAATTGTGGCTTCGACCTCTCGATGATTTGCTCTGAATTTGGCTTGTCGTCTCTGGCGATTCTAGTTTGGAGCTACGGCTTCGTCTTCCTTTTCGAGATTACTAATAGCTTTTGGCACGATTCTGAACTGCGATGATCTAATCGATCGACATGCTGGTTCTCTCTGGAATTGGTATGTGATATCTCTGTTCTATTCTCTGATTTGAACTTGAACTTGATTGCTTGAGAACTTGTCAGTGATGATTTGTTGGGTTTCTATTCTGTTGCTCTGAATCACCACAAAGTCGATGATGATTTTGGGTCTCTTTATATATGCGTCTGATTTGTATTCCTTGATCACCACGTTGTTGATTCTTTCTGTTTTTACACTTTGGTATTTCTGGAAATTTCTTTTGACTTACGGCTTCGATTATTGAACGTTCGATCTTTTTGATTTTAAACAGTCGTGATACTTTCCTAATTTATAAAACTTGACTGTTTCTTAACTTTGATTCGAAATATACGGCTTTGACTTGTATCAATAATTTCTTAACTTGATTTGTGATATTATTACTTCTCTGACTTTTGACCACTGCCCTAGACTTGTTCACTATTGATGATCATAACTTTGACTCGTTCACTGTTGATCACGGTTTTGTTTTTCTGTAGCATACTCGTCGACATTGCTATCCTCTTCACTGTGAATTATTTTCTCTGTGATATTCTTCTCTGATTATACTTGCTTCCTGTTGACATTTGCTTTGCTTTGACACAAGTACTTTACTTGTTCACTGTTGTGCATTCGACATTGCCATGCTACCTTGCTTGTACTTGGATACATCACTGCATACTTGACTAGTTTCATTCATTTCATGTCTGCTGTCATTACTATATTGAGGTCTGGTTCCTTGTTTCATTTGGTATTTCATCTTGAACCATGTCTGTGGCACTGAACTTAGTCTCTGTAGTTGTATTTATCTTTGTTCATCAGTTGTTGTTACTGTATGGTTGCATGCCTTAATTTTCTGGCCCCTATGAGCTTCGCCTCTGGCCATCTTTGTTACATTGTTTCTCGACTTTGGATACTGTTTTGAGGATGACTGGTTGTTGCTGCTGTATTTGTCATTGATACTTTTGTCCTCTGATATGAACTTCACTTGTTTGTTAAACTGTAGCCACTGACTTTGATTGTTTTTGTATTATTTGAGTACTAGAGCACTGTTGTAGCTGCACTTGAATCTCTTTAGTCACTGTTTACTTGATCCATTTGTGATATTTGTTGAGTCTGGGCATTCTTGTTGTCCAGACTTGTACATGATACTTTTGACCATTTGTTCATCACTGTAGTCATTGCACTGTTGTCATTAGTTGACCTTGTGTGCTTTTGCATTGATGTTGTAGTTGTGTTGCCATATTGAGTTGCACTGTCACTTGTTCATTTGGACTTGAGCCAGTTGCCATTGTGCTTGAACTTTGGTCGAGGCCATTTGCACTTGTGTTGAAACTGATTTTGATTTGACCTTGTGCACTAGAGTTGGCGAGGCAGTGCACACGTGTATACGTGTGTACTGCAGCCACTCGTAATTACCTGTCCCTGATATGAATACTGATATGCACAGATATTACACAATCAAAGATGATGACAATAACCCATATATCTGAGACAGCTTTAAAAACAAATTTTATATTTTTGCAAATTAAATTTGTTTCTTTTCAGATTACTGCTGTAGATTTTTAATTATACAGGTACACAGGAGATAAGACAAATACTGGAGCTGGACAATGCAGATGCAGAAGACTGAGTGTATGAGTGATGTAGTGAGGACAGAAATGTAAATTGGAAATCAGTGTACTGTATGAGATCAGTGTATGAACTGAAAAACATTGTACTGAATAAAATATTATATTGAATAAAATTATTGTTTGAATTTGTTAAATTCTGTGCAATAGCATTATTATTCAATATTTATATTTATTCCTGTATGTGTAAAATAACATCTGTAAATGTGTAAAATAAAATCTACAAACACATCTATAATTTGATATATATATTTTGTTATCATCAAACACTAAACACACATCAAACAGTTACAATTGGTATCAGAGCTTTGGTTTAGCGATAACCTTAGCTTTGTGGGGTAACTCATTAGAGATAGGGTCAGTAGCACCCTAGAATGAGTTTGAGTGTATTAATAGATATGAGCGCGTATTTGTTAGTGATATAAAATTGTTTTATATTGTGCTGGTTGAATTTTTGAGTGGCTTATGGATTCCAGTCAATACGAGTAATTAACATTATTGATAGGGGTCTCTAAACTCTTGAACATGACAATTCGACATAATATCGTTTTGAAATCGGGTAAATGAAATAATTTTACCATGATTATATTTTATATATAAAGGAATAATTTTCAGAAACTATTATGGTATATATATAGTGTGAATAGGTTGTTAGAAATGATAATATTGATTATTATCATTTATTGTTTGATTAGTCAATATTCCTAAACTATTAGCTATTATATATATATAGTGTGAATAGGTTGTTAGAAATGATAATATTGATTATTATCATTTATTGTTTGATTAGTCAATATTCCTAAACTATTAGCTATTATATCATTATAAGAAAATGAAATTGTATAAATGTGATTTGTAAAATATAATTTGCAAGTAAAATGAATATAAAATTGAGAATTTGAGAAAGTTAAATTTTGGTGTTTCTGAAAATGGTTTAAGGTTTGGAAAATAATATTAGTATTGTTCAAAGTATATACAATACAAATTATTTTCAAATAAATTTTTAAAGGAATGAATTCAGTACTCCCCTCTTATGTCGTTGAAAAATAATTTCGGTGATGACTGCGCGGCATCATCGACGTTCATTTTCGATTCTCAAAGTGGGGGAGACTTCTAAGAAGCTTTGCTTCGAAATTGTTTTGATAAATAGATTTTGGTTTAACTTCAAAAGTATGATTTGATATATAAAAGAGATAAGTATGTATTTATTCTAAATGATTTGAAATAAACCCGATGTTTAAATTTTAAGTTCTACTATCTAACAATCTTAAAATTATTTGAATGAAATGAAAATATTTGAATAACTAGAACTCATAAAATAAGAGAATTAAGAAATCTAAGCTAAAGTTTTTTGAGAAAGCTTTAGAGTTGAAGTTTGCAAATCTTAAATTGAAAGTAAAGCAAATTTAAACAAGTTAAAATAGTGAAGATCCTAATTAAGTAAGATGAATCAGATTAAATTGTATAGTACCGAATTGCATTCTAATATCATATAATAAGACTTACCAAATGTTAAAAGTTAAAAGGGTGATTTGGATATGTAATGGGATGTTATGCAAGTAAACAAACTTAAAGTAATTAGAATGTATACAAACGAAAATTTAGTTGTAGTAATAAATGTTATACTTAATTAGCACATTATGAAATGATCAGTGACTAAATGGAATAAGTAAATGAGCCTAAGAAAGTAGACAAATGAATTAAATAATATCTTTGTAAATTGGTTATAGAATTAAATATAAATTTGCAAAGAAATTGTGAAGCTAAATTTGTAACTATTGAGATAATTATAAACTTTGATAAAGTCCAACTTTTTATATATGACTTTTATAGAATGATTATAAACTAAAGTGACGACTAAGAAAGTGTTTCACAAATAAATCTGTTCTTAAAGGAAATTATGAAAATGAAAGTAAATGAAAAGAATTTGTTGTGACTAAGAATTAATTGGAAAATGAAATTGAATTTAATTAAATTGTATAGAATATTTAAAATGAACTTAAGTAAGCAAATTCTATGGAATGATGTTTAAGAAATGATTGTATTAAAGAATATGCTATGTAAAGAAATGGATGTATCAAGTAAATAAGAAATATGAATAATGGATTGTGAACAATTGTTTTTAAATGAAATGAAGGTATGTAAAAGAAATTAATATAGATGAATTGGATAGAAATCTATTGAAAGGTAATACGTAAGTTGTACGTATATTATTTTATTCGCACAATGATCTGATCCAGATTCGAGCATAGAATTTCGAGATAATTTATATCGATCCGAGTTAGGTTTTTTCACTCGATTCTCGACGGCGAACCTTGGATATGGATTTTTGGTTGATTCTGGAATTCTCTATCATAGTATATGGCTATGCCAGGAGAATAACAGTTTCTGATCAAGGAACCAAATCTAAGTCCGCACTAGAGAGTCGTGTGAACGATACTAGTTTAGAAGTGAAATTGTGTGATCGAGTGAACGAACAAATTTGATATTGCATACGGATGATATATGTACCTCGTACAGGCTTAAGTAAAGTAAATATTGGAAATTGGAAATGCAAAATATAAAATGATTTTAAATTGTATGATTGGATATCATTGGTAAATAAGATGCAGGTACCTAAAAAAATCAAGAAAAGTTTGGATTGCCCGACAAAAAGGTACGCGTTTATTTTGTCATTGGATTTGATGGTTTTATGATTGAGCCACTAGGCTTTTGTTTATTTTTTTTGGTTTGGAGCTCGCAGAGGCGTTTTGTAGTTGTTCCGATTGAGCCGCGCAAAGGAGACTCTGCCGAAATTTTCCGTAAATCCGGGTGTTAGAAATTTTTTGAAGTTATAAAAATTTTATTATTTGTTTTGATAACTAACTTGTAGATTCCGTAAGCCGACCAGAGTAGCGTAGTAGAAAGGTAGTAATGGTTTTAAAAATGAAATTTTATGGTTTTATAAGTTGATAATTTTGAATAAAATATATAAAATGTTAGACTCTTTACTTAACGTCTTTTCGAGGATGAAAAGTTTTGAGTGAGGGAGATTGTAACCACCCATATTTTTAGCTATTTTAAATTATTGATTTTAATGTAATTATTGAATAAAAATGGTTAAAATAATATTTTAATGATTTGGAATGTAAGTATTGGATATGAACTTGAATAAAATTTTGAAATAAACTGATTTCGAAGATTTAAGTAATAACAAGTATTGAAAATAAATTCTACGTATTAAATGAGTTTACGGTCAATAGTTCGATTAGATAATAATGTTGAATTTATTAGATGTAAAAAAAGTAATTGATTGATAACGAAAATTCATTTGATTAATTGAATTTTGAATTTAAATATGATTAAAACTGATGTCGGAAGTTGTTTTAACTTTTATTTAAACAATAATGAAGATTGTTAACATTGAAATTGGATTTAAAAATGAATAATTAGAAATTGAAAATTTTATATTATAATCGAGACGTTAAAATAGCGATCTAGGGCACAGTCTCGGATTTCGACGAAACTAGTTCCATTGGGTCGGTAATAGTGTGTTATTGTCGGATTTCAAATTTCGTAGTATTTGGAGTTACCATTTGGTCGTACGGGATAGAAATGCGTTGAATTAAATATCGAAAATTTAATATTTTAATTGAATCCAAATACGATCGAATTAGGACTAGAAACCTTTTTCATTACGTTCGGAATAGGGGTATAACATTATAAACGCCTAGCGGCACGCTTCGTTTGGAGTTCGTCCGGAAAAAAAAGTTGAAAATAATAATAAAATAATAGGTTTGCACGTTTATAAATACGCTTGCACAGTAACCTAACCCTAGTTTCTTAATGCTGCCGCCACTATTGTAATCAGTGGCCGAAAAACATTATTCTTCCTCCTCGATTATCTCCAAATCCACTTAGTTTCAGGACTCGGCATCAACAGGAAATTCGAAGAGCACGTTGAACTCTTCATTATCAACGGTGGAGATCTGAAACGACGTGGTATGGAGGCCGAATTTTGCTCACATTTGTGGCAACTTCATGCACAATTCCTGGCCGATAGGGGGCGCCGAGCTTAGGTGGAATGCAGGCATTAACGGAGTGGTGGACGAGCTTTGAATTGGTGGTCGCTAATCGTCGAGGAGATGGCCGATGAAGGAGCGGCGTCGAGCTTGTAGCGTGCGTGCGTGAGTTTCTTTTGCCTGGGAGGGTCAGGCGATGGAGAAGAAAAGGGAAATGGTGGCCAGATCACATCTCTTTGAAATCAATGGCCAGATTTGATTGGGTATAAAAAAAAGGTTATAAAATTTTAGTATATAAATTCGTGCAATCTTTAAAAATGTATATCTTTGTCATACGAGATCGAAATTAGACGAAACAAGCAGCGTTGGAATCGTGGCGACGAGCGCTACGCGATGGACATGGATTGGAGTTCATTGGAGCTAGTTAAAATTTGAGGTTAAATCGAACGTCGTTCAATTTGATTTGAAATTGAAACTCAAGGTGAGTGTTTCATAATGCTCACAACATACTAGAATATTCTCATGCTAGTTAAATTTGATATTATGAAGTGATATGATTTTTATTGGTCGTTGTTTGATAAATTTAATTGTCATCTATATTGCCATTGAATTTACTGTTAAAAATTAAAATTGACAGTCAAATTGAGATTGGAATTTAAATGCAATTAAATTACCTAATATTAATAACTATGAAACTATTGTGAATTATATTGTCTGTTTGTATGATTGATTGTGATGTATGCAAATTGGTTGATATTTGGATGTTTATTTGTTTATATATATCATGTTATCACCCTGTATATTATTTACACTGCATAAAACTGTAAATTGAATTATTTTGAATAAATTAAGAAATAGGTTGAAATGATATATACCTATGACATTGTGATTTGGATTGAAATGATATTTATCCATCCCCGAAATTAAATTGAAATAACTGATCACTTGGCCATAGGATAGAAAATTATATATGGACACCGGATTGGTTAAATTAAATGGTTTTAAAATCTTTGATTTGAAATTATTTAAATGATTTTGATTTAAAAGAAATAAAAATTAAATTTATAGAAATCGAATGAATCTCAAATTCGAGATCGAAATGTTGAAATAAATTTTGGTTAAAAGAAATTGTTAAATAATTGAAGTTGAGATTTTGAAGTTAAAATCATGATATGATTGAATTTCATAAATTGATTTGTTTTAAAAAGATTGGATTTTTATTCGAACCTTGGATTATTGTTAAATAAAAGTGATATAAAATGATATTTCGAAAGTGAGCTCGGAATTGAATTTTATTTGAAAATTGGATTTTAAATTGAATATTGAAGTTAAATTTAATTTAAGTGATTTAAATCGATATTTTGAAAACCGAACTCGAATTTATATAAATCGAAATGGTTTAAAAATTGAGAATTGAATTGAAATTAATTCAAATTGGAATTGAATTGAATTGATTGGAATTGAGATCAAAATTGAATTAATTTGGAATCGAAATCGAAATTGATTTGAATATAAACTAGAATCGAAATTAATTCGAATTGAAATCGGAATTGAATCGATATAAACCGAAATGGAAAATTGAATTGATTTGAATTGAGAAGATTTGGAAACTGAATCAGTTTGACTTTGAAACTATTTTCAAATAAACTATTTTAGTATAAACTGTTTTAAAATCTTTATTCTTTTAATATTCAAATTATTTTGATTTTCCAATTTTTTTTATTATATAAACCATTTTAATACTTAAACTATTTCATATTAATTTATTTTAATCATTTAAACTATTTTCAACTAATTCAACCATTTAAACTATTTTTAACTATTTTTATTATGTAAACTATTTTTCAAAAATTCAAACCGGTCAAGGGTAGAATGTTATTTTTAAATCATGGATTTAAATACGAATTAGGTTAAATGAAGTTATAACCCAAAATTGAAATTAGAAACAACTTTGGAATCGAAATCGAGATATTAAGGCGAATATGATTTTGAACTAAAATTGTATATTTTGAGTAAATATGATGATTTTGAAACAAATTTGATTTTGAAGCGAAGATGATATTTTGATATCAAGTATGAATTGTTTTCGAATTGTAAAAGTACCAATCGGTGTGTAAAACGACGTTTGGTTGTTAAAGAGACCGAAGCCGGATATGGGCATAATCTCTATCGATACCGGAACTACTTTAACAACTGTGTACGCGGAGGAGACTCCAGAATGAAGTGGTTGGATTTGGTGTCATTTGTTGGATTTGAAAAAAGAGAACGATAATGGATAGACCCAGGCACTTGTGCCAATTTAAAATGACTAAAACAGAACGGCTTGACAGGGCCAAGTGGGCTAATTACCCCGAGCGGACATCCGTTCTTCGATTTCTTGGACTTGGTCCATATTATTACTCTTGTTGGTTTTGATTGGTGCACCTTGATTGGGATAGCCTCCCTTTGACTCGATAGGGGATGGATGGACGCGGTGGGTGGTGATAGCTATGATGCGTTACCACCAGCCTTGCGACCCGAACTGGTAGCATCCTATCTTGGGCATTGCCTCACGTGCCTTGTCATATTTTTATCCTTATACGAGACCCATACGATTTTGGTTTAGTGTTGTCGTATCACGGCGCATCCCTATCCATCGACCGTCTATTGGTGTTTTATATGCAAAATGTACGACAATGCTTAAAAACGCGTTAAGGGGGTTTAATGTAAAACCTTAACGCTAAGAAAAATATTTATTTTATTGATTAGACATTACATATATAGTGTATTCTACTACATATAAACATTTTGACGGATCATTGAGAGATGGAAAATCCCGTAAATCTCTAGAGTTATTGCACACACATTATACACCGGATAGGAGGTGTAAAAACCCGTAAGCATCTCTGATGCTGTGACACTCATGTTATATGCAATATCGATTTGGCTCACATAGGAATATTTTAGTCCTGACTCGAGTGTTTTGTCTTTTCATTACGCTCGGGTCAGTCCTGAGTTTTTCAGCTTATTGAAGATCTATTCTGGAGGACGAAGACGAAGATTTGGTATATTACTACTATCATAATCCCGGCATCATGTTTTCTGCTGCATTATTTATTTGTCCCTGATGTATATATAACTCTAATAAATGTTGTATAGATTATAATCAAATGTATTGTATAAACAGCTTCATAAACTGTTTATTTGATTATTATATATTGTCGTTCCACTGCGAGATTCTGTGTTTGTTTTCCTCTCCTTTTTCTCTTATTTTCTTATTTAACCCCATTAACAATCCACCCTTTTGAATGGTTTGAGTTGATATGTGTGGTTTATTGTCGATTTAAATTGTTCAAAAAGGTGGGTCATTACATTGACCTTCAGTAAAACTTATGCTAGTGTTGTGTTCCATATTACTTAAATATCAGATAGCTGTGCTATAGTTATAAGACGACCTGCTCTGATACCAAATGAAAGTGACTATGCTATAGGATCATGTAATATGGAATATATACTAAACTTATTAACTAGTGCGGAAAGTAACTATAAAATAAAAATAGCAGTAAAGTAAAAAGACACCAGAGATTTTTGTACATGTTCGAACTTCCCGTTCTACGTCCAGTCCCAGACTCCTTCTGGAATTCTAACTAGCAGCCCTCACTTAACCAGGAGGAATAGTTTTACACCGCCTAAACAACCGAACGTGACTTCTACCGCCTAGACAACTGAATAGGACTTCTTCCGCCTGAGCAACCGAACATGACTTTGAATACAAGTAAATCGATTGTCTTGACTTTTTGTGTTCTTTTAACAACATGGATTTGTCAATTGAAGTACACCCTTCCTATAGTATTTTCCTTAATTATAATATATGTGTAATTGTGTGTATATGAAGATTAGAAAGATTTAGATTGCTTAAGAAATGTAGAATTATAATCGAAAATCAGAAATTAAGATCTTGTAAATTCAGAATAGATAATTGAAATAAAGTTGATCTTGAAAATCATGTTTATTTACAGTAGACAAAGAGTTACAACCTCTGGTGAATGGTTCTATCGAGCAGCAATGGATGCAACTCTTTGCGAAGATGAAATCTATTCGTGAAAGGAAGTGTCTCTTCATAAATATGACAGTTATAAGCAGGTCAGTCGACTAGTTGTGGAACTTCAGTCGGCTGAATTTGAAAACATATACGTGCACATGTATATGCATAGGGTCAGTCCACTAACTATGTGCATTCAGTCGACTGAGCTGTGAATTTTTATAAGTCCAGCTTGAAAAACAATTTAATTTTAATTTTAAATAATCGTCGTTGATATGCGAGGGAGTGTGAACTACTTGAGGATAGATTTTAACATATATGAACACTAACTTAGACTCTAAAACAAAATTCATACTTGATATTCGATCTTCGAGTCTAGTCGCCTTTGTAATTTGTAGTCGCAGATTTGTCGAATATTTTATCATTCTTATGTCATCTTGATCGTCTTGGCATGAATCAAAACCTGAGATCCAACAAATAGTACAGAATATTTCATCACCCCTGTTGCTTTTGCAACCTATACCAAGAACTCTCATACACAACCAAATCCATAAATATATATCTCGAAGGATGATGACAATACCCCAATAGGTGCGACCCACATAACCCTGTTGCATATCCTTTGTTTTAGTTATTCCCAGTTGATGAGGCTTAAGGTTACATTTTACCATTTTAATATCACTCCCACTTGGAATGCTAGCACTGCCTTTCAAGCGACAATGCAATGCCCGCATTCGTCAATACAAGTTGTTTAAGATATGAAAAGCCGAAGCCCCTACTTTACCACATCTATTTTGGAATCACCCTCAGGATTAGTAGCAAGTAGCCCTTGCACTTCAAAGAGCTCCATCTTCAATCCCATCATCTTCAAGATGTCTTTCAATTCGAACGCTTAAGTTAGTTCGAAGTGGTTTTTAGATAATTCATACTCATCCGATCCCGGTCACTTTGTACCAACATTCGATAGTTTCTAGTAAGCTCAACTCTGGTTCTTTCGGAAATAATCGGACAATGCATAAGAGCAGGGATCAACCCCTAATCGTTTAAGTGGACAGATTTCCTTATCATTTGTCCAAGAAGAACACAAAGAGTTTATACGTATAGTAGCATCAACAAAGATAACCGTACTGTATAATTCTCGTGTTTCCTCTAGATATTTCAAGAGTTAAAAATTGGCCAAGATTTGATAGTTGATTATTTAACTATCAAATAAATAAACAATCAATCATATATTTAATTCCATATGGGTTCTACTAAGCCTCTATTAATTAATCTTTCATTTATTAAATCTCTTTAATTATTTTTGAAAATATTTATATACTTATCTCATCGGTATAAGTTTATTCTCAAGAATATTTAAGAAAGATTTCTTATAAATGGGTCAAAAACAAATGTCATTCAAAATATTATTTACTATAAACTCAAAACCACTTATCCTTCGGTGTTAATTATGGAAATAGCATTTCCATACTACCATAATTAAGAAGGATTATTTATTAATTCATAAACTTGACTTTCTTAAGTAAAACAAATAGTATATCGAAATAATAATTGAATTCATAAGTTCCCTATACAATTTATTTAAACAAGGTTCTATAAACCATCTCCTTTCAAGTTTCAAAATACCTTTCCAATTATAAACTCTTTTACTTAGTTCTTTTTACTAAGTAAAACCCCGTTTATAAAACAAACCTATTAGCTTTAAACCCCTTTTAAAATAATAATATTATTTAAAGCAAATTCTTAAGTTAATTAAATTAATCGAAACTGCATTATTAAATTAATTAATTAACTTTAAATATAATTAATAAAATGATTAATTAAGGTTAAACATCACTATTAAATAATTAATCAGCTTTAAATACCTTTTAATATAGTAATTAATTAATCTAAACCTTGTTAATAGAGTAATTAATTAACCTTAAATATCTTTGTAAAAATTAATTAACTTATAAACATCATTAATTAAAAGATTAATTACTTAAGACAACATAAATTAAAATAATTAATTAGTTTAATCATTTTTAAGTAAAATAATTGTTTGCACCAAAAATGGTCACAAACCCCAAGTGTAGTGAAAGCACCAGCGTATGAATACAAATCAACAGTATTCACGCACAAATCACAGATCTAAGCAAGTAACAAGCAGCAATCAAGAAATAATGAACAGTGACACACAATTTATAGTGGTTCGGCTATCTCCGGCCTACGTCCACTTCAAGGTTTTTATGATTTTATTGCTCGATGCTTGAAGATTACAATTTCGTATGTTCTATTACAACTGATTTGCTGAACTAAGTCTGAATCTAAGGCAGCAATGGTGATCTGGAGTAAATCTGGCAGAATCTGGGCGCTCCTTAGCTCTAAAAATTGTCCGACCCCTTTTCTGAATGACCAGGGGCTCTATTTATAGGTGTAGGAGGCTGATATTTCGTCTAAATTGAGGGGAGACCAGTTCTGGTACGTCAGGGGGCCCACATGGCCGAAATCTGGAGTTTTGGGCCCACTTTGGGATCGATTCGACCCTTGGTTCGAATCGATCAAGAAATTGTCCAATCAAGCTGAAATTTGGTGTGGTCATTCTTCATCATGTGTTTAAGCTTCTGTGAAAATTTCATGGCGTTTGGATTTGTAGAACTTGAGTTATGATCGATTCAATATGGTGTCTTTCGCTTCCTGGAGTCGTTCGAATCGATACCTTCGAATCCATAGGGTCGACTCCATCTCCTTGCACGTGAAGGTAATGACGTGGTGCACGTGCTTCGGGTCAACCCTCCTTTTTCTCCGAGTTTTACTGAGTCGAACCCGTGGTTTCAGCTAGGTGGACTTGGTAGATTCAAGGCAATCGATTCGAAGACACGTTTCTTCGAATCGATGGAATTGGTGCTTGGTCGAATCGATCCAGATATGCCATTGCGGATCGATTCGAAGTTATCTCAATGTGGGGGTTCGAAGATGCTGGAGTCGAAGTTTCTATCCCTGCATGGATTCGGAGGTAATGGAGTCGAAGTAAAGGTGCCCTCAATCGATTCGAAGCAACGTAGGCCTGATGGATTCGAACTTGACGGAGGCGAAGTTTTGCTCCTTCTGATCGATACGGAGGTAATGGATTCGAACACGAGCTTCACCAATGGATTCGAATATGATTGGTTCAAAGTTGATGGGTTCGAACCCGATCGATTTGAAGATGCTTGCCCTTCATGGATTCGAAGTGGGGTCGTGCTCTGTCGATTCGAAGGCCTTCATGGTGATGGATTTGAATCTTGGTCGATTCGAATACAATGAACAACATATTTCCTTAACCTTGCAACCTTCGTATTTTGAGCATACGAACTCGGATTGACTCGAAATTTGGAACGTTGTTTCATCTGACCTTGCTTGACATGTCTTATCAATTGCAGCCCGATCCGGACTCGGACAAAATTCATCGATATCCATGGTGAACCTGCGATGCACAATCGATGTTCATGACTAATAATCATTGATTTTCAGTTAATCTTTGGGTATCTCGACTTTGCCAAAAGTTGGGATAACATTTTGCCCCCCAAAACATGCCTTTTTGGTAAAAGGCGTCTTTTGATCAGTCTTAAGTTGGATGCAGTGAGTTCATGTTTTACTCATAGCTTATAGCATTTTCAATCAAGTCCATGGCTGTTCGAAGCCGAATTGTTATCAATTTCTTTTAGTGGAAGTTAAGAATGAGATTCTACCGTCTCTCCGTATTATCGATGGTCACTCCGGACCCTTGCCGAGCCCATTCCAGACTTAGCGATCGAATAGAAAGATCCTATTGCACTCCGATGTTGCTTTCTACCCCTTACACTCCGGCCCCAGTTAGGGCGTAAAAGTGATGTCTTGGTCGTTCTCGACCGATCATAGCCTCTCCGGGCTCATGATGGATCCCATCCTATCACTCTCCGGTGAAGGGGAAACAACGTTAAGTGAGTCAATCCTGTCGCTCTCCGGCGAAGCGACTCACCTCCTGCACTCCGGTTCAGTGAATCTGAACATTAAGCGATGTCTTGGCCTAAATCATGGGCCGATCATAGCCTCTCCGGGCTCTTATCGAATCCTGATCCAATCACTCTCCGGTGAATAGGAAACGATGCTTAAGTGAGTTGATCCTGTCGCTCTCCGGCGAAGCAACTCACTTCTTGCACTCCGGACCCTGCCTCTCCGGGTAGGATCATAAAGCGATCATGTTTATATTGATATTTAATGTTTATCCTTTAACTCTCCGATCAAAGGTTTATTTTAATAAGTGTTTCTTTATTAAATTCAAATCCTAGATGTTCAATCTCAAACACCAGGAAAAACAAGATAATGCCTCTCCGGGCGGAGCGGTCTATTTCCATCTCAGAGCATGCCTAGGGATCTCTCTGGTTCCCGTACATGAGTAAGTGGGATAGCCGTTTTATTTTGGAAATCAAATCTAAGAAAACTAATCGACCAGAGTCCAATTCTTGAACTTGGCCCTTGCCATCACAATCAGTTGATGACGAGTCGTGATCCCGATCCAGGATCATTCCTGTTTGGTTGAGGCGGTAGTTGTTCGGGTCTAACCGCCGTCATACGTTCTCTGACATACTGCGGCAATCTACCACTCCTGGCATGTTCTTCCACCTCATCCTTCAGGTGGCGGCATTCATCGGTAGTGTGCCCATCCAGCTCATGGAATAGGCAGTACTTTCCAGTCCTACGTTCCCTCTCCGTGGGATCTCTCCTGGGTGGTTTTCGATAGGGGAGTTGCCCCCGAGTTTCGGTGTAAATTCGTTCCAGTCCTGCCACCAAGTCTGTGTATTGCCTGAATCTGGGCTCTCGGAATTTCTTCCGTTTATCAGGACCATCATGTGCGTCATCCTGCTTTCTCTTTCCTTTGTCTGCCCTGGACTGTTCCCTGGCGGTTCCTTCGCCTTGTGCAACATTTATTTCCTGCCTCTCGGCTCGTGATTCCTCTAATCGAATGAATTTTTCAGCTTCATGGAAAAACTCTCCAAGATCTTGCGGTGGATCTTTAGTCAAAGAGTCTTTGAATTCGGTGCCTTCTCCAACTCCTGCCACTGCCGCCATCAAAATCATCGATGGGTCCGGGCGATCTACAGAAGTCACCGTCGCATTAAATCGTAACAAAAAATCTTTTATGGACTCTCCGGTTCTTTGTTTTATTGATGCCAAAGTCATCACGCTCTTAGGTCGCGTCACGTGAACCCTAAACTGCTTCATGAAGCAATCCACAAGCTCGCCCCATGTCCTGATTGATCCGGTTTCTAGCTGCCTAAACCAAAGCGCAGCCAAATCTGATAAGAATAAGGGGAAACATCGTGCCATCACTTCCTCGGATGCTCCCAGCACTTCCATGTGTCTGATATATCTGGTGATATGCATGGTCGGGTCTGACTTTCCGTCATAAGGATTCAGCGTTGGTAGTTTGAACTTCGGAGGGTTCCTTGCATTCCTGATATTCGGAGCGAACGGACTCCGACTAACTTCTTCCAATCCTCCTCCTGACAACCCTCCTCTCATGAGTCGTCTCACTAGGCCAATCATTCTTTCATCTCCATCTAGGGGTTGCCCCCTTGTCATGTCTCGGTCTTGCCCTCCGAGTCTCGTAGGGAATTCTAGTACGTACTCTTCGGGTGGCTCGTTAGCATTTGTGTTGGCCCTAGCCGGTTGAGCTCCTTCCAAAGGTCCTTCTGCGTTGGATCCTGCGGGCCTACCCCCGAGCCCTTGTTGATTGCCTTCTGGTTCTGTATTCTGTCCTCCGTTGGGTTCCATAGCCCTAGCTCCTTGTTCCACATTCACAACCGCTGTAGCTGGTCCTGGGTTTTGTGTTCCTGCAGCTCTCATTTGTTCAAAGAAATTCTGTAGCATCTCTTGTTGGCTTTTCATCATTCTTTCCTGCATTTGGTTATTCATAGCCTCCATCTCTTCTCTAGTAATGTAGATCGAAGCTTGTCCTTCTCCAGCGCCAGAGGATGCTTCTTGACTTCCTCCCTGTTGGCTCCTCTCAGCTCTTTGTTTTTTACTTGTTTGTCGAGTCATTGTAGAGTCAAATCTGAATCCTTAAAATTCCAAATCTAAACTTTGAATCTGGTGTAGCGGGTGCTAGTCCTTCTCAGTGAAAGCACCAAAGTGTTTGCACCAAAAATGGTCACAAACCCCAAGTGTAGTGAAAGCACCAGCGTATGAATACAAATCAACAGTATTCACGCACAAATCACAGATCTAAGCAAGTAACAAGCAGCAATCAAGAAATAATGAACAGTGACACACAATTTATAGTGGTTCGGCTATCTCCGGCCTACGTCCACTTCAAGGTTTTTATGATTTTATTGCTCGATGCTTGAAGATTACAATTTCGTATGTTCTATTACAACTGATTTGCTGAACTAAGTCTGAATCTAAGGCAGCAATGGTGATCTGGAGTAAATATGGCAGAATCTGGGCGCTCCTTAGCTCTAAGAATTATCCGACCCCTTTTCTGAATGACCAGGGGCTCTATTTATAGGTGTAGGAGGCTGATATTTCGCCTAAATTGAGGGGAGACCAGTTCTGGTACGTCAGGGGGCCCACATGGCCGAAATCTGGAGTTCCGGGCCCACTTTGGGATCGATTCGACCCTTGGTTCGAATCGATCAAGAAATTGTCCAATCAAGCTGAAATTTGGTGTGGTCATTCTTCATCATGTGTTTAAGCTTCTGTGAAAATTTCATGGCGTTTGGATTTGTAGAACTTGAGTTATGATCGATTCAATATGGTGTCTTTCGCTTCCTGGAGTCGTTCGAATCGATACCTTCGAATCCATAGGGTCGACTCCATCTCCTTGCACGTGAAGGCAATGACGTGGTGCGCGTGCTTCGGGTCAACCCTCCTTTTTCTCCGAGTTTTACTGAGTCGAACCCGTGGTTTTAGCTAGGTGGACTTGGTAGATTCAAGGCAATCGATTCGAAGACACGTTTCTTCGAATCGATGGAATTGGTGCTTGGTCGAATCAATCCAGATATGCCATTGCGGATCGATTCGAAGTTATCTCAATGTGGGGGTTCGAAGATGCTGGAGTCGAAGTTTCTATCCCTGCATGGATTCGGAGGTAATGGAGTCGAAGTAAAGGTGCCCTCAATCGATTTGAAGCAACGTAGGCCTGATGGATTCGAACTTGACGGAGGCGAAGCTTTGCTCCTTCTGATCGATACGGAGGTAATGGATTCGAACACGAGCTTCACCAATGGATTCGAATACGATTGGTTCAAAGTTGATGGGTTCGAACCCAATCGATTTGAAGATGCTTGCCCTTCATGGATTCGAAGTGGGGTCGTGCTCTGTCGATTCGAAGGCCTTCATGGTGATGGATTCGAATCTTGGTCGATTCGAATACAATGAACAACATATTTCCTTAACCTTGCAACCTTCGTATTTTGAGCATACGAACTCGGATTGACTCGAAATTTGGAACGTTGTTTCATCTGGCCTTGCTTGACATGTCTTATCAATTGCAGCCCGATCCGGACTCAGACAAAATTCATCGATATCCATGGTGAACCTGCGATGCACAATCGATGTTCATGACTAATAATCATCGATTTTCAGTTAATCTTTGGGTATCTCGACTTTGCCAAAAGTTGGGATAACAATAATAATTAACCATAAACAAGATTAATTAAAGTAATAATTATCTATAAAACAATATTAATTAAATAATAATTATTCTCACATTATCAATTAAAATTAAATTTAAACTTTTATTAATTTAAGAAAACTTCAACATCATTGATGAAATTAACAATTTAAAACATTATTAATTTATTTAACAGTTTACATTAAATTGTTATAAAACTTAAATTGATTTCAAATCCATAACTCATCCAATTTGGAAAGAGGCTTAGTAATCTCAATAGTACCTAAACAAGCTACCACTAAATTTGATATCTACATTCAAGTAATAAATCAGATATTTACATAAACAACAGACATGTAAATTAAACCCGTAATTAACAATCGATGAATATCAACTCAATATATTTCAACTGGCATATAAATAAATGCTTAAACTAACTTAATAACAGAATAGTGACTTATTCTGCTAAATGGATGTCCAAAATAATCTACTCACTCACTATAGCAGAATGGTGTTTATTCTACTTAAAGATGTCGGGAATAAATTATAATTACTAAACAACGTAATTATACATAGTCCATATTAATTTACCAATAAATTACACTATAATATATGAGTCAAATGATTTTATAGTGTGTTCTACGAGTCAATACAAACTCAACCTCGAAAACCACGTGTCGAACAAATTCCGTATGTGGGAGATATGGTTTTTACAAGTTTTAAAGTTAAATTTTTTTAATTAACACTCACACACCCATGGCCCATGGCCCAAACCCATAACCTAACAAGCATGCATACCTACTCTTCTTCTCCTAAGAAAAAAAATCCAACTCCAAGCATTTCCAGGTTTTAGAACCTGGAACACTCGACAGTGCATAATGTGCACACATGCAAGTGCATGTGTGCCCGAGACCACACGATGCCTCGTCGCCGCCACCATCAAGTGCGCCCGCCCCAGCACACCACCTTCGACCTTACCCTGATGCCTTCGGCCCCTTCCATCAAAATACGACCATCACCCGAGCCAAAATATCATGCTCCAGGACATGGAGTTGCCCTCAGTCAAACAATGATCACCACCTCCATGCACCACTTAGACTCACGCCACCTTCACCGCAGCCTTCACCATTGATTAGCGCATCCCCAGGTTCACCCTCGGTCGACTCAGTCATGCGTAGCTCCTTCCCCCAGCTAAAACCCAAACACTTTCAAGACCACCCCTTAAACCCTAGTTCTAGCTCTACCGACTAACTCTGACCACCGCTCCATCCGCGATCAACACCACAGCTCCACCACTAGCCAAGGCCACTCCAACTCCAACCACACCACCCTCGACCACTGGTTTGCTGGAATTTTATTTTTAACCCAATTCTGATCAACCAGCAAATTCGACTCAAGCACAACACTAAAAATCATGAAACTATCACTAAAAATCATGATTTGTCATGACAATCATGATTGTATACTTCGTTCATCAATTTGTGATCGACGAAAAACGATCGGAGTTGACCTCTTGCTGTATTATTTAAATTTCTCAAAATATACTCAATTAAAAATTCGAAAACTATTTTTAAGAAATATACCATGGACCAAAACTAACCACTTTCTAGTTGACGACAACCGAAACTGAAAATTCTAAGTGATTTATGAGTTATTAAATTTTGAAGGTAAGAAGAGGAGGTGGTTTTCAACTAGACAGAGAAGAACAGTATATGCTTATATGTACACGGCAAGCTAAATTTGTAACTTCAGACCAAATTATGAAATAATCCTTTTCATATAACATGAATATCATATAATGTCAGATGAATATAAATAAAAATGAAGTAAATAAACAAAATAAAGAAAGAAAATCTCAAAATTGCCCTTAATTAATACTTTCAACCCTTACATCACCTCATAAGCCACCAAGAGGAAAAGCATTAGTAAATATGTTGGATAATAGCCTAATCCTAGTACTTTAGTTTTAGTTTTACATTTAAGGTATCTTTCCATGTCAAATCTTCCACTTATTTTCAAATTAATTTTTTTAAAATACTTAATATTACTATATACATTTGAAAATAAAGTACGTTAACATTTTAAAAGTTGTTTTAAAGAAAAATCAAAATATTACAACTTAAAACAACTTGTTCGATAAAAGATGAAAATCTGAAAATTGCGTTTCGATCACATTTTCAATTATGTAAACGAAATTTAAAAATAAATTTTTCATGATCAGTTATAAATTAAATAAGGATTACTAAATTAATAGAAACCATCAACTGAGTATTTAAATTAAATATTCATGAATTAAAATAATAAAATTCCAAGTCGTCACAAAGAACAATTCTATCATCAGATTCAACCTAACATGAAGGAGAATGGCACGGACGACCATATAGAGCTTCGAAAGAGGCCATGCTAATACTTGCCTGATAGCTGTTATTGTAAGTGAATTCGACTAAAGGTAAATGATCTTCCCAAGAACCTCCAAAGTCGAGAATGCATACTCGCAATAAATCTTCCATAATCTGGTTCACTCTCTTCGTTTGTCCATCTGTCTAGGGATGGTAAGCTGCACTCAGACTTAGCTCGGTCTCTGATGTAGTTTGTAGCCCTCTCATAACCTGCTAGTGAATATTGGGTCTCGGTCACTTATATGTTACTATGGGGAATACCATGGAGTCTTAATATACAAACTCGCCAGACTTGTAGCAGTCCCAGTCGACTTAACATGAATGAAATGAGCACTCTTGGTCAGCCGATCAATTATAACCCAAATGCCTTCGTTCCCTCTTCTTGACCTAGAAAGCCCATCAATAAAGTCAATAGAGATCTGCTCCCACTTCCACTTCAGGATCTCAAGTGGCTGAAGCAATCTAGCTATCTTTTGCTGGTCAATTTTAATCAGTTGGCAGTTTTCACATTGACTCACAAAGATCAAAACATCTCACTTCATCCCCTTCCACGAGAATACCCTCTTCATATCTTTGAACATCTTTATCACTCCATGATGGAAAGATAACTTTGAATGGTGACATTCGCCTAACACTTCTTGCCTAAGTCCATTAGCATTTGGAACACACGTCCGCCTGTTCATTTTCAATACACCCCGGGGATCGATCTCAAAGCTAGAAACAATACCTTCTTGGGCATCCTTCTTAAGTCGAGCAAAAATAGGATCTTATTCTTGACTAGATGCAACCCTCTCCATCAATACTTGCCTAACTTCTAAGTTTGCAACCATTACTACATTTCTACTCAATGGATCTGCAACAACATTTGCTTTCCTAGGGGTATACAGAATCTTCAGATCATAAGAAGCAAGAAACTCCAGCCATCTCTGTTGCCTCGAATTCAAATCCTTCTGGGTAAAGAGGTATTTTAAGGATTTATGGTTCATGTATAACTCAAACTTTTCACCCAAAAGATAATGCCTCCACATCTTAAGTACGAAAACAACAGCCAAAAGCTCCAAATCGTGCGTAACATAATTTTTCTCGTGTGCCTTTAGCTATCGAGTTGCATAGGCAATAACTTTCTCATGTTGCATCAGAACTGATCCCAACCCGGTACATAAACATCCGTATATACAATTAAACCTTCGATCCCATCTAGAATAGTCAGAACAAGAGCACTAGTCAACTTCTCCTTCAATTCATTGAATTCTTAATCACACTTAGACATCCATACGAACTTAACAATTTTCTTTGTTAACTTCGTTATATGAGAAGAAATCTTCGAGAAGTCTTTGATGAACCTTCGGTAAAACTAGCTAATTCTAAGAAACTTCTAACTTTAGTCACACTTTCAGGCTTCTTCCAGTCTTGAGCTACAATAAATTTAGCTGGGTAAACTATATGCCTTCTCTCGAAACAACATTCCCCAAAAACCTAACTTCAGATTTCTAGAAATTGCACTTAGAATACTTAGCCTTCACCACATGGCTTCTTAAGGTATTGAGTACGACATGGAGATGA
Organism: Allium fistulosum; assembly: GCA_030737815.1. NCBI lineage: Eukaryota > Viridiplantae > Streptophyta > Magnoliopsida > Asparagales > Amaryllidaceae > Allium > Allium fistulosum. The sequence continues at coordinate 325,417,997 of CM060906.1, read as the reverse complement.
TATTTTTGCTCCTCCTCCATTTTCGAATAGATAAGAATGTCGTCAATAAAGATGAGAACAAATTTATTAAGAACTTCTTGAAATACCCGATTCATTAAGTCCATAAAATAAGCAAGTGCATTAGTCAATATTCCAAAGGTCATGAACTACTTGTATAAATTATATGGAGTCCTAAAAGCTATTAACGGCACATTCTCCTCTACTACCCTTAATTGGTGGAAACTGGTGGTAAGATACAATTGAGAAAATATCCGAGCGTCTTAGAGCTGATCAAACATATTGTCGATCCTTGGTAAAGGAAATTTATTCTTGTAGTCCTCTTATTCAACTCCTAGTATCTACACATAACCTTAGAGAACCGTCCACCTTTGTAATAAGACGACCGGCGGCCCCCAACTCAAGGTATTGTATATGATCAAACCATTCTACAACAAGTCAAATGTCCGTCCTTCTAACTCCTTCTTCTCTTTCGAAGCCAACCTTTGTGGTGGTTGTACAATATGTCTGGTTAAATCAATACGGAACTCACCTTCACGGTGAGGAGGTAAACCTTGCACTTCATCAAAAATATCAGTGAAATTCCATACAACAGAAATATCATTAAGCTTCTCTTTAGTAACTTCGAGCGAATAAAGAGAACTGCTCATTAACTTGTTATTCTTCACACCATACATCGACGCTTCTTCTACAACATTATTCACCATGATCATTCTCTTAACATAACCCAAGACAGCTTTAAATTTAGATAACTAATCCATTCCCAACAACTCCAAACCCATGAAACTCGAAACAAACAAGTCAAAAGGAAAGAGATGATTTCGATTAGAAATAGGCACGTTTACACATGTAGTGTTAAGATTTGTTAGGTCTGCAATAGGGTTTGACACACTAAGAGGATTACTCAAAAGGATGGGTTTAAAATCAAGTTTATCAACAAGATCAACTAAAATAAAACTATGGAAAGTACTAGTATCAAATAATACTATTATAGGAATATCACAGATGGATAATGTACCTTGCAATACCTGCTTCCCCTTTTGTCCTGAAAAAGTATATGGTATCCTTCTATGGCAAAAGCCTATCCTTGTGCCCCCTTCTTTGAAAAAGTGCACTCATTCTTCATATGTCCCATTTGGCCATAGTTGTAACATATGGCGGTTGGGCAATGAGTTGAGAAATGGCCCATAATTTTACACTTGAAACAAGCAATATTAGCCAAGTTAACGGCTTCTTCTGTATTGGAACCCCACCTCCGGGTTTCTTTCTTGCCCATAGCTTCTTCCCCTTAAACTTGCGCTTGAAGTTTGGTTTTCCTCCAACTGGTATAACTGACAATGGCTTAGCACTGACTGTTGGCATTACTCCCTTCTGGGCTCCTTCCTTAATATCAAGAGCCACAAACCTCAAAACCATACTGATAAGGTTGGTGAATGTACCCGTCAGATGATTGGTCATTTCACGATGGAAATCTGGTCATATCCCATTCACAAACATTTCATTCTTTTTTAATGGTGTATCTATCAATCTTGGTCCGAAGCGATATAATGCATTAAACTCATCCTCATACCGCACCACCTTTATATCACCTTGCTTTAAATCAAGGAAACCCCTAAACAATTAAGTCCTTCTGGCTTCTAGGATAAATTATGCTTCAAAAACTTCCTTGAACTGGGCTTAAGAAAACTCCTCTTTCGAAGTATTAGCCATTACGGAATCCCACCAATCTATCATCGACTTTTTATCTTGTCACGATGCCAATAGTCGTTCTCCGCATCTTCCAATCGAAGATCTCCCAATACTCTTTCAAAAGATCAAAGCAACATTTGCAATAAAAGAATATCTTCAGTTCCATAGAAGGTTTCTCATCCAAAGTGGTAAAATTCTTACATAAAGCTGCAAAGTTCATTGGAGGTTGAACTTGCACTACCACTTCCTCTACCGGATCTAAAACTAGCATAGCAGCATCTTTAGATGCTCTGCTGTTGGTAACCATGCTAGTTCTAGATCCTCTCCTTCCTTAACTTCTTATAGTCATCTTCTATTGCCTGAACACATAACATGTATCTTCATAATACAAGGATAGGATCAAAATTGTTGAAGGAAAACAACACAAAAGGATCTAGAATGAGACTTTAGAGGATAAATATTATTACTATAAAAATAACAAACACACTCTCTCAAGATTAACTCATTCTAGGACATCACTTAGCCATCTCTAATTAGTTGTACCCCAATCAAGCTAAGGCATTCACTCAACCGCTTAACCGAAGCTCTGATATTAACTGTGATGACCCACCTTCCAAACCCTTGGAAATGACACTTAATACATCCATGGTATTTGTATGCTGTTGTCTGAGCATTCAAAAGACGAGTTGTTGTAGGGTAAAATAAAAGAACAAAATAGAAAAGCTCACAACAGAATGGTGAAATATCATATAACAATACGATAGTACATAAGGTTACTCCTTAACATGGAGTTGTCAAAGTTACAACAAAAGTACTACCATCAGCCAAGGCAATTATAACAACTTTCCTTTACACTTGCTGATACAAAATACACGTACATAAATAAACATAACAATGTAAATAGTTAGCTTGATAGATAAGGAGCTTCCCGCTCGTCCATCAACTTCAAAAGAGCCCAAATAAACCTACTACTTTCGGACTACTCAAATATAAATGAGTACCTATGAGTTTAGGAAAAACAAACAACTCAGGTCAGACAATAAGTCTACTATGAGTAAACTCTAAACAAAGGGTGGAAATAAAAAACAATATGTGAGACCACGCTGCCAAATGCAGAATGGGTTTCCCCTCACCAGAACAACATCCAACCAGAGCTAATGGGTATAAATAATTAAACATCGTGAAGTGCACAAGACACTTCCTAATATAATTAAGAAAGAAATAGATTTAAGGGTTTGAATTAAAATCAAGAAAAGGTAAAATTTTCAACTATGACTAGGATGATGCAGCCCTTACCCAAAGTATACCTCTAGAAAATATACTTAAGAACTACGATGTCTCTCAGAGACACATCCATGCCGGACCCCGCCAACCTTACCGAGAATCTGAGTATTTCATATCTTAATGCACATATAACCAAAACCAATCTAGAGTAGATGTAATAATACCCTAATGGGAGCAACTCCACATAGCTTGGCTTCCACTCGCTCTTTGGGTTAAGTCGTTTCTGACAAAGGATATCAATACTCAAATGAGAAACAAATTATCTTAGATTGACGATATACAGAGAAGAAAACGGAATTTATAACCAATAAATCAACTATCGGGAATAACTAAAATGATCGTATATGGAAAGTAAATCTCATAACCTTACCACTACTCGTTGATTTCAAACTTGTACCATCCCTCGGTTAAAAATGAAGCCGGGCAAGTGAAGATAGTGTTACCTCTAAGCTTTGCCTTGACATATTTTTAACCTTCGAGATAGAGACGAGCTTCCCTACCTCGACATTTAGTGTTAAGAAATGACTAAATCCTTTCCATATAAGAGGTATCGTTTATGGAAATTAAATTCCTTATCCTTTCCATAACCGAATCAAACTTTTAAACTTTTAAAATTGAATCTTTGCTTAGATTTCACATTACAAATATAACTTTAAACATCATTACTAAAATGGTCAATTAACTTTAAACACGATTAATTTCTTCAAATATCGTTATTTAAAATGATTAAATAAATCATCATTATCGAAATGATTAATTATCTTTAGCACATCATTATTAGAATAGTTAGTTAACTTTAAAACATCATTATTAAAATGATTAATTAACCTTAAAAATCATTTTTAAAATGATTAATTAATTTTAAACATCTTTATTAAAATAATTAATTAACTTTAAAATATCATTATTAAATGATTAATTAACCTTAAACATCATTGTTTAAAAAGATTACTTAATTGCACACATCAGTATTAAAATGATTAACTAACTTTAAAACATCATTATTAAAATGATTAATTAACCTTAAACACCATTATTTAAAATGTTTAATTAATTTTAAACACCATTATTCAAAATGATTGATTACTTTTAAACATCATTATTAAAATGATTAATTAGTTTTAAACATCATCCCTAAAATGATTAATTAATTTTAAACATCATTATTAAAATGATTAACAGTTTTAAACGTTGTTATTAAAATGATTAATTAACCTTAATTTTAAACATCATCCATAAATTTTTGCCACCTCATCCTTCCTTCACCAATTCCACACGCGACCAACCACCTCCCCCTTATCTTCATCACATCACCACTTCATATGACTTGATGTATCCTTATTTTGTACATTTCACTTTTAAAATTTTAAAAGATAAGTCAAAACTTACTAAATTTACTGAAGTATAATTTTAAACCAAAATATAATCAAATTACTTCTTTGAAAATAGCATATGTTATTTATATAAATGTTTACACATGTACAGTAGTGTACACAATACATTCCGACAATTTTTAATCGATGAAAAGTCGAAAATCCAAAAACAATTTTTAGTCATATTTTCGATTTTTCTCCGAACTACTTATTTTTGTAAATGAAATTTTAAAAAAAACTTTACTATCATTAGTATTACAAAAACGAGATTTATTCGAGTTATAAAATCCCTTATTTAAATATTTAAAAATATTTTAAATGTTCAAATTTAAAGTGATTAAATTACGGATCGTTACACAGTCCAAAAGCGCTCATAGGTCAATGATATTTTAATTACTCTTAGCCAATATGTATAGTTAGGTCCGGTGAGTTTGTCATTTTCAAAAAACAGCTTTGGAGTTGAAATTTTCTACAAGTTTAAAATGGTAGATTGTTGGAACAATTCATAGTAGATGTTCTTATAATATTAGTAAGGTTAAACTTTATGTTTCATATTACTAATAAGCTCCAACCAGTCTTTTATGTTTTGCCAAAACCTAAGTCGAAACATAAAAGTCTTTCGACTTCACAAGTAGGTGTTAGGACTCGTCCATCTTAGAATTACGTCCTTGAGTTTGCTCAACAAGTCATAGTTCCATGGATGATGGATAACTCCTTATCAGTTGTATCATATACAACTCCTAACCCTTTGGTACCTTGTCCTAATTCCGCTTCGACCTTGAGTTTGCTTAACAAATCAAAAAATTATTCACCTGTACCTACCATATCACAACGGCATAAGTATAGTATATGTACCTTAAGTTTTGCTCAACAAATAATTATAGTTATCTTACCTCGTCTATTTAATATATATTAATAATACTACACGTAACGTCTCTAGCTTGAGTTTGCTCAACAACTAAGAAGTATGTAAGTAATTTATTAATATATATATATATATATATATATATATATATATATATGGTAGAGGACAACATTATATTAAAGATTCATAATATTTAATATATTATAGCGAGTGATATTGACTTATGGAATAATATAATCCTTATGAATTACTCTCATGATTCAAGTGTTAGATACATTGAAAATCATGGTATACATACAATTACGTATATACTTACTCCTTAAGTTTAATTATGGTTTCTTAACGTTCCATCTTTAATTTATACATTCATATTATATAAGTTTTGTTTATGATATAACTTTTATATTTTATATTACTTATATAATAGTCTTATGTATAGTATTATACTAATTAAATCTTATTTAATTAATTTCAATTAATTAACATTTTAATTAATTTAAGTTACATTAATATATGACATTTATATTCAATATTTATCATATATACTATAACCTTTATAACATATATATCATATATATGTGTGTAGTATTTAATTAATTAACCTTTTAAGCAACCTATTTAATTTAACCATTCTAATTAAATTTATATTAATTTCAAAATTAAATTCATAAACATACATGTATACTTATGTTATTTTAACTATTCTAAAACAAATAACATATATCATAATATATAATACATGTATATATTTATTTATTAATTAACTTATTTAATAAATTTATTCTATTAATTTTATTAATAAATTTAAATTTTGAAATTAATTTGAATTATTTTCAAAAATTTTGAAAATTTTATTATGCTATAACTTTTATAATGTATTTAAATTTTATTTTAAATGTAGCTTTTAAATTTAAAACCTTTTATTTTAAGTTTTCAAATAAATTTGAAAATTAGCCCAAGGTCCAATTCAAATTTGGGTCATTTCTATGAGGGACAACCTTTGGGCTATGAGCTTAATAGTTAACCCTGATATGACTAATTTAGACCGCATGAGCTATTGTGCTATGATACCATTGTTGGAACCGGGCCAGCCCGTAGTGGAAGTTATGAGTGAATTTAAAAAAAATCTCTTATTGGATCTATATTGGACCTATGAAGTCTAATTTATTTAGAACATTTCTAAATTTATTTATATAAAATCTATTATTTTATTTAAATTTATAAATTATATACAATTTTATTTAAATTTATATTCTAGGCATATATAAGCACACATATGTATCATATACATATATGTATGTATGTGCACAAGGTATAACATGCCCGTATATAGATGTTGGGATTTATATCACAACAGACATATTAGATCATCCGTTATATATTGTTTGTTGTCTAAATATATGTATGTAAATTTGTTATTTATATAAATATTATAAATCTATATACACACACATACACACGTATATATAGCTTATAAATACAAGTAAAATATTAATTATATATATATATATATATGTATATGTATGTATGTATTATTGCAATAAATATTAAAATAATATATACACACACACACAATATAAAGTTTTTTAATTACGAACTAATATATGTATGTATGTATACATCACAAAGACAAAATAATATTTTTTGTTATATATATAAGCATATTTATAATATATAAATATATATTTATATATATTAATAAAATTAAATAAAAAAATTATTTTAAAATTTTTAAACACTTTCAGATTATATAAATGGCACAACAAAATTTTATTATATTAATATATATATTGATTAATTAGTCCAAAAATAACAAAATATTTTCGAGACATATTATTCAAATTCTAAGTTTCAAGGTCTTGAAAAATTTTCCATAAATTTTCTTGGTCAATATTGATTTTTTTATTAATTAATTATTTTTGAACGTATGTTATAATAATTTTTAAAAATATAAAAAATTATTTTTAAATTCTCATTTTCTGGCCGAGTGTTTATTTCATGATAAAATAATTTTATAAATTTTAAAATTTAGTTTTTGAAACATATTTTATTTTACATACATTATTTAGATAGTGTGTTGATTTAAATAGTAGTAAATAATTATTTAAACATAATTTACAGCTTTTGAAGGTCTCCGATTTTTGTTATAGTCTCTCTAACTGGGTCTGGCAAAGAAAGAATATTCAAATAGGCCCGGTCTTTTAAGGACTTAGACTTTAGATAGCGAAGTGACTCTATCTCTCTCTATTTCTTATGGGGCATCTATCATTTTCACTATTTTGAGGCGCTAATCGCTATATATTCTATGGGAGGCGCCCGAAGGAAGCGGAACAAAATCTATAGAAATTCTCACTTTGCTTCTTGCTACATATCAGGTACTCTAGATTGCCTTGGGAAATGGAGAAAGCGGGGTTACCACCCATTACAGCTAGCGAAGTGTTTATAATAATTTAAATATACATTTATAAAATATATTTTCAATTATTAGCATGAAATGATGATATAATTAAATACAAACCATATAATTATAATTAAACGACATATTACTATGTATATATTAATTAATAAAATAATAATTATAATAAATAAAATATTTGGATGTGCATATCTGATCAATGTGTAAAAAAATAGGATTTTTCTAAATGAATACATGCATTAACCAATCTAGTATGTGACAACATCAATACATATAAGAATCATCACCTAACTAATAACATAATAATAATACATATGTATATTAAAATATTATTCAAAAATTATAAACTGTAAAATATAGTAAAAACACACCTAAAAATAATGCCTTGAAGCACGCCTAGTAATGATGAACTCTCTCTCATTTGAAAGCTTTTCGATTCGACAGACTGCTAATCCTTGAACCATAGACCTTGGGTTGATATCGCTTGTAGTTTGTAAGTTTGTTATTGCTTCTTGTTATTGAGGTGATTGTGGCTTTCTGATAAGTTGAATGATGGTCAGTGAGTTCGATATTGCTTGAAGTTGACGAGCTTGGATCTGGTGATATTGATGCCATGGTTTCTAAATTGCTTCCTCCTCCTTGTCGATATGACTGTACCATTGTAATGAATGTAGGAATGGGTTGCCTTGCTGAGTTGAGTTTTGTTTAGCTGATGTTTATCTTTGTCGATGACGAATGAATGAAAAAGAGATCAGATGTATTTAAAAGGATGTAATTTCTCTTTTCACATGAACAAGAGAATTTTTGTATCCAATTTGAAATCGGTTGAAAGTTGGATGATAACTTAGGCTTTGTATATATAATCTTGTCCCCAAAGAGTGCTTGGACCGAGGATGATCAGATTGTGTTGCTATGATATGGTTATAGAAATGTTTAATGAAAATATAACACTTGTTTTTTTTATATAAAAAAGGTACTTTATAAATAAAATAGTTCGCATATACTTCCATAATATGCCTCATTAAAACCTTGCAACCACCTAACCTAAATGAATGCCTTGCCAGGAAAAAGAGTACATATCATGTCCATATATTAACAATATAGCAGAAAGAGAGCCAAAAAGCCAAGTTGTCAAATAGATGGAGGAGTAAAAACAAAGTAACTACACACTCAAAACCATCCATACGATCAACTTGGGGCACCAAAACAAAGAAAATCACAAAAAATTACAAAAAAACAAGACACGTGTAGCAACCATCCAAAGCAAAACAGGAAACAGCTCCATATAGTATGACTTCGTGTATCCACATGTTGGAGAGAGAGAAATCATCACTTGCCTTCACTAAAAATTATCAGATCTAAATAAATCATCCACCCAAGTCAATAATGGCATCAAGTTCTAGTCTCGTGAGTGAAGTAAGATAAAAATTAATGTCAGGTCGAAGGATATATCATCACCGAGTTCAAGGCGACCGGAGCTCCGGTTTGGGTCAATTTAATGCCAAAGTTTGACAAGATAAGTTCAATATCTTTACTTATCATCTTAGAATCTAATTTATTGTGAATTAAGTACTTGCAATCTTGTATTATGAGCATAATTCTTACTTGAACTGGCAGTTTGATACCTTTGAAAATCCGCGAGTTTCGTTCACACCAATTGTGCCAAATCAGATTAGTGAAAGCAATATTCTTGATATGGTTAAATAATAGATTACTTGTCTGATTTTGGCACATAATTTCCAAGATTTGGTTGATTTCAAAAGAATTTTTGAGGTTAATTTGAAGCTTATGCATAATTTCTTCTAGAATTCATCTAGAATATATGTATTTAAAGAATAAATGGTCCCTGTCTTCGTTTTGAGTTAAACAGAGCATGCAAGGTCGGTCAATATCATTATTCCATCTGCTGATTCTATCATTAGTGTTCAATCTATTTAATTTAGCCAGAAGAGAGAAAGTCGACATTTTTGGAGCACAATTTTTATCCCAAATAATACTGGACCAATTAAATTTTGTATGTTAGCTTCTGATATGATTCCAGGCCGAACTGATACTAAACTGACCATTACTGCTAGGTAGCCAAAACCAAAAATCATGTTGCATTTGGTTATAAATTTTGATATTATGCCCTGTATTTTGAATTTGAGTAGGAACATAATCAAGATGGTCTTTCCATTCATGACCTGATATAAAAGTAGAGACTTTTCTATGAATACCACCAGAGATAGACATGGAATTCCAACCAAAATTTTCCACCAAAGAAGATCCATTAATCCAGGGGTCTAACCAAACATCTGTATTTTCACCATTAACGATTTTCCTATCAATTAGACCTTTGCACCATTGTCTAGCTCTAAGTAGAAATTTCCAAGTATAGAATGCATTGTTATTCATAGCAGGAGTCCAAAAATTTATATTTTTTTCAGTATTTGTTACACATCCATTTACCCTAGAGAGATTCCCCTTGTATAAATTTCCAAATCAATTTAACTGCAACAGCTTTTGCAATTTCATCAATTTTCCTAATATCAAGGCCACCCACATTTTTAGTTTGACAGACATCATCCCAGCATATCTTATGAGCTTTAGATTTCCAAATAAAATTAGCACAAAAAGAGTTGATTCTCTTAATTACAGTCATAGGAAAGAGGGTGAATTGCAACCAAAATTGAACCATTGGGTGAATAACAGTTTTCACTAATTCAATTCTACCACTGATGTTGAGCATTTTACTGTTCCAATGGTTAATTTTTTTAATTTATTTTGTCTATTAAGCATCCGAAGTCCCTTGCTTTAAGTTTGTTGTTAGATAATGGAATGCCTAAATATGTCACATGAAGGTTTCCAATACTGATATTTAAAATATCAGCTATCTGATCCTTTACTGAAAAACACAGTGGATTTGTGTTCATTTAAATCAAGGCTAATTAAATATTTCAAAATCTGGAAGATGTGCATAATGCATTCTACATTTTTTATGTTAGCTTTGGCCATAATTAAAATATCATCCGCATACAACAAGTGGGTGATCATTGGATCAATTTTATAAATAGGGATGATATTACCTTTCAAGTACTCCACATCTATATTAATTGTGAGAAACTCCATAGCGATAGCAAATAAGTATGGCGAGAGAAGGTCTCCTTGTCTTAATACCCTCGAGCTCTCAATAAGACCAAAGGGGGAGCCATCAATTAACACCGAAAAAGAAGGAATAGATATACACTCATAAATAAGATTAGCAAATATCATTGGGAACCCCATGGAAATCAGCATATGATGAATAAACTCTCTACTTATATTATCATAGGCTTTATGCAAATCAATTTTCAAGTAAAAATTGTTTGATTTTTTTCTATTAAATCCTTTATTCATATGCAAGTAAGGAATTCTCCGTAATAATTCTCCTAGGAATGAAAGCATTCTGATTATATGAAATAATGTCATTCATATAAGGTTTTAGTCGATTACAAAGAAGGTTGGCTAAAATCTTATTGGAGACAATGCATAGAGAGATCGGTTTAAAATCAGGCATATCAATTACATCAGGTTTTTTGGAATAAGAAAAATAAATGTATGATTTATTTCTCTTATTATTTTACCAGTTTGGAGATCATAGCATTCCAGATATCATTTTTAAATTGCTCCTAGTGTACTTTGTAGAATTTTGAATTAATGTCATCTGGCCCAGGGGTGCTGTTGTCATTAATCTGGAATACAACAGATTTTATCTCCTCTAATTAAAATGGCTTGCAGAAGTTGTTCCTTGCATTTTCAGAAAGACTTTTCTTACAAGTAATGCCTAGAAATTGAATTGTGGCCTAAGATGATGAAAATAGACCAGTGACGTAGATAACAGCTTCGAATGCAAGTTTTTCTAATGCTGATGACCATGATCCATTAGAATTTAGTATATAATTACTTCTTCAAATAGGTTTAAGAACATTAACACTATTGTAAAAGAAATTAGTTGGCCTGTCCCTATTAATCAACCAGTTTAATTTCAACGTTGCTCATTTTCTATAGCAATTTTCCTCATAATTGAATGAATCTAGGCCGTTTTCGAAGTGTATTGTTCAATCAAATTATCATTCAAAGGATTTTGAACTCGTTGTTTATATAATTCATTATCCTCATCTTTCATTTGAGCAATCACAGTATGAATGTTATTTTTACTTTTTACCCAAGTCTTCAATGCATATTTTGCTGCTTTCAGTATGCATGGAAGAATGTGAAGAGGATTACCATGAAATTCTTGTATCAGAGCTTCATGAAGAGATGAATGATACCCCTCTTGAAGATGCCAGGAATTGCTATACCTGAAAGATACTTTATTCTTCTTCTTATTATGTAGCATGAATTTGATATTAATAGGATAGTGGTCACTTAAAGAATGGTTGCCAAAATTAATACCAAATTGGTTAAACATATCCATCCATAAAGTATTAACAAAAACACACTACACCATAATCCCGATTTCGCAACTCCTTAATGCGGCAGCTTTGCAACGGCTTTGAGCCGTTGCTAATTAGAAACGGCTTATGGCCGTTGCAAAGGTCTTTAGAAAATTAACCTCCATCGTTTCCTTTTTTGCAACGGCTTTAGGCCGTTGCAAATTGAAATTGTACTTCCCTACCCCCTTTAACCCAGTACGCTCCCATATCCATACGCTCATAAAAATAAAAAATAAAAAGAAAGCAGAAAACCCTAATCATCTCCTCCGCAGCACCTAAAACCACATCGCCAATCATCTCCTGCAATCTTCGAAACTACCTCGACCCTAATAGCGACCACCCCCTTTCCAAATTCGCAACCTAAACCATCAATCCCCTAATCCTCGCCTGAAACTCACCACAGCAATTCGCCCTCAACAGTTGAAGAAAGCAATTCCCCGAATTTCAATTCCAAATCGGAGAAGGCTGAAAATAGAAATCCGAATTGAAGATTGCGGATCGGTTCGAAGACCCTAATCTTGATTGAGTCAAGGTATGAAACTCGCAAATATTTGTATGATGAACTGTTCTGCCTTAAGTTTCATAGCCAAATTAAAAGCCTTTGAAAACTTGGCATCATCTTTTGCACCATTTTGATTCAAGTCTAACCAAAAAAACACCGAATTCCACCTGCTAAATATCGATTTGTAATTAAACTAAGTTAGAAGAGTAATAAAGTATGTAGCATCAGTACTATTATTGACTTTGGACTTCAAAATTGCTTAATATGGAAAATAGTTTCACCATCCAATTCATGTAGCATGGAGAATAATGTATACAAAGCATCTATCATTGAAGTTCACATTGTTGCACATTTAAATATTATATATTTCAGAAAAGTTTTATAGTTCCAAATAGAGCCAAAAAGAGTTTAGAAATCCTTGCACTATAGGTAGCCAAATTTAACAGAGAGCAACAATTTTTTTTATAACAAAAAGTGGTTGAACTAAGTCTTGTTCTAGGTAATGGATAATGGTTTTAATTGTATAGCACTGTACATTTAGGCAGGCTACCGCAAATGAATAAACTGCATTAAGTAGGGAAAAACTATGATAAATATTTAGGACGTAGGAGTTTAATATTAAATTTTAGTATAGTGATCTGATAGGAATCAAAAATAAAAAAACAGTAGCACAAAATAGATGTACTTTTAATACATCTGTTCTTCTGTCAGCTGATGCCACATTACAGCTGCAATCTTGGTTTTATCAACAATGACTGCAAAATTTCAATACATAAGTTGTTTGTCTTGGTTTAAGAATAGTAACCAACATTTTTTTTAAAACGTATCAATATAGTCTCGCGTGACCATTAGAATCAAATATTTATTCTTCCTTCTGATTTGACTATAATACCATTATATTCTGAACCCGTTAAGGTCCCATTTTTGTCATTACACTTTGATTGATAATAATGAAATAATAGAAGCTCCGAACAATATACACATGCATGGCTTTGTGGATTGGAATTTTGCCAAACTCTTTGAATAATGAATTTGATTTTTGATTTTTGATTTTTGTTTTTGTTTATTATTATTATTATTATTAGTTGAAAAAAAAATGTTTTGGTAATCTGATCCTACCATTGAATGGTTTAATAATATGAAAGTATTTGCTAATCAAACGGGTCCCTGCGTAGATTTTGCCTGTTGCATGAACAATAAGCTTTATCAACCCAAAGGCGGGAATACAAAAATCTTGCATCTATCTGCACACATAATTCGTCTCCGGTGGCACTTCTAAAAGGAACTTTTCACCTAGGTCCCTTGAAAAATTTAAATAAGCTTAGACTCCATGTTATCATAAAGTTGCTATAGCATATCTTGTTACATGCACATCATCAATTTTCATGCACAAATTTATATTTTTCCTCACTGAAATTTGGCTTCTCTTCATGTTGACTAGAATTAAACAAGTTTATATTTTTCCTTATCTCCTCCTGAACAACAACTATCAGCTGATGAATAACAAATTTCTGTTTTATTTTCTTTTTGTGACGATTTATCTCAGCTATTGCAATATGTTTTATTACATTTGTCCAGTGCTGACTGAAATGTCATTATTCTATCACCTTTACTTTTTTCTTCATGTACGTCTATCATTATGTTTATCTTAATAAGAAAATGCTTATGTATTTTAAGTTTTTAACTCCAATTTTAAACAAGAACCATGGCACAAGCAGCATATAACTGAGAATATATGTATTTATCTTTTGTGAATAAATAAAGCTATTTACCTTTTGTGAAAATGATAAACATAAATCTTTTTGATAAAAAGATTTTTTTTTAATTTTTTGAGACAAAGATAAATGCAGTAATTATGTTAGTACCAATTAAATAAATTTTGTAATCCTTTTGACATAAAATATTGCTCTGTCTCTGATGGTATATTTGGCTATGATATACTTTTGGGAAAATAAATTTGGAGAACTTGAGCTGTGTAAACGTTTGATATATCCGACTCGTAGTATAAACGTTTCTTTAATATTTCATAACTTGGAAAGTAACCGAATCTCCCATCTTTAGGAAGGTGCTATTGGTAGTTCAAACAAAAATAATTCATGGCCTTTTATATTTGATATATCAGGTCGGTATGTCTTCTAGCGTGGACGAACAGTGGATGAAAGAATCCAATTGTAGAACTCCACGATATCAGGAAGGAGTGCAGGAGTTTATTAATTTCGTTGAAAAAAATGGTGGTAATAAAGAAAAATATTCTTGTCCTTGCGCTAAATGTAAGAATGCGAAGGAAAAGATTAAATTAAAGGATATTCATTTTCATCTACTTAGAAGGGGAATTGATCCAACGTATACCATTTGGCATTTTCATGGAGAAGATTGACGGAAAAGGGAAAACAACCCATCAGTCAAGCCATGCATGTCGATGATGTTGAATATCCCAGAATGGAAGATCTAATCAATGATGCCGATAAATTTCATAATTTTCAATCGACAAGTCAATTCCATGATAATGTTGACGAACCGCCTATCACTGAAGTTGACTGGCAGACCGATCAAAGTAAGAAGTATAAATCGCTTTTTGATAGTGCAAAAGAGCCATTGTATCCTTCTTGTCCAAAAGGCATAACAAAATTGTACGCCATTGTGAAGCTGAATAGTTTGAAAACGCAATACGGTTTTTCTGACAATGGTGTGACCGCACTCCTAGAATTTATAAATGAGTTAATTCCTGAAGGTAACAGACTACCAGCAAAATATTCGGACATGAAGAAGATAATTAAACTAGTTGGGATGGATTATAAATCTTATGATGCTTGCATTAATGACTGCATGCTATATTGGAAAGATGATGCAAACAGAGTTTCTTGTAGAATTTGCAACAAACCAAGGTATAAGACAACATTTAACGAAGACAAAAAGGCCACCAAGGTAGCACAAAAGATTTTGAGACATTTCCCTTTAATTCCCAGATTGAGGAGACTTTATACAGTACCATGGATAGCAGAAGCTATGACTTGGCATAGTCGTGCTCCAGAAGAGAGATAGGCAAAAAAAACAGAAAAGGATATAACTATGGCCACCACACCGGTCGAACAAGTCATGCAGTCGTAGAACATGATATGGTATGTTTGATTTCATTTTCCAGTAATTCCACAAGTACAGTATTGTTTTGATTTTTGCTATTATATGCTCCAGAAAATATATATGCATATGTACAAGTGCAAGTATTTATCCTAGAAAATATATATTGCTCCAGAAAATATTTGGAGAAATTATATATTGCTCCAGAAAATGATGCGATGTACAGCTTGCTAAAAGATATATGGAGATACTTGCACTTAGATAAATATATTTATGGATGGATATTCTTATTTATAACTTGCATATGAAACAGGTCATCATTTAGTTATATATTTGTAGTTTCCATGCTTGTATTTCTTTTCTTTCAAGTAGTTTCCATGCTTGTATTTCTGATTTAATTTGTTGCAAATTGACTATAAATTTGTTTATATATTTGTCATCAACAAACATGAACGTTTATATATTTTGGCTACATAAATTCCAAACAAATGGTACCTATATATCTTTCTATTTTAGTAATTGTTATGTTATAAATTTCAGGCCAGCTAGCCAACTTTAACCCAAAGTAATAAAAAATAGTAGCAATATTTTATTTTAATAAAGTAGTTCTAGTTCATTTGAATTCTTTGCTACTTGTAGTCAAGAATATATATGCATATATTTCTGGAGCAATATATATATCTCCATATATTTTTGCTATTAAGTGCAAGTATGAAATATCAATAAACTGAAAATATATATGCATGCATTAATATTTATTTTGTAAGAAATAAGCGGCAGCAACAAGCTTATAAGCATAGCATCATTTACTGAACCATTTGCAAGTCTGTTTTATTTTATTAGTTCAATTGATAAGTGTTTCCAGTACCATCATTTACTGAACCATTTGCAGGCTATTGCAAATCCGAATAAAGAAATAACACGTCTTGAAGTATGGGAGACGGTTCATACAAAAAAGGATGGAAGCATAACCGATTCCACTTCTCCATACTTTGTAAGTTAGCGAAATAATTGCTTTTTTGAATTATTCACTAATTCAATTTATATATTTATGCTTCATGATTAGGATAAAATTAAAAAGGCAAAGGAAGCAATGAAGGACGGTGTGGAAGAGGAGTTGCCGTTGGATGAAGACATACTTTCACAAGTTTTTGGGAAGGATACAAGAGGCCGGACTCGTAGTATTGGAACCAAGATATCAAGGACCCAAGTTAAGGCCTCCAAAATTGCACGCAAGCAAATAAAAACTGCTCAAAACATGGAAGATCGGATGACCAATGTAGAGGGTACATTGAAGACTTTAGTGGAATTGATTAAAGGAAATTATGAGAAGCAAATACCGGACAATGCTTCGAATGAAGGAGGAAGTAATGCATGTCACGATGCTACTGAAACACAGCCGGAAATTGATATTGGCAATCGACAGAATTCTTCCGAGTCGGTAAGTTTGAAGTGTGAAATCTTAAACTTTAATCTGGAGGTCATTGCGACAGGTACAGTATGCAGAGGTTCGTTGGGTTCAATTATTCATGGAAAAGCTGTACCGCCTTCATTTAAGAAGTTGGTTGTGGATAGCATACTGCTGCCAGATGAAAGCACAACCAAGCAAAACCATGCTCTTGCTACGACCTTCGGAGAAGTTGGAGTCGGCGGTTTTGTGTGTCATCCGAAGAATCTTCTTCGATACCTGTAGACGCTGTAGCACATCAGGTAGTTACTTGCAAATTTATGCTTTACTTAAAACAGATGGATTGTCGATGATGCTTCATGGCTATTAAATTTATTCTCTGTTGCATTGCATTTTTTTTGTTTACATCTATGTTCATGGTTTCATTTACTCCTGCACACACCATATTACCAGAAACATTGCACAAACCAATCTATCTCTGCAGCCCATTTCATCACAACATTCATATAATCCCTTTGCATTTGCATATCCACCTCCATTGCATTCATACTGTTGCACCACCATCTTCCATCACCTACGGCAAGACAAAACTTTACAATTCCCTACTGTTACATTCATCTACCTGCAAAGCATCATACTTTCCAGACTTCCATTCCGGATAACTACCACTACCATATCCAATAGAAGTAGACACCATGTGTATTATACTTTAACATTTTGACATTTATCGTCACCTATGTTTATAAAGTATGGTAGTTCTTTGACTGATTTAAATTATATAAGGCATTTTGCCTGTTCAAAATATATGTCATATACAGTTTGCCATATACATATTCTGAACTGGGTTCTTCTTTGCAATATACAGATTCTTTGCTCTGTGATGATATAAGGAGGCTTCCTTTGCTCTGTGAACCTTTGACTGAAGATAAAAGCTTCCGCTCTTGGCGTTCCTCTCAAATAGTGTATTATATCTCTTGTAGTACGCTTGTAGTATGCTTGTAGTACTTTATTGTGTTCGTATTGTTTTGGTGAACTAAACTTTATGATGGTATTGTAGTACGCTTGTGTTGAAATTATCGTAACTTATGTGTTTTATGATGGTATTGTGGTATATATGCTTGTATTGAAATTATCGTAACTTATGTGTTTTCTGATGGTATTGTGGTATGCTTGTATATCAAATATTCATAGATTTCTTCTGAATATGAAATGCAGTGAAAGCAATAAAAAAACATTATTTTAGAAAAATTTTAATATAGCAACGGCCAAAAACCGTTGCGAAAATAAATTTGCAACGGCCTTTACCCGTTGCTCCAAGGCAACTATTCTATTGTTTCTTAACATGTAGCAACGGTTCTAAGCCGTTGCTAAATAATATTCCGCAACGGCTCATAACCGTTGCTTTTACAATAAACTGCAACGGCTTAGAGCCGTTGCTAAATCATATTTAGCAACGGCTTTGAACCGTTGCGAAATTTAGCAACGGGTCTTTTTGCAACGGTCCAAAGCCGTTGCTAAATTAATATGCAACGGCTTAAAACCGTTGCGAAATCGGGATTATGGTGTAGTGACATGATCAATCTTACTGTGAATAGAGAAATTGAGTCCTCCTCTCCAAGTAAAATAATTACCAGTAAAATCTGGTTCCACAAGATTAGATGAGGTAATGCAATCTATAAAATCTTGGTTACCAATTGAATTATAGAGTCCATTATTAATTCTATCATTAGACGATAGAATAGAATTGACATCGCCCGCCACAATCCATGGAAGGTTAAATCTTTTAGACTGCTCAACAAGATAGTTCCATAACTCCATTCGCTTCGCCTCATCATTGAAAGCATAGACTGTTGTACACAACATACTAATACCATTGGCATTATGTAGGATACAAGAAATGAATTGGTCACTAGAATGTAAAATGATGTTCGACCATTGTGAAGAATCCCACATAATTAAAATTCTACTTTTTTGGCTATTAGAAATATTATGAGTGTGTTTCCATTTTCTATCGATCTTGACCATAAATCTATCAATGTTATCCATTTATAATTTATTTTCAAGAATACCAAGAAAAGATTTTTTTACTATTTAACAAATTTAAGATTTCCATCTGTTTAGATAGGGCATTCATACCCTGAATGTTCCAAAAAAGGAACTCCATCTATAAACTATTATCTGAAGTGCTACTGTCAACTAGGGAAGTAGCAGCCCCGGATGTCTTATGTTTTTTCGTCTTTTTATTTTTCCCTTTCAGTTGATTAACCAAAATGGTCCATGTAGGGTTTTCCATAACATCATATGAAGTAGTTGCTTTAAATTCAAAAGGCCCTTCCTCAGTTCTAATTTTTCGAGTAGATTTTGATCTGGTGCCATGTTGTGTTTCAGTGCTCCGGACAACATTTTCAATGCAAGGAGATGAATCAATATGCGCATCAGGCAACTCATAAGAAATATTGTTCTCTTCATTTCTGCTTTTATCAATTGGTTGTATATCCATATCAGAAATTATAGATGGAGTATTCTGATTTGTATTTGTATTAATAGTCGTGAAAGGATTATCCGACTGGACTTTTTTTGACTCTTTCTTTGTTTGTACTGTCGTGCTATTAATAGTACCGTCTATTTGAGTGTTGATAACTGTTGAACCCTATTCTGGATTGGCTTGAATAACTGTATTATTTGACAAGGATGCCAAATTATTTTCTTCTTTACTATTATCATCAATATGCATTTCATTGCTGTTGTTCAATTGGTCCCAAGGAGGAACTTTAGGCCTCCATACTTTGTTGAATTGGCAGTGAGCTTCAATATGTCCAAAGCTAGAACAATTAGGACAAATAGTCGGTTTCCATTCATACGTCACCTCTTGCCATATGATGTCGTCTTTCTTAGATAAAATAGGAATCTTATTCGGAAACTCAAAGGAGTTATTGATTTCAATTAAGACTCTAGCATATGCAATATTTATTATACCTTCAGTAAATTTGTCCAGTTTGATGGTGGATCCAAGGACCATGGCCATACGACTGATCCCCTCTTCCGTCCAATAATCAAGTGGTAGGTTAGGGAAACGGATCCAAATCGGGATAGAGTTGAGGAGTTCTTTGTTAAGTTGCATCCCAAGAGTCCATCTCTTCATCATTATCGATTTTTTGTTGTAATAGTAGGGACCACCTTCTAAGATTCTATCAGAACCTTGTTTTTGTTAAATTTAATAACATAAAACCCATTCTCTTTAGAATATATAGAGAATTCTTCTTCAGGCTTCCATACTCTAGTAATATAATCCCTAAAATATGGATAGTATGGTTTAGGACCAACTACATAGATCATAATGGCATTATCCCACTGTTTTCTAGCATCCTGAACAACCTCAACTGGCATTTTGATGTATTGCATCGAGTTAAATTCACAGGGTTGATAAAACTTTAACGGGATAGAGACCGGAATATTATTACCCTTGACAACTTCATTCCACTCCTGGCTAGACGAAGTGGAAAAGTTCCATTTGTTGGTAGTAGATCTATTCTCAGGTTGAGTTGAGCGATTAAAATTACTGTGGTTGTAAGCATAATTTTGATGTGCGTTTTGAAGTGGGGAGGATCGCGACTTATTATTCTATGAATTATTGGAACCAAAATTAGATCTATTAGTTTGTTGCAAGATTTTTGATTGTCGTTTCCATTTTTTTGAGCGGACTTGGGTGAAGCCTTCATCAGTTTCAATCGCGGATCCGGAATTCAATATCGGAGCAAAGCCCGATGGCGGATCTGGGATATGAGGGGGCGGATCAAGGGGAGGAGGGGATTGGCGGCTAGAAGGAGTAGGGGAAGTCATACGAGAAGCAGCAGACAAGCTATTTGAAGGCAAAAGGAAAAGGTGTCGAGAGCTGAGAAATCCCTGGCGAAGATAGAAAAGCAGGCGGCGGAATAGGGTCGATTCAGTTTAGGGTTTCCACCATAGTTAAAAGTTAAAGTATAGCTTCATACTAAAATATATAAACCATAAACTTGCATCAGTTGTTGCATCAGTAATGCTTGGGTTGGAGCTAATTAGCATGTGATATTTTGAATAGTTTTCGGTTCAATTGAAAAAGTCTTCAAAAATTGAAAGTTGAGCATTTGAATTTTTCTCTTTTGTGGTTTGAAAAAGAAAGCAACACTGGACCATATGATTGAGTCTTCTTCATGTGTACCATTCTCATTTTGCTTGAAAGAAAATTTATTTAACATGTTTTAAAAAATAACTCTTCGCTAAAAGTTGAATCTGTAAATATATAATACTAAACGAACACATTAAATACAAAGAAATTGATTGTAGTATTTCATAATATCTCCATTTTGAAAATAACAACCATATGTTATGGTTTACAAATAATGTACAAATGCATTTGGTGTGTGATGCATGTACACCAAACATATAAAAGATAAATGACAAGTTGATTGAAGACAAAATTGAGCTTTGATGATTTTTTAACTATAACACTTTCTAGAAAAACCACATATATAAATATATATTTGTTATCATCAAACAAGATGTATACTCCACAATCTTCCCCTTTTGATAAAAAACAAACAATAAGTAAAGATTTGACAAGTGTAATGCGTGTTAAATTGTACTAAATATCATAGAAACAAAATCACAACACAATGTCTCAATATGTATAACATGCTCCCCCTATTGATATACTCCTTCTACATATGCGGCATATATGTTCGAGAATAAAATATTAAACTAATAATATTTCTAAAATGTCACTAATGAATTCATAATATCACCAAATCTTAATCGCTCTCAACCCTTTTTATTTTCGTTAAAAGTATATAAATACTAAATTAAAATTATGAGAAAATGATAGTGAATAATGAAACCTAAGCAAAATAGGATTGTTAAATATTTTATGAAAATTAAACATAATCATAGTTACAATGTTGATCAAAGTCATACTCCATGATTGGAAAAATGGTGATAAAATAAGTAATAGTTATCTAAAGTGAGGTTCAAATAACAATAAACTCAACCATTCTAGCCATAATCTAAATAATAATCCAAGTAAAGTATTTATGTGAGGACAATTTTTCTCTAACTCATTATAAATGAGATCAAGATACTTGTACCTATACATCGTCGTGAGGACTATTAGATTAGGGAAAAACATTGCTTGATGGGTGTGTATATAACGGAGCTAATGAATTTTTAGTGCAGACCGGATACCTTAAATGATATAAATCTACGCACATACCACATCCATCTTTCATGCGTAGGCCTTTACCGTTTAAATTTAGAATTTATAATATATTATATGTTTTACTTTTCATATGAAGCACGTACATGACTTGTCCTTTATACTCGCTTTTAAATCAACCAATCTTTACCGAATTTCGGTTTATGGAATTTTAGCCAACACATCCATAAAACTGAGAATATAAGTCGATAGAATATGAGTATCAAATGATAGATTCATGGATGAAATGGGATACACATAGTTAAAAATAGAGCAATCTTTAACTTATTCTTGTTTATCAAAAAAATATCATAATGTCATCTATGCAATATCCTTAACCATCTATGTTTGAAAATCGTATAAGAAAGTTCAATCGATCGTGATATTATTTCAAAAGTTAATTCTCTATAAATATCTCAAAAATATTTTTAATTTTATATTTTTAATTCTGAACACACGATATGAATTGGTTTTAGAACAATTTGTGTAAAGAGGAGCATAAGTCTAAGGGTATACACATTAATATATCAAAACAAAAACACCACTGCCTCATCTCAAATTATTTTATTATAAAGCTCAAAATTTCATTTTATAAATCATCTCTCAAAATCATGTCAAGTGTAGATTATTAAATACTTATCTCAAGAAGTTTCATTTCAACATTTTATAGTCAAAAAATTCTCTAGCCAAGACTTTTTTATCAAAAGAAATTTCTTATTGAAAATTCATGTCAATATTTAGTCAAAATGTCTTAGTTTAAAATTTTGCTTCATGATTAGATACGGAGAGAGAAAATTCCAAGAAAGCAAAAACACACTTTTGACCTTTTCGATTTTTAGAAAATAAACATATGAAATTAAAGACATATTTTCGATCTTTCAAAATAGATAAAACAAAAAATGCAAGCTCTCCACATGTGCACAAAATAAAATGTGTAGTATTATTTTCACACAAAAATATCATGAGATTCTCAAAATTTGGAATCACCTATAGCTCACTTATAAATTTGTGCATTTATGTATACTGCTTTCATTGCGGTGTTACTCATAGCAATGTACTTGGCCTTTGGTTGAATCAACCACCACTACCTTTTTGGAACATTTCCAACTCAAAGCTACTTAACTAAGGTTAAATATGAATTTGGGATTGACATATCATATTTTATATCACTTATCAAGTTATAGTCTGAATACTCCTTCATAAGTAGTTTGTTGTTTCCATAAACAATTCTCTAGCACTTCACAATTTCTTAAGAGTAATCGTTACTGCCATTTAGTGAATTTAATTCAGATTTGGTACTCATTCAATGCATTAGTTAAATAAGCAAATAGCGATACAGTGTACATCATAGCTTCCTATTGCTGATGCATTAAGAATCCATCTCATATGCTCTATATTAAACATTTTAATACGGTGTCTATGTATATCGTTTGGGACAATTCCAACATCCTTACTTATAGTTTTAGAAATATTTTAATACCTCTTAATGTTCTTTCTTATAGACACTAGCTTCCTCTACATTTTGACTGATAATCAAACTATTTGATTTCTTTGTCAAAATAATTACTCAATTATGATGCTTGTTGAATGATACTATTGCAAGCAGCTATTGATCTTATCTAATACTTACAAACTCAGTTATCACTCCCACTAACGTCGTGACATTTTGCTTATCCTATGCAAATAGTCTATTCTAAATCATTATTCAGTAATTCTGTTTCAACTAATATGTACAAAATTTCAAAGTAATACTGGGCGATAATTTTGCGAGTAGAATCCAAATTAAATTAAGTGACGAGTCTGCTATGCAAATTTCAACCATTGAAATTTACGATGTTATTATCATCGGTGTTGCTTACTATATTCGAACTGCATCAGTCTTCCCTTTGAATACACACCTGTGGTCGATGGACCATAGCACTTTGGGTACAACTATCAAAATCGTATTTTGATGATGTACTTGGATTACAATTCGAATTTAAAGCATCGTGCCATATGGCCGAGTCTATATTCTTCATGGCTTATTGACAACTGGGGAAACTGTTATTATTAACAATTCTTTTTCTCAACATTGATAAGAAACTCATAATTTCTCTTTCAATTATGAGAATCCTTACTACACATTCTAATGAGTCATGTCCATTTTAGACTTGGTTAATTTTATTTTTATCTTATGTAATCAGTTTCCATGTTAGAGTTTTGGGTCATATCCAAGTCCATTATATTTTCTCTAATTCTTGTTGTTGGTCAGTCCCAAATTCCATTTTGGTAGTCCACATAAGATCCCTCATGAGCAAATCTTACGTCTGGCCAATCGACTCACACAACCTTTTATTTCATGAAACGACAATTGTTTCTAGGTGCGATGGAATTGGCATTCAGAAACATTTTATGAACTGCATCTATACTTACATTAAACAGATTCAATTTTGACTTTAAGAAACTTATGTTCATGACATAAATTAGATAACCACACATGTTAAACTATTTAAGATCGGGATTTATTATCAACGTATATCTTCTATGATCTCGTAAACTAAGGTTTAGATGAATTTAAAATTTAATATATGTAGTTACTCCAAGGTACATATCCTTATAGAAAGACGTTAACTCAACCTCACTCATCATCAATCATTCTTTGTGCAAAAATAGTCGATTACTCCTTATCGATACATCATTGTGTATCATAGGGAAGAGTAACTTTGAGATTGAATCTTATTCGTTTTAGGTACTTTTGGAACTCTTTCCAATATAAGCTCACCTATTCGATCAACTTGATTTTTTTTATTTCTTTTGCATGTTTTGTTTTCTACTTTCGTTTTAAATTCTATGAAATTATCATAGATATACACTTGTGTATCAAATACAAATGTTCATGTCTATGATAATTCATCAGTGAATTTGATGAAGTAAGTGGATCCGTTTTGGTATTATTAGATCTTAGACTAAATACTACTATATGTATCAGTTTGAAGAGTTTATTAACTCTTTTTTTACTTTCGTTGAATCAGTGCTTTGCCCTTAATCTTTTGAGATACAACTCACAAGTATCACATTATTCATAATCATATTATTAAAGAATTATTTATGAATAATATAACTTAGCCCACGGTTCCAAAATAATTATTGAAAATTTTAGATTATTCTTTATTTTCTATGGCTAATGCATCACTATGGTTATGAAAAAAATACCGTTATTATAATAGATTTATTTTATAATGAATATTCATAATATTATATTAAAATAAAACTACTTCTATTTTTAGTCAATACTGAAAACAATTATTATTTCATAAATAATACTTGGTATATATATGACGACAATCTTTCATAATTTTATGCATCCACTAATAAGTGTCATATGATATGCTCCCACTATTTATGCCATTACTATAACAGTGTATGAAATGCGAAGCTCTATTCAACCACTTATTACGAGTTATTTATTTCATCTGATGTAACTAGTTTACAGTCGACAGTTTCATTATCAAATATTTTCAACTAAAAGAGATAATTCTTATAGAAAATAATTTTACACTTGGAATACGAATTAGATTTCTCATTCCATATTAAGTATCTACTAGTATTATATACAATTCATGTTTCCGACGTTTCTTCATGAAGCGGAGATGACCCTTCACTCTCTTCATCCCCAACTGTGCCTATGTTACATCTACTATTGGACATTCGATTTCCTTTCAAAATGGTCAAACCCTTCAATAGGAAACTCTTACAACAAGACTTCACCAAATTATTTACAAAAGTGCATTTGGACATCCTTAACATTTTAAGGGTATCATATGGGTTGCACTTAAGCAAACCGATCAAGACCGGCATTTTTCAATGATTGAATTTCTTGGTTGATCTTTTAGTCCCTGGACTAGTGTTGTTTTCAACATAATAAGATTCTCATTGTATTCAACCGTATTGATAACATGATCTTGCATTATGGTTTAGTCATTTATTTCAAACGAACCAATTTCATCGAGATTTCATATATAACAAACACGGCTATTTACCATACAACTTTTGTATGCAATCTAACTTTGATCCAATATCCATATTTTTGTATTGCTTTAGAATTCAAAATTTAGAAGATAATATACAGTTTTGGGCAAATAAATGCTTAAGCGAACATGGTACAAATGTGTTTAGTAGTTGTATAATTTAGCACTTGCATGGGTCTTGTAGCGACAACATATCAAAGGATTTATTGGTAAGTATATTTTATAATTCTTTGTTAATCTTAATTCAGTTCATTAGTATATTTCAATTGATAAACAATTTTATCAGTTAAAATAGCTACATAAATTTATTGAAGTACATAAGTTTAATTTTATAGCATGTGTTCTTACAATATTAGAAAGGTTAAATGTAATCATTTCAAATTTCTAGTTACACTCTGGTAGATTTTTATATTCCTCAAAACCTTATGAGAAAAACAAAATCATTTGATTTCTCTAGTGAGTGCTAGGACTCACTTACCTTAGGATTCTGACCTTGACTTTGCTTAATAGATCATAGGCCGGCAAGTAATGGATAACTTTTTGTCGGCTGCATCATATACAACTCCTAACCATGGTCTTTTGCCCACATCTGGACCTTGACCTGGAGTTTCTTAATAATCTAATAGAGATTATTCACTCATAACTATCATTGCTCGACAGCCTAAGTATAGCGCACATACCTTGAGTCTGCTAAATAAATACATGCATGTATCTTACCTCGTTTAAGCAATATATTAATAGGACTATACATAACAACTCTAACTTGAGTTTGCTCAACAAGTAGTGTATATGCAAATAAGCTATTAATATATAAATGATACAGGGCAAATATATTAAGGAGTTCATTATTTTTAATATACTTGAAGTGATATCGATTTAAGGAATAATTTATTTCTTATTAAATACCCTCATAATTCAAATGTTGGCCACATCTAAAATCAGGGTATATGTACCACACATATGTTTTTATTCAAAAATATATTTGGCTTTATTTTAGTTCCACTCAAATTTAATTTATACATATAATTGTATAAGTTCAATTAGTTTAAAACTATTACAATTTGATTAGCTTATATGATATTTATATGTAACTTATTATTCAAATCATACTTAACTAATTTTAGTTCTTAATTTAACAAAATAATTTATCTAAAATTTATTTTAAAATTTCAAAAAATTTATTTTATTCATCTAAAACTATTTAAGAAGAATATTTAATCATAACCATATAGTTCTATACATACATACATACATACATACATATATATCACATGTGTGTGTGTGTGTGTGTATATATATATATATTATTACACTACACCAAAAAGGTGTATTTGTAACGAATATAGTCGTTACAAATGAAATTTATAACAGATATAGTCGTGAGCGGTACAGGCATGAGGTATGTCGTTACAAATATTTATAACGGTCTCTATCCGTTATTAGATATATCACTTACCAACGGACTTTGTCGTTAGAAATCTAAATTTTTGTAACGAAATAGTTTGTTATTAGTTGCATCGGTTTATAACGGGTATTTTCCGTTACTTAGTTTTCCCTTTCATGGTGGAAGAAGGGGTTGTCATTCTAAGTTATCACGACCTTGTCCGTTACAAATTTCATCATTAGTAACGCACTTGTTCGTTACAAATTTCATCAATAGTAACGACTATACTCGTTATAAATTTCGTCTTTAGTAACGAATATGTTCATTACAGCTACCAAACCATGTAGAGCTGCATTTTTGCTAGCATTTACACTGCAGAATTGTCTATTATAATACAGCAGATACATACATATCAAAAATTACAGAATTTCGATAACAATAAGCAATTATACATCCAAACATACAACTTAAATTGCACAAATATTTGACAACAAATTAAAGGAAGATTCGAAATTTCACAAGTTCTTCATACATAACTAAAGAGTATGAAACCAAAATATTACAAGTTCTAACATTACTTCAAAATAAATTTTAGATTCTACAAACAACGAACACGACACTCAGACCAAATAACAAAACCTCCATCAATTATATCAAATAGCTTGTAATTATCATTTTGTGGTGCTTCATAAATAAGTGCCCCTATGCAATTGCTGCTGTTGCATCTTGCTTACCCTAGGCTTGCTCATCGTCATTCTAAAATGTACCTCCAAGCATTCAGAACATGCTTGCAGTTCATCTGCGCATCTCTGACCTGTAGCATTTATTTTTTGCATTGTGTCACCCCAACATTATTGTTTCATTGCAGCAGTACAGCCCCTTATGCAGTTCATTGTTGCTTCACTACTCAGCAGTCCCTCGTGGTTGTCCAGGCAACGCTTACATGTCCCCTACTTCATTTGCAAGCCTGCATTTTTTTGAAAAGAAACAATAACCTTAAACAACATTTTGAGTACAACTGTCTTTGTTACGAGCATCCTAGTTTAGTATGTATTTCTGAACCTCATTCATTGTCCTGGCCAGATGAATTTAAAAAGAAAAATGGTGATAGCTTGAAATCAAGAAATTAAAGAGTTACACGATGTCAACAGAGCAGATCGATGGTTTTGACAGTCAGTTCTTGTGGCTTTTGGTTGAATAAACAGCTCTGATCCTCCTCTGAAGCTCCATTTAACCCTGTTTCTGCTTTTTGTATGTGCTACCTGTCGCCCAATATGTTCATCATGTTTATTTCTAGCTGATAAAAATGCATAAACTGCATATCTATCTTGAGTATTCCATGAATGAACAACCTATCAAGATTAAAGGATATGTTAATCATATGCATTATAAATATACGTTCAGATAAGTATCATATAGCATGACAGATGGTAATGCAAAAAACATATTATGGTGGTGGGCATTTGCTGACACCAAAATCATATTATTATTTTAAATATTTAGCATGAAACAAATGCGTAGCTCTGTCGTTTTGAGTTAACCACTTTATGTTTAATCTTTTGATGTATTATGTAGCTTGTTTACATAATAATTCTGACAGTTGGTCTATTTTTATCTATACACACTCATAAATAGATCATCATTTGGTCTATTACCTAATAAAGAGCTTGATAAAATAGTGAAACAAAAGCTTTAAAAGCAACCAATAGCAGGGACCTGAAAAACAAAGCAACATAAGAAAGGCAGCAATATATATTTATGGAACAGCTAACTAAATAAACAATAAGGACATATAAAGGACGAATCAAGGCAAGGCAAGGATGCATGCAATTAATGCAAGGCATAGGAACGTGTGAATCAAGGCAAAATACATGGGATGCGTGACTTAGTTTCATGGCAACAGAGCATCAAAGTAATACAAAACAAACCAACGAAAAGGAACTACTATTCACCAAAAGAAGATTTGCAATAAAGTTTTGACTTAATGTGTGCAATTGCACAAAAGGGAAATACAAATAAGGCTACATGCATTAACTAAAAAAGTCAAGGCAAGCTAGGCAAACAAGATAAGATGGGACGTGTGTCTTTTAGCATGTGAAGCGACACGGAAAAATGTGCGAATTAATTGTAATGACAGGGGCAAGATGCAAGAAATTGAAGCAAGGCATAGGTGTGTGATCAAGTTGTCAAGATAAGAGAGCATGGACGTACAATATAAAGCAACAGGACAAAAAGAGCATTACACCATGATTTCACGCAATAGGTTTCATTTATTCACCGAGTCATGGATTTAAGTAGGTAGTAACTACTTATTTCAGCAAACTTATTGCTCAGTTTTTAACCGAGCTTACTGCTCAGTTTATAACTGAGCAAAGCACTCGGTTTATAACCGAGCATCGCTCGGTTACAGAGCTTACCGCTCAGTTTGTAACTGAGCAACTGAGCATTAATACAAAATACTCAATCTTCTCAACAATAAACAACTGTTTAGCATAAATACTCAATTTTTAACCAAGCTTACTGCTCAGTTTTTAACCGAGCTTACTGCTCAGTTTATAACTGAGCAAAGCACTCGGTTTATAACCGAGCAACGCTCGGTTACAGAGCTTACCGCTCAGTTTGTAACTGAGCAACTGAGCATTAATACAAAATACTCAATCTTCTCAACAATAAACAACTGTTTAGCATAAATCTTATCAGCCATAAAGTTTGCACCTGTAAATAGAGACCATCATTTTAACCTATGAATACATTTGTAAATCAGTTTTCTCAGCAGTAAGCAATGTTTTTACTTTTAACCTATGAAGGGTAATGTAGTTTATAAACTTTATTACCATATAGTACTTTCAAATAATTATTTACATCTCCATATATGCATGAAAGATCTTATGCACCATCAGCCAATCATTAATCCAGGTTCGACTCTGAATCAATTGAGTAGGATGAGCTGACACGATTTGTTTTCTCTAAATATTCAAAAGTTGAAAACTATTTAATACAATCCTTAATCAAATTGATACATGTTGATATTAAAAAAGAATTGCATGCTAATTAAAATATATATCCAAACTAATCACACCAAAAGTAACAGCATTGTCCACCAACAAAAGAATTAAATTTACATAGAATCCCACTAGGAGAAGTTCTAGTATTTACTCCCAACGAAAATTTATATTTATGTACAATGAAGGCTAGGTCGATACTAGAAGACAATAAGGAAATTCACGTCAACAAAGAATCCATGTCACATCAAATGCAGACTTGATTTGCATCTAGGGGTGTCTCGAAATAACTTGAGTCCCTAGACATTTTTTCAAGGTGAAAGTAAGGTATGCAAACAAATACCAATTAACATGCAGTTAATTTGAAGTTATTTGAAAAAACACCCTTTTTAAAAAAATCTCTTCAAATATTAATCCCAAAAAATGTGTTTTTTTTCCTAAAATCATTCAAAAAGTACTAAATGCAACCATTAATGTGCCAACAAAAAGGCTAATATATAATGTTAATACTACTGATGTTTTTATTTAGAGATGAGTAACAAGCCAATAGAGGAACCATGATCCTTTCATTGGTGAATTTGTACACAGATCATATGTATGTTATCAATTGATGATGTACAGTATACAGAGTCACCAGGTAAAGTTAGTTTTGTTTAGGTCCAAACTCTCAAATTTGCTTATATTATCGCTTAAAACAACACAGCCACTATCAAACATTTTTTTTACAAATTATATACTTAAAATTAGTATCTCAACTAAATTAAAAAGAAAAATGTCATGATCAATTCATAAACTTTAGCACAAAACTATCACATCCCGGCATATTTGCATAATCACAAAGAAAACCCAACATCAGAATTGAAGATGTAAAAGCTATGTTAAACAAACACTTGAAAATTCAATTAAAGATGACATAACATCTTTAATTTACTATAATTTACAAACATAACAAATTGAATTTAGCAAATATGATCATAATCTAAAACGCTCATATGTTCATGACAACCAGAAATCAAATTCATCTATAGTGCATTCAAAGTCACCATACAGAGAAGAAGAATTTGAAAGAGATAAGAAAGAATAAACATACCTGTGCTTTGGCATACTTGTGCTTTGGCATCAGTCTTCTTGGTGGTAGCTGTGTGAAAACCATCATAAAAATATATTATTTGAGTGCCAACTGTCATAAGAAAACAATTATACCACATTAACAAAATTAGCATGATTTGGGTAAATTCATATATCCAAAAGCTTCCTAACAATTCTCAGGTAGATAAAACCAATACGATAGAACTGGGTTTAAGTGTAAAAGATGATTAATGTTTATGCTTTGAGCTTTATGTAAAAAAAGGTTTTAGTGAAGGCAATCACCACCAACACATAAAAGTAATTGTTTTTTCAATGTAGTGTTTTTCTAAAACAAGAAAACTCAATGTTAATTGAAAGAACATCATAAACTAAAACCAAAAAGAGTGGATTGCTAAGCCGTAAAAAATTTTGGGTAAGGGGCACTAAGAGTACTTCAGGGGAGAATTAAAGAAAATATGTGTATTCCCTTCACCAAAATATAAGTAAGCCAACAAATTTACCCTTTAAATAATTACTCAAAAACAAATATAAAAGAATAATATGACTTTTTCTTAGAGGTTTCAGAAAATTTTTAAACTGTACAACTCCACTACATGAATGAATAGATCATTTAGATGCTAAATGAACAAAGAAAAAACCTATCACATAACAACTAGCAGTGAAACAATAATCAAACTATGTCATAATTAGTGATAGGAAAAGATATAGATATCATTTCAGATTATTGGATGCTAGATTACAAAAACTTTACAAAACAAATATGCCATTAAAAATGTTCATACCTGAGTAGACGGGGGTGGGAAAGAGAAACCCTAGATTGGTAGTTTGCAACCCAGATCTTCCTTCATCTTCGTCGATTTGATAGGACAAAGGGAGGAGGCGATGGCAGATGGTGGAGGTGGTGGTAGACGGTGGAGGCGGCGTTAGACGATACCCTTATGCAATCAAAAGAGAAGTAAACGAGAATGAAAAGTTACCGTGAGAAATTAGATAACGGTTGATAGAAGATAAATTTACAATTTTGTCCATACCGCTTTTAATTATTTACGAAATTACCATATTTACTAACGGTAATAACCGTTGTAAATTGTTGTAACGGATATAACCGTTAAAAATTTGTAACGGTTATTAGCATTGTAAATTGAAAGCGGAAAAGTGTTACAAAATGGGTTGTTTGGTGTAGTGTTAATTAACTATTTAAAACTAATTAACTATTTAGTTAAACATCATAATTAAATATTTAATAAATTTTAAAAATTTATGGTGTTTAATTTCTCAAAACATTTTAAGAAAATTAAAATGTTTTAAATTATTAAACTACAACCTTTATAGTTTTATCTACATATATATATCATAATATATATGTCTTAATTATTTATCTATCACATAAATCGTTTATTTGATTAAATATTTTAATAAATTTCAAATTTTTTTAATTTACTTTAAGAATTCAAGATAAAATTTCAAATATAACCTTTATGGTTACAAATACATATATCACTATATATATAATTAACTTTTAATTAATTACTTAATTAATTAAATATTTATAAAAATAATCAGTTTCTCAAAACAATTTTGAAAATTTTAAATTTATTTATAGCATTTATAAATTTTCCATTTGTATTTTGAACTTAACATTTAAATTCAAAATATGTTTTAAATTTTCAAATCTTAGTTTGAAAAATAGCCTAATGCCCAAAATATATCTAGGCATTACATTTGGGCCAATCTTTTGGACTTACTCCGCCATTAGGCTAGGCCAGTGGCCAAGGATGGAAGAATACTTATTATTCAACCCCAAGCCTAGATACTATTATTCTAGACACTCATCAGATAAAAAAGTTTATTAGTTGGCCCCTAATGCTGGCTAATTAGACTTCATAGACTATTGAATTTTAGAAGAGAAGAGAGAATATGATGAATAATTAATTTTATTGTAAATTTTTTCTCATATTCTACAAGCTCTTTGTACATGATTATATATATCTTAATTCTACTAGCAATTGCTTATTTCCTTAGTTATAATTCTAGTAGCCATTGCTTATTTTCGAAATTATAATTCTACTAGCCGTTGCTTATTTCCTAGATTATGATTGCCTAATTACACCATAATTACAACAAAGTACCAAGTATAGCTAACAGCTGTAAAATGGATGCTAGCCTTATATATATTTCCTGTTTTCAGCCTATATATAAAAATTTCTAAGGCTATCTGTAATATCCCGGAAATTTTAACAATATCAATTTAATAATCTGTTAAATAATTAAATTGATATGGATAATCTTTGATAATAAGATTTGAATTTAATTTAATAATCTGATTAAATTAGTATTTAATTGATGATTTTATCTTTTAAAAGTTAATAAGTATAATGTATTATTTTTAATATGTATGAATTTTAATACTAAAAAGAATTGTTATTTTAAATTGAATAAATAGTAAATATATATAACTTAACTTTTAAATTGAATCTTAGGATTTAATTTAATTTGAATTTGAATTTAAGTTTTGAAGTTCAAAAGAATAAATATTTAAATTGTTGGATATTATCATATTTGTATAAACTTATATTTATAAAATATAATTAGTTTTTGTTTCTCTTTAAAAAGTAATATATATATATAGATAAGTGTTTAAATAAATAAGAAAAAGGCATTTTATACACTTTTAAAATAAATAGAATTTTGAATAATTACTTAAAAGACATGTGTCTTTATCTAATGCTTTGTTTTAACAAGTGTAATTAAATGGTAAACTCTAATGACAAGTGTCTTATTTATTTATTTTTTTCTTTTATTTTTATAAAATCACAATTTACTTAGATATAAACATTGGCACCTCTTTATTTCATTCTTTCTAATCTTCATTTTCAAAACAAAAGAAACTCAAAACCTTTCCTCTAATACAAATCTGATCAGTAACCTTTCTCTAAGCAAAAATCTGAAATCAATACTCAAAACTCCTCATAAAAACCACAATCTCAAATCAATTTCAAAGCTTGCATGTTTAATCTGAACATCTACAACTTAGTTTTCAAAATTCCAAAAGCATGCAAATCATTTTTCTTCAATCTATGAAGTATCCTCAAAATCAAAAACCTGTAAATCTTCTTCAACCAGAAATTTAATACCCTGTCTCATTTTCAATACCAAAACAAAGCCATGCAACATTTTCTTTTCAAATCTGGAATCAATTCGAGAAGCCTGTCTGCATTCATTTTCAACCTGGAAGCAAGCATGCATGTAGTTTAAATAAGTAAAGCTCCTGCAACTCAAGTTTAAAAATCAAATTCAAGAAGCATTCAAGTCTAAAGTCCTCAAAAGCTAAAAAAAAACTGCCTCTGTTTCAATGCATATCAAGTGAGTAACAATTTTTATTTAAAACTAACTTAAGTAAGTTGCTTGATTTCGTCATGTGATAATCATGTTTGAAGTGAATAAATGTGATGAAATTCTCTGTATTATGTTTGGTTTCGAATGCATGTTTCGTTTTGGTATGTTCTTGCCTGTTATAGAATGCCAGTTTCAGATACTGATCAAAAATAAAGGATTTTATGTTAAGTCCTAGTCTATAAACTGATTTCATGTGAATGTTTATAGATAGTTCTGTATATATATATATGTATTGTGAAATTTTTCCTGTATGTATATGTGGATGT
Organism: Allium fistulosum; assembly: GCA_030737815.1. NCBI lineage: Eukaryota > Viridiplantae > Streptophyta > Magnoliopsida > Asparagales > Amaryllidaceae > Allium > Allium fistulosum. Next base: position 325,382,560 of record CM060906.1, on the reverse strand, counting down.
ATTGTGTGTATGTATGACAGTGTACTCTGTTGTTGTTTTGTCTGCCCAGGCTAAAATTCTATTTGAAATTTCTTAACACTTGATCTAGCTTTTATTAGGACTAAATTTATAAACAAAAATTGTTGTGTGATCATAAGTTTGAGATTAAAATTTTAATTAAGTTAAAATAAATATAAACTTCCTCTGGAAACCAAATTGGTCTGGAAACATGAGTTTTGTTTAAAACTTAAATTCTTTAATTCATTAAATTTAGATTGTGATCTGAAACCTTAACAGAAAATATGATTTTTAAATCAGAAAACACAATTTTTAGTAAAGAGTTTAGGAAGCAGTTCTGTGATGAACTAAAAAGGGGAATTTGGGAAATTCCGATGATCTAGTTGTTAGGAAATGTCAGGATCTCCTATGGTGGTAGATGTATGATCAGAGACTCGAGGAAAAATGCCAGGAAGATGTTCATAACACTGTGGCGATGATAGGGAATCGTTTTTGTTTTTAAACCTAGTTTGAGTAGGTTAGACTGAGATGATCGGGGTTACGTCTCTGGTGAACCGAGTGCTTCTATACTTTGGGAAGTGGAAGATTGGAGATGAGCGAAGGCATGGCCAGAAAAGTAGACTCTCTGGTGATCGGAATCTCGAGTACGAGGTAGTTTCCAGGAATTGAAAACTGTTCCAGGTTTCGATTTTTTAGGCTCGAAATTCTCGTTTTTGATTTCGAGTGTTGTTCGAAGGTTGGAGGATCGTAATCTGGTGTAGGGTTGATCGTCGATGTGTGGGGATGTTCGGTGATGGTCGGAGACGCCGCAGGTGATTGTACACGTGCACACGTTTGGAATATCTGGTGAAGTCTGGTTTACTGGAAGGTAATTCGAGCTCTCGGGTGTATTTCGTAGGAGACTCGGGGTTTTTATTGTTTGACTCGAAGTAGAGATTGGTGAGTTTCTTCGTTTAGCTGTAGGTTTTTGACAGGGGAAACTCGGGTGAGACTCGAAGGATTTAAGGGTACGACTCGAAGTAATCAGGGGTCTCGAGTATGTTGGTGTTGACAGGTTTAAAACCTGTATGTTTAAAAAAGTTTAAAACTAAAATTAAATTTGTAAAGAAATATTTAAACATGATTTAAATTTAAGTTTAAATTGATTTAAGTTAAATTTGAATCTCAGTCCAAAATAAAATAAGTTTTTAACATTTAAATTTTTGAACAACCTTAAAATGTTTAAATAGGTAAATTTAAAAATAAAGTTTTAAATTGGAAGTAAGTTTAAATCTAAACTTAAAACTGGAATCAAATGTAAATCTGTATTTCAGAATTGAAATAAAAAGGAAGTTTTAAATGAAATTGTTTTAATAACTTAAATTGTTTAAATCTTGTAAAAAAAAATTTTATAAGAAAAATATTATTTATTACTTAAAGGTTTTAAATTGATTTTAAAACTTGTTGAAGTTTAATTATAAGTTAATGATTTGTATGCATTTAATTATTAGAGTAATTAAATGGATAATTAATTTATCTAATAAATTAATGAAATAAATAATTACTTAAAAGTAATTAAAGGTTTAATCTTAAAGGTTTAAGATTAATTATTTTTAGAATAATTAACTCATAAATAAGATTCATTTATTAAATAGGATTTGATTTTTAATTAATGATTAAGAATTAATTAATAAAGTAATTAAATATTAATTAAGTTATGGTTAATACTTAATTAATTAAGTAATTAGAAATTAATAAATTGGTTATTTAGTTTATTAATTTGGAATTAATAATAATTAATATAAGTTAATTACTTAAGATAAGTAATTAAATAATAGTCAATGAAGTCATTAACTATAGATTATTAAATAATTAATTAATAGGATTAATTTTGATAATTAATTAGTTTAATTAATTTAAGATAATCAATTATAGAATTTGTTTTAAATGGAATTACTTAATGGAAGTAATTAAGAATTAATTACTTATTGTAATTAATTGAAGTTAATTTGATTAGTTAAGTTAATTAATTAAGTTTAATTAATTTATATTAATCAAGAGATGATTTGATAATAATTACTTAATGTAATTATTAAGGTAAGATTATTTAGGGAAGTAACTAATAAGATAATTACTAGAAGTAATTAATTGATGGTTATGTATTAAGGAAAGTAATTTGAGTTTAATTACTCTGAATAATTAATCAAGGGATTAATTAAGAAATTAATTAAGGAGAATTAATTTAGTAAATGAAAGTAATTAAGGGTAGTTAATTACTGATTGAAGATTAATCAAGGTGATTAATAAATGTTGTTTAATTTAAAGTTAATTACTTAATGTAATTAATTTAATTAAGTAATTAATAATTAAGTTGTAATTAAGGATCATTAATTAATATAATTAATGATGTAATTAAGATTGGTTAATTAAGTAATAATTAATAAATGAAGTAATTAATCAATGTAATTAATTAAGGATTAATGTAATTAATTATAGTTGATTAAGTTAATTAATTTTAGTAAATTAATTAATGAAGTAATTAAAGGTTAATTACTATAAGTGGTTAAGGATAATTAATTTAAATAATTAATTGAGAATAAATTACTTGAATGTAATCAAAAGATAATTAATCAAGATGATTAATTGAAATGAATTATTAAAGGATAATTAATTGATTGTAATTAATTAATGGTTAAGTAAGAAGGATTTATAAAATGAAGTAATTAATTCAATTCAATTTAAATTAAGATGAGATAAATCATTACTTATGAATGGGTGTTAGTATTGGATACTTGACTTTGATTGATATCTCTGATGAGATATATGCTGTGTGATATGGATGTTAGTTGAATTGTATGGATTATCTGATAATGTTGATTATCTGTTGTGAATTATCTTTCTTTGTGTATAAAGATAATAAATTAAATTGTTTTAACCTTTAAAACAACTTGGCCTTAAAAGATACGCTTTGGATTTCGATGAGACCGGGATCGGGTTTCCGTATACCGGAATTCCAGGTCTGGAGACCCGAATACCACATCGATCCAAATTAACGATAGGTCGTGAATCAAGTGAAGATGAAGATTCAGAGTGCAAGGGTTATTGTCGTTAACTCTGAGGGTGATTCCAAAACGAGTGTAACGAGATAATGCCTTCGGTTTCGTTCGAACCCGGAACGAACTTGTATGGATTGAATGCTTTCAGCACATCGTCAGGTGGACGATGAGCATTCTAAGATAGATGTGTTCTATTTAAAGGTAATCGTAGCCTCAAGCCTCACAAACCGGGAATGGCTAAAACAGGGGAGGTGCAGCAAGGTTAGTGGGTAGCACCCAAGTAGGACAAGGTTACCTCTGTCTAGATGTCCCTTTCTATTTTCGACTTAGTGGTGCGGTTGCTGATCCCAACCGTGAGGTATCTTGTGCGGGAATTATCCAGTAAGGGATGTTCCGACCTTGTGTTGCAGGGGATTGGGAGTGATCCTCGGTACGGTGATCTAGGCCACGTACTGTGACGGGCGGTACCCCGGTAGCCCTGCCATTGTATGGAACCCAAAATCCAATAAGTGCCAATGGACTTGATTGTATAACCCACTTTGTGGCTAGTATGCTGGAATTTAATAATGTAACAATTTCAGCTATTTCATATTTATTTGAAAACCCTAGACCCTATTATAATACAATCGAATTTCCTATCAAATGTTTTGGTTAGCGTAAGGTAAAAACTTACCCATGTTTATGTGTGGGAAGTCTTACGTGATACCTTTTCTTTCAAAAGGTTTTGAAGTTAAGCAAGTTTAACCTGTTACTCACACCAGACCCATGTCCGACCCAAGTTGTTTATTTCTGTTTTATAAACTCTTGGGTACTCAAATTTTTACGAGTAGCCAAGGGATTCAGGTTAGCCTTGACGAATTGTGGAGGAGCAATGGAGCAGGAGGCTTCAGCGTTGTAGATATAGATAGTAGTTTCCGCTGTGTTGATCTTGTTTAGATCTTTGTTTTGTATTGAGTTGTAATAACTAGACAGATGTTTATAACTGTCTAGTATATGATGTGTAATCTGTGTAACTCTGATAGATGTATATGATACTATGTAATAGTTATATGATATATTATATTTTGTTCCGTTTCCGCTGTGAGTATTTGTGTTGTTTTCTTTCTCTTTCTCTTCTTTTCTATTTCTCACCCCTTTCTTTCTTACTGTCGATGCGACTTTCTGTGGAGAGAAAGTCGTGGTCGTTACAATGGTATCAGAGCATAGGTTGAGCGAATGCCTAAGCTTTTGGTTAAGTGAATATCAGAACACTAGGTTGAGTGAATACCTAGGTTCAGAAGGATTGTTCATTAGAGATAGGATCTGTAGCAACCTATTTGAGTCTGAGTATATCTATATACGAGAGCGCGTATTTGTTAGTTATATAAAATGGTTTTATATTGTGTTAATTGATCGGTTGGGTGGTATATGGATTCTGGTCAATACGAGTAGCTAACGTTATTGATAGGGATCTCTAAACACTTGGACCAGGCCAACGGACACAATATTGTTTTAAAAAGGTAGATGAAATAATTTTACCCAGATATAATTTCTATATAAAAAAAAAGTATCATTTTAAATGTATATGGTATTTGTAATGATTGGTTGAGATGATAATAATTTATCATCTAGGATTAGGAGTCTGAGTGTTGAGGTTGGAAGTGTATTTGTCGAGACTGTAAACCTAATACCGTCTCGAGTGAACTTTGCAATTGTAAGGATTTCACAATCTCTGAAGAAAAACCTGTTAAGGTTCAGAGTTTATCTTTGGAGTTGGATGAGTAAATTTGGATCTGTCGGTTGAACAGAAGTGAGTGATGGTACCTTGATACCTCAGGTAATAGTAGCTGTATGATGAGATACAGTGACGATGGATGTTCCCGAAGATGTTTTCTTTGGAACAAGCTTAAGGAAGTGTATCTGCTTCGGTGTTGTAGCTGAGTTCAGCATGGTGTTTCTGTTTTGTTTGAGGTTCGAGTTTCTCGAAGAGCTTTGATTTGGGAATCTTTGGCATATGTGGCAGCAGTGCAACTCGGAGTATTCTGCGCGTTGGCAGGAAAGTTTTCTGGCTGAGCAGTTTTTCTGGAAGTGAAGATCAGAAGCAGCAGAATGGATCCATTTCTTCGATAAATTGGATAAATAAGTGTAAGCTGTTCTGATTGGTAAAGAGAGAACAGTCTGTTTGGAATTAGGATGGGTTGATCGCAAAAGTGACTTGCGATTGCTGAGTGTTCTCTTGGGTTGTCAGAGTTTTTCTGGATGTCTTCAGAGAAGTCAGAAGTTTGTCCGCATCTGAAGGTTGAGTTTTCTTATCGACTGGATTCCAGGAGTGATACCGGTGGTTCAGTCTAGTGGAAGGATGTTTCCTAGAGATGGAGTTGGCGAAGCAACTCAAGTTTTGCTGGAATATCTGAGTTTTATTTATGGATCAGTGAACCTTATTTCTGGAATGAGTTGTCCAGTCTGTGCTTGTGTTCTACCTCAGATCAGAGTTGAGCAGCGAAAGCAGTTTGGAGTGTATCTCTGGATGGGAGAAGTAAGTTTGGAATCTACTGATGTTGTGAAGTAGAGTTATGTTTGGATCTCGTCTGTGTTCTGATTTGGATAAGTATTTGGACTTCTGAATTGAATTGTCAGTTTGGATAACTGGAATTCATTGAGTTTTACGTATCTCTGAGGGAGTACGTATTTGATCTATCTCTGGTTTTAGAATCTGCAGTTTGGGAAGTTTGGTAGTTGAGTCAGACTCGTCTGTAGTCTGATATTCTGTTTAGTTATATAGATCTAGATGTGTAGGAGATCTATAGCTTAGTTGTTTAGATTGTTTGTAGAGCGAGTATCCCGGTATATATATATACTTGGGGAAACTCGAGGAATTTTATCTAGAATTTTGTCTGGATAGTTAAATTTGATTGATTGGATGAATTGGTTGCTATGGTTGTTAGCATATGGATGATAGTATATGCTTGTGTTTTGAATTAAAATCTTTAATAAGATTATTAAATTACCTTTGTTTAAATTTCGGGGACGAAATTATTTTAAGGGGGGAGGAATGTAATATCCCGGAAATTTTAACAATATCAATTTAATAATCTGTTAAATAATTAAATTGATATGGATAATCTTTGATAATAAGATTTGAATTTAATTTAATAATCTGATTAAATTAGTATTTAATTGATGATTTTATCTTTTAAAAGTTAATAAGTATAATGTATTATTTTTAATATGTATGAATTTTAATACTAAAAAGAATTGTTATTTTAAATTGAATAAATAGTAAATATATATAACTTAACTTTTAAATTGAATCTTAGGATTTAATTTAATTTGAATTTGAATTTAAGTTTTGAAGTTCAAAAGAATAAATATTTAAATTGTTGGATATTATCATATTTGTATAAACTTATATTTATAAAATATAATTAGTTTTTGTTTCTCTTTAAAAAGTAATATATATATATAGATAAGTGTTTAAATAAATAAGAAAAAGGCATTTTATACACTTTTAAAATAAATAGAATTTTGAATAATTACTTAAAAGACATGTGTCTTTATCTAATGCTTTGTTTTAACAAGTGTAATTAAATGGTAAACTCTAATGACAAGTGTCTTATTTATTTATTTTTTTCTTTTATTTTTATAAAATCACAATTTACTTAGATATAAACATTGGCACCTCTTTATTTCATTCTTTCTAATCTTCATTTTCAAAACAAAAGAAACTCAAAACCTTTCCTCTAATACAAATCTGATCAGTAACCTTTCTCTAAGCAAAAATCTGAAATCAATACTCAAAACTCCTCATAAAAACCACAATCTCAAATCAATTTCAAAGCTTGCATGTTTAATCTGAACATCTACAACTTAGTTTTCAAAATTCCAAAAGCATGCAAATCATTTTTCTTCAATCTATGAAGTATCCTCAAAATCAAAAACCTGTAAATCTTCTTCAACCAGAAATTTAATACCCTGTCTCATTTTCAATACCAAAACAAAGCCATGCAACATTTTCTTTTCAAATCTGGAATCAATTCGAGAAGCCTGTCTGCATTCATTTTCAACCTGGAAGCAAGCATGCATGTAGTTTAAATAAGTAAAGCTCCTGCAACTCAAGTTTAAAAATCAAATTCAAGAAGCATTCAAGTCTAAAGTCCTCAAAAGCTAAAAAAAAACTGCCTCTGTTTCAATGCATATCAAGTGAGTAACAATTTTTATTTAAAACTAACTTAAGTAAGTTGCTTGATTTCGTCATGTGATAATCATGTTTGAAGTGAATAAATGTGATGAAATTCTCTGTATTATGTTTGGTTTCGAATGCATGTTTCGTTTTGGTATGTTCTTGCCTGTTATAGAATGCCAGTTTCAGATACTGATCAAAAATAAAGGATTTTATGTTAAGTCCTAGTCTATAAACTGATTTCATGTGAATGTTTATAGATAGTTCTGTATATATATATATGTATTGTGAAATTTTTCCTGTATGTATATGTGGATGTATTGTGTGTATGTATGACAGTGTACTCTGTTGTTGTTTTGTCTGCCCAGGCTAAAATTCTATTTGAAATTTCTTAACACTTGATCTAGCTTTTATTAGGACTAAATTTATAAACAAAAATTGTTGTGTGATCATAAGTTTGAGATTAAAATTTTAATTAAGTTAAAATAAATATAAACTTCCTCTGGAAACCAAATTGGTCTGGAAACATGAGTTTTGTTTAAAACTTAAATTCTTTAATTCATTAAATTTAGATTGTGATCTGAAACCTTAACAGAAAATATGATTTTTAAATCAGAAAACACAATTTTTAGTAAAGAGTTTAGGAAGCAGTTCTGTGATGAACTAAAAAGGGGAATTTGGGAAATTCCGATGATCTAGTTGTTAGGAAATGTCAGGATCTCCTATGGTGGTAGATGTATGATCAGAGACTCGAGGAAAAATGCCAGGAAGATGTTCATAACACTGTGGCGATGATAGGGAATCGTTTTTGTTTTTAAACCTAGTTTGAGTAGGTTAGACTGAGATGATCGGGGTTACGTCTCTGGTGAACCGAGTGCTTCTATACTTTGGGAAGTGGAAGATTGGAGATGAGCGAAGGCATGGCCAGAAAAGTAGACTCTCTGGTGATCGGAATCTCGAGTACGAGGTAGTTTCCAGGAATTGAAAACTGTTCCAGGTTTCGATTTTTTAGGCTCGAAATTCTCGTTTTTGATTTCGAGTGTTGTTCGAAGGTTGGAGGATCGTAATCTGGTGTAGGGTTGATCGTCGATGTGTGGGGATGTTCGGTGATGGTCGGAGACGCCGCAGGTGATTGTACACGTGCACACGTTTGGAATATCTGGTGAAGTCTGGTTTACTGGAAGGTAATTCGAGCTCTCGGGTGTATTTCGTAGGAGACTCGGGGTTTTTATTGTTTGACTCGAAGTAGAGATTGGTGAGTTTCTTCGTTTAGCTGTAGGTTTTTGACAGGGGAAACTCGGGTGAGACTCGAAGGATTTAAGGGTACGACTCGAAGTAATCAGGGGTCTCGAGTATGTTGGTGTTGACAGGTTTAAAACCTGTATGTTTAAAAAAGTTTAAAACTAAAATTAAATTTGTAAAGAAATATTTAAACATGATTTAAATTTAAGTTTAAATTGATTTAAGTTAAATTTGAATCTCAGTCCAAAATAAAATAAGTTTTTAACATTTAAATTTTTGAACAACCTTAAAATGTTTAAATAGGTAAATTTAAAAATAAAGTTTTAAATTGGAAGTAAGTTTAAATCTAAACTTAAAACTGGAATCAAATGTAAATCTGTATTTCAGAATTGAAATAAAAAGGAAGTTTTAAATGAAATTGTTTTAATAACTTAAATTGTTTAAATCTTGTAAAAAAATTTTTTATAAGAAAAATATTATTTATTACTTAAAGGTTTTAAATTGATTTTAAAACTTGTTGAAGTTTAATTATAAGTTAATGATTTGTATGCATTTAATTATTAGAGTAATTAAATGGATAATTAATTTATCTAATAAATTAATGAAATAAATAATTACTTAAAAGTAATTAAAGGTTTAATCTTAAAGGTTTAAGATTAATTATTTTTAGAATAATTAACTTATAAATAAGATTCATTTATTAAATAGGATTTGATTTTTAATTAATGATTAAGAATTAATTAATAAAGTAATTAAATATTAATTAAGTTATGGTTAATACTTAATTAATTAAGTAATTAGAAATTAATAAATTGGTTATTTAGTTTATTAATTTGGAATTAATAATAATTAATATAAGTTAATTACTTAAGATAAGTAATTAAATAATAGTCAATGAAGTCATTAACTATAGATTATTAAATAATTAATTAATAGGATTAATTTTGATAATTAATTAGTTTAATTAATTTAAGATAATCAATTATAGAATTTGTTTTAAATGGAATTACTTAATGGAAGTAATTAAGAATTAATTACTTATTGTAATTAATTGAAGTTAATTTGATTAGTTAAGTTAATTAATTAAGTTTAATTAATTTATATTAATCAAGAGATGATTTGATAATAATTACTTAATGTAATTATTAAGGTAAGATTATTTAGGGAAGTAACTAATAAGATAATTACTAGAAGTAATTAATTGATGGTTATGTATTAAGGAAAGTAATTTGAGTTTAATTACTCTGAATAATTAATCAAGGGATTAATTAAGAAATTAATTAAGGAGAATTAATTTAGTAAATGAAAGTAATTAAGGGTAGTTAATTACTGATTGAAGATTAATCAAGGTGATTAATAAATGTTGTTTAATTTAAAGTTAATTACTTAATGTAATTAATTTAATTAAGTAATTAATAATTAAGTTGTAATTAAGGATCATTAATTAATATAATTAATGATGTAATTAAGATTGGTTAATTAAGTAATAATTAATAAATGAAGTAATTAATCAATGTAATTAATTAAGGATTAATGTAATTAATTATAGTTGATTAAGTTAATTAATTTTAGTAAATTAATTAATGAAGTAATTAAAGGTTAATTACTATAAGTGGTTAAGGATAATTAATTTAAATAATTAATTGAGAATAAATTACTTGAATGTAATCAAAAGATAATTAATCAAGATGATTAATTGAAATGAATTATTAAAGGATAATTAATTGATTGTAATTAATTAATGGTTAAGTAAGAAGGATTTATAAAATGAAGTAATTAATTCAATTCAATTTAAATTAAGATGAGATAAATCATTACTTATGAATGGGTGTTAGTATTGGATACTTGACTTTGATTGATATCTCTGATGAGATATATGCTGTGTGATATGGATGTTAGTTGAATTGTATGGATTATCTGATAATGTTGATTATCTGTTGTGAATTATCTTTCTTTGTGTATAAAGATAATAAATTAAATTGTTTTAACCTTTAAAACAACTTGGCCTTAAAAGATACGCTTTGGATTTCGATGAGACCGGGATCGGGTTTCCGTATACCGGAATTCCAGGTCTGGAGACCCGAATACCACATCGATCCAAATTAACGATAGGTCGTGAATCAAGTGAAGATGAAGATTCAGAGTGCAAGGGTTATTGTCGTTAACTCTGAGGGTGATTCCAAAACGAGTGTAACGAGATAATGCCTTCGGTTTCGTTCGAACCCGGAACGAACTTGTATGGATTGAATGCTTTCAGCACATCGTCAGGTGGACGATGAGCATTCTAAGATAGATGTGTTCTATTTAAAGGTAATCGTAGCCTCAAGCCTCACAAACCGGGAATGGCTAAAACAGGGGAGGTGCAGCAAGGTTAGTGGGTAGCACCCAAGTAGGACAAGGTTACCTCTGTCTAGATGTCCCTTTCTATTTTCGACTTAGTGGTGCGGTTGCTGATCCCAACCGTGAGGTATCTTGTGCGGGAATTATCCAGTAAGGGATGTTCCGACCTTGTGTTGCAGGGGATTGGGAGTGATCCTCGGTACGGTGATCTAGGCCACGTACTGTGACGGGCGGTACCCCGGTAGCCCTGCCATTGTATGGAACCCAAAATCCAATAAGTGCCAATGGACTTGATTGTATAACCCACTTTGTGGCTAGTATGCTGGAATTTAATAATGTAACAATTTCAGCTATTTCATATTTATTTGAAAACCCTAGACCCTATTATAATACAATCGAATTTCCTATCAAATGTTTTGGTTAGCGTAAGGTAAAAACTTACCCATGTTTATGTGTGGGAAGTCTTACGTGATACCTTTTCTTTCAAAAGGTTTTGAAGTTAAGCAAGTTTAACCTGTTACTCACACCAGACCCATGTCTGACCCAAGTTGTTTATTTCTGTTTTATAAACTCTTGGGTACTCAAATTTTTACGAGTAGCCAAGGGATTCAGGTTAGCCTTGACGAATTGTGGAGGAGCAATGGAGCAGGAGGCTTCAGCGTTGTAGATATAGATAGTAGTTTCCGCTGTGTTGATCTTGTTTAGATCTTTGTTTTGTATTGAGTTGTAATAACTAGACAGATGTTTATAACTGTCTAGTATATGATGTGTAATCTGTGTAACTCTGATAGATGTATATGATACTATGTAATAGTTATATGATATATTATATTTTGTTCCGTTTCCGCTGTGAGTATTTGTGTTGTTTTCTTTCTCTTTCTCTTCTTTTCTATTTCTCACCCCTTTCTTTCTTACTGTCGATGCGACTTTCTGTGGAGAGAAAGTCGTGGTCGTTACACTATCATTCCTACTTCTCAACACTACCCCTCAAGTTGGATTCCAATAAATTATAGAACCCAACTTGTCGAGTATGTTCAGCGGTTGGTCTTGTCGAGTTCTTTTGTGAAAATATCTACCAGTTGGTCTTTGATTTTGACAAATGGAGTTTATATTTCCCCTGGTTGCACTTTTTCTTTAACAAAGTGACAATCTATCTCTATATGTTTTGTCCTCTCATGGAAGACAGGACTGGATGCAATATGACATGCAGCTTGATTATCACAGTACATTTGCATTGTTTTTGTATGCTCTATCTTCATGTCACTAAGTAATTACTTAATCCAGACAAGCTCACTTGCTGTGGATGCCATGGCTCGATATTCTGCTTATGCACTTGATCTAACTACAACATGCTTCTTACTTTTCCATGTGACCAAGTTACCACTTACAAATATACAAAACCCTGTGGTTGATTTTCTGTCATAGCTTCCGGCCCAATCTGCATCAGAAAAACCAACCACGTCATTAGAATCGTTTTTCTTCATCTAAATTCCTTTACCTGGTGTGCCTTTAAGATATCTCTATATCCTATCAATTGCACTCAAGTGGTTGGTACGTAGAGCATGCATAAATTGATGTATAACACTAACTGCAAAAGCAAAATCAGGTCTGGTTACTGTAAGGTAAATTAATTTTCCTACCATCCTCTGATATTGTCCTATGTCAGATAATGGCTCACCATCTTCAACTCCAAATTTTATATTCGTCTCTATAGGAGTATTAGCTGGTTTTGCTCCTAATTTACCAGTCTCTTTTAACAGATCAAGGGCATATTTTCTTTAGGATAGAAATAATCCTTTACTTGAGTGGGCTATTTCTATTCTAAGAAAATTTGAAAGTTTTCCAAGGTCTTTGATGTCAAATTGCATTTAAAAAAATTGTTTAACCCTTTCAATTTCCCCATTATTATTTCCAATGATGATAATGTTATCAACATAAATCAAAATAATAGTAGTGGTATTTTGTGAGTGTTTGATGAACATAGAGGAATCAGTGATACTTTAAAAAAATTAATCTTTAAAAAAGAAAACCTTAGCTTGGCATATCATGCTCTTGGAGATTGCTTTAGACCATAGATTGCCTTTTTTAATTTACACACCAGTGATGAGTTCGTCTCACTTTTGTAGCCCAGAGGAAGAGTCACGTAGACTTCCTCTTCTAAATTTCCTTGAAAGAATGCATTTTTTACATCCATTTGGAAAAAATTCCATCCCAAATTGGTGGCTACTGATAATAAAACTCTAACCGTATTTATTTTTGCTACCGGTGCAAAAGTCTCTTGGTAGTCAATACCATACGTTTAGGTAAATCCTTTGGCCACTAGCCTAGCTTTGTGCCTTTCAATAACACCTTCACTATTGTATTTTATTTTGTATACCCATTTGCAACCTACGGGTTTTTTGTTTTTTGGTAAATTAATAATCATGTGCCATTTTTTTCTAAGGCTTGAAGTTCTTCGTTCGTAGCCTTATGCCAAATTGAGCTTTGATTGGCTTCACTAAAGTTGGTTGGTTCCATTTGGTTGGTGATGTTACTTAAGTAGGCTCAATATGAAGGGGGTGCCTTGTTATATGAAATAAAATCTTGTACTTGATACATCACCTGTAGAGATACATAATCCCTTAATTTAACAGGAGGTCGAGTTTGTCTTATAGATATTCTGATGACATTTTCTTCTTGAGTTGGTGCTTCATGAGTTAGTTCATCGCTTGACTAATTTATCTCTTCTTCTCCCCTGAACAAATTGGACTTGTTTCTTCGATTTGTTCTTTATTTGTATGATCAAGCTGTTCTTGATTTGTTCCTTCAGGAAACATGAAATTAATTGGGGACAATATGACCGGTTTACCATGTATATTTCCTTGTTCACTTGTTTGATAATATGGTTCATTTTCAAAAAATGATACGTCTCATGAGATATAAAGTTTATGATTTTTTAGATCATAACATTTATACCCCTTTTTTGGGACGAGTATCCTAAAAATATGGCTTTAACAACATTTTTATCTAGCTTGTCATGTCTTTTTATGTGTACGAAACATGTACACCCAAAAAAATTATGTGATCAAGATATATTTTCCTATTCTTAAGAATTTCTAAAGGATCCGTATTTTTAAGCATGACACTAAGCAATTTGTTTATGAGGTAAGTCGCAGTTAGCACAGCATTTGACCAATAAGATTTTGGAACGTTAATTTGAAAAAGAAGTGATCTAATGACTTCAAGTAAATGTCGATTTTTTCTTTTTGAAACTCCGTTTTGCTCAGGTGTATTAATACAAGTAGTTTGGTGTAAAATTGCTTTTTATTTAAAAATTCTATGAAATCTGTTTTTTTACATATTCTGTCGCATTATTAGATCGAATTTTTTTAATTTTTGCATTATATGATTTTCTATAAAACTGTAAAACTCTTGAAAACATGAAAAAACTTCATTTTTTCCTTTTAAAGGGTAAACCCACGTAGTGCGAGAAAAACCATCAATAAATGTGACAAAATAATTAAAATAATCATAAGAATCAACAGGGGTTGGACCCCAAACATCAGAATGAATTAACTCAAAGCATTTTTCTGACGTATTAGTAGATAAAGAAAATGGTAATCTAGTTTGTTTTGAAAGCTTACAAACATCACAATTTTTGGAATCTAATTTATAACAAAAAGTATATTCAAAGTTTGATCAGATGGATGACCAAAACTCCAATGCAGCAATTTATCATGATCTACTAAATCTAATAACACATGACATTTATTGGTGCTTTCATCAAGATAATAAAGGCCATTTTCTAGACATCCATCAACAATCTTCTTTCCCGATTCTCGATCTTGAAAGGTCACTTTATACGGTGAGAGTATAACATTGCAATTCAATTCATAGGTTATTTTACTAATTGATAAAAAATTTGAATTAAAATCTGGTAAATATAAAATATTTATCACAACTTTTATAAGAAACTTTATTATACAAAAACCATGGATTTGGAATTTATCTCCATTTGCAATCTTTACATGTAAAGGGTCTTTATTTTGTGTAACATTGGTTAATTTATTTTTGTCCCATGTCATGTGATCAGTGGCACCAGAGCCAATTATCCATCTATTTGTATTTTGATGCATTTTTGCAATTTCAAAATTGTTGTGACTTTCGATGAATTAAAAATAGAATTGGAATGTACAAAACCTGAAGTTTGTTGCTGCAACAAACTATTCAATTGAGTTAGCAGTCGATTCAGTTGCACTGTTTGAGTCACATAAAATCCTGCTGAATTGGAGGTTTATTAGTCCATTGTGTCGATTTAGATCCATCCCCTTCTACCTCTGCTCCTTTGCTAAAACCACCGATTTTTTCTCCTTTTTCCCAATTACCTTCTCTGTAATCCTTCTCTCTGACGGGTCGAAGGTAGGGATGGAGGAACCTACAGCCATCGCAGTTATGCCCTACTTTCTTGCAGTGGTCACACTGCTCGGTGCTCGAAGCTCCCTTTCTTCTTGTGGTGTCTCTGAAACTAGGGTTTGAGTGTTTTACCTGAAACGCCTTGTTCTCTTGATTTTCCATCTGTCGTGGGTTCATGAGGGCACACCGAGGTTGCTCTTGCTCAATTCTTGCCACTGCATCATCAAAACTTGGCATCTCAGCTGATGCCAAGACTTGAGACCTGATCGATTCATAGCTTGGATCAAGGGTCCTTAGGTAGGTGAAGATTAATTCTTATTCGGATCTTTTTTGGATTTCAACTGGGTCTATTGGTAGGAGATAAACATTGAGCTCTTTCCATTTTGACATAATTTCGGTCACTAGTTTGTTATTACTTTGGGTACTCAGTTTAATTTGGGCAAGCTCTTGTTTAAGATATGAGCAACAAAAAATTGTTGGTCATACCTTCTTTTGGCTTTGTCCCAAATCACCTGTGATGTGTTGGAGTACATGGGTACGTTTGAAATTTGGGGTTCCATTGTGCTGAGAAGCCATGACACGATTAATTGGTCGGTTGTTCCTCATTATTATATTTTTGCTTTCTTTTCGGG
Source organism: Allium fistulosum (assembly GCA_030737815.1). Lineage (NCBI taxonomy): Eukaryota > Viridiplantae > Streptophyta > Magnoliopsida > Asparagales > Amaryllidaceae > Allium > Allium fistulosum. The sequence continues at coordinate 325,366,763 of CM060906.1, read as the reverse complement.
AGTTGGCTCATTTGGCTCTGCTGCTTTGGGTTTCTCCTTTTTGCTAGTGACAAAGCTTAATTTTCCTTTGCCACCGAGAACAACTGATACTGATCTTGACCAAGGAATGTAATTTCTGTTGCCATTGAGTATGATATTTATGAGTTTAATGTTGTCAGATTAAGACATGTCGAACTTACTGTGGTTATTTGATATCTGCAGCAATTGATGTTGTTGCGGAACTTTTGAGTCAGGATTTGACCTGCTCTGATACCATATTGAATTTTAGAAAAGAAGAGAGAATATGATGAATAATTAATTTTATTGCAAATTTTTTCTCTAATTCTACAAGTTTTTTGTACATGATTATATATAGCTTAATTCTATTAGCCGTTGGTTATTTCCTTAATTATAATTCTACTAGCCGTTGTTTATTTCCCAAATTATAATTCTACCAATCGTTGCTTATTTCCTAAATTATAATTGCATAACTACACCATAATTACAACAAAGTACCAAAAATAGCTAACCGTTGTATAATGGATGCTAGCCTTTTATTTGTTTCATGTTTCAACCTAAATGAAATATTCTGAGGATATCATTCCTATTTCTCAACATAGACCACACGTGCACTGATACCATTCTCGGTCCATTTCACAACAGGTGAAAGGGGTAAATCTCTAAGAAAATTCCCTATTTAATTTGTAATGGGTCTATGAGGTCTATTAACTAACATTAGATCCAATCTATTTATTAAAATAAAATCATATTTTATGTGTTTTTCATTTTTTAATTGATCGTATTAATTAAATTTATTTAATCGCTGTTCTAAATATATCTCATAATGCATAACATGATAAAATTATGCAACGATGTATAAACATATGTATAACTATAAATACACATTATAAATACACACACATGTACATATAAATATTGAGATTTATATCAATTGTATGTACATATATATTACATTTACATATGCATATGATAATTTCATATGAGTATCAGGAATATAAATGCCTAAATGTGCGTGTAATTATACTTTAATATGCGTACATTGTTGGTATCTAGATATTTATAGTACCATATATATAGTGTGTGTATAAAAATATTATGAATCGCTATCTATTTATTTATGTACATAGTTTAAAAATAAATCTGTACATTAAATTAAGTATCTTAAAATATATGCAAAGAGTTAGTAAATAAATAGAAAAGCAGAAAGTAGGCATCACCTTCCTTATTTGCAGTTTAATAAGTAAGACAATATCTAATTTTAGGATAAGAAGGAAATATGATTCCCTAAATTTCCATAATCAAAAATATTTAACATTGAAATTCTCAAAATTTGAAATACTGTATAAATACTAATGAACCAAATCATCTTTTAAACAATGCTACAACAACGATTATTTAAACAATATAAATTTTATATCTGTATTCACATTCAATTTAAATCTTTTGTAAAATATGTACTAGACAATAAATGAGTTCTAAATAGAATAAGGAATTAATTAAAAATGAAATATTTCGGATCTAAACATGGGTATATTTACATATATGAAAGAATATTAATTGTAACATAACTTAACATAATATTATATTAAATAAATATAATTGATTGTGTGTGTGTGTGTATATATATATGCATACTTATGTATATTATATATTATATTATATATATATATATATTACTTTGAAAAAATAGATATTTCTTTTGAACCAGATATAAAATAATTTAAATCTAGCCTTACCAAATTAAAACCAAATCCAAACATCAATAGTATACAAGTATATAATTTGTTCATTTGTAATTACAGTAATTTTCAATTTAAAACATGTCAAAGGTTACAATAAAATTTCAGCAACTGCAAAATCATATAAATAAGTATTTGGCTATACAAATATAGTTTTGGGTAGGTGACATATGAAAATTAAGAGATGAATGATTACTTCACTAGATATAGCCCTTTGTAACACCTTGATTTGTGAATTGTTTCCCAGACTACTTGAATCATCACCCAATCCTTCTAGAATCAAATAAATCACCTTTATTATATTTTATTTTGGGTTAAATTTTTTCGGTCATCAGAAAGAATAGGGGGCGGCGACCTTGGATGAAGCAGGAAAGGAGAAAAAGAAAAATAGATTAGAAGTGAATGAGAGAATATTATTTCATGGAGATAATAGAAACATTTCTCACTCTCTTTTTAAAACTTCCCTTTTTAATAATTCCAATTAATTTTCAATTAAGCCAATCCCCTCCTCTCTCCTTTGTATGGTCAGCCAAAATTTGCCCCTTACAAGTACCGATTTTTTCAAAAGCCTGTTAAGTAATTAACTATATTTAAAACCCGTTTAAATACATAACGACATCATATATCGATATGTACACATATAACTTTCATATAAACATTCAAATAATTACTAATAACACCCAAAATATCAAATAAATTAATAGTTAATATTTCTTAAATATTAATTAATTTAATTGATTTATAGCACTTTATAAACTAATTAAATTTTGTGGTTTTTTAGAAAATTCACGAATGTGGTTATATGACCCAGAGGTGTGAATTTAGCAAGTGATTAATATTAAACAATTTAAATATTAACGTTCATATGTCGCATTAGCTAGTGGTGTGACAATTTGACTGCATTCATTGCTTATTGATATTTTTGGTAAAATCAAATTTTTATATTATCTTAAGCGGTACTGATAGTGACAATAATTTACACACGTTCTCTTCTCCAACACTATATCACATTAGCATGTCAAATTATCCATATTTAACTTGATTAGTCCATAAATGAATTCTTTGGTTCAATAATAGTATTTATTATTAGTTGTTCTACTTTGACAAGATTTTAACTTTCAGTTGACTACATGTTATTGTGATACTAATCTTATACAACCGAGGAAACATATTCTCTATTAAATAATGCTTTCCTTCCAATGCTTTAACTCGGACTCAATTACAATACATGCCATTATTTAACTATAATTATAGTGAAGTGTCCATATTAAAGTTTCACGGTATTCTCAAGTCGATATAACAACATAACATTGTCACATTAAGATTTCCTTTTTGACTTAGGTTTTATCAACCAACAAGAAACTCTCAGACTAGTCATTCCATAGTTACCTAATAACTACGAGTACATTACCCCTTAGTTCCCCCAACAGCTATGACTAATACACTGCCCAACATTTGGAGAGCATTAAGCACTCTGGTCTCAACGGTTGTATCGATGTCCTTTCTCTATTTCATCTTGATCTGGAATATTTAAAACAAAATGTTATTTTATTTTGTGATTAATTACTCATGATTGCAACTATTTGCAACTACAATCACATAAGATATTATTTAAGAATTTCCTTATTAATACATGTTAAATTAATTATTTAATTAATTATATCATTATATAACAAAGTATATAACAGAAATTAAATACTTTATTATGAACAAGATTGACTACATAGTTAGACATATGTAATAAATTACATAATTTCCCCTTGGCATACTACTAACTCTTTCACTCTTAAATATATAAATTCATTTCCTTGTAAGGATTGTTAAATTTCGCATATTGTTACCTAGTAATCAAGCAAGTGGTCATTTCATGATTCACATTTAAGGAAATATGTATACGACCCTAGCGCAATAGTGGAACCAATGCCCATTGAGGACTTATCTATAGAAACAGATATGACGTATGTTCAAAGACTAAAAGGAATAGCAGGCAAAGTTATTTGATTTGTTCGTGTTCGATGAAGTGACATTAGGGATGACTGTAGTTGGGAAGTTGATGATAAGATCAGAAATTTTTATCCTGGATTATTTTAGGAACGTATTGATAATACCAGTGTGCTTTGACTATTTTTGTAAACTAGTAGCGACACTAGTATATTCTGTATTATGATGCGATATGTATTAGAAGTTGCACTAATGCATTATGATTGATAATTGATGAATTCACAATGGTCATTGCTCTACCTTACTCAAATTTCAAGGACGAAATTCCTATAAGGAGGGAAGATTATAACATCTTATATTTTAGAGTGTCATTATGTAAGACTAAATAAGCATTAAATTTATTTAAATTATAGTTTAAGGAATCTAATACTTAAAGGAGAATTTAATTATTCAAGTGTAGTGGCACATAAAATATTGATTAAGTTTAACTAGGGGTAATTAATACAAAATATATTCTAGTGGTAGAAATTAGTATAAGAAATAAATGAAAGGGAATAGGATTTTGCTTATTGGGCAAGAAGTGACCCATACCCATTGAGAAAACCCACACCCCTTTATTCATTTATCTCATAAACCGAAAATAAAGGAGAACAAAAAAGGAGGTCATTTGCAAAGGGAAGAAACTAAAGCAAAACAACTTCAAAAAGAAGCAAATCACTTTATAAGAAGAAATCAAGCTCAAATCTTGATTTTGGTGAGTAATATTAACTTTAATTTCGATTCACCTATGGTGGGCTTAGATTTGTGTTTCTTACATGTTTTAATGATCAAAATGCATGAATATGATTTGGTTATTTGATGTGAATGTACATATATGTGTTGTAAGAAAATTAGTAAATTATTTTATCATAACTTGAAAATACGATTTCAAATCATTATAGATTTCAGATATAAGGTATAAAATTTGATTTTAGAGATGGGTTTTAAATTTAGGGATATTCTCCTATTTTTATGATTTATTATGAATTTTCCAAGGGAAAAATGGGTTAATTTCGAAATTAATTAATTTATAATATAAAAGTCAATTATCTTGATATGAAAATTTTATGTGATAAATAAGGTCGAAATTGTTTTCAATAACAAAAGTATATTTTCGTTAGAAGTAACTAAATTTTCATCACTACAACGACAAAACCCTTTTTATTACGTTTAAAAAATGCTATTAAATACATTAATAGTGTTACTAGAAAAACTGTAAAACGACATATCATAAAAAGTCTGGTTGATACTATAGCGTTTAATTAAAATGCAATATAAACGTTACGTTTATAGCATTTTTTCATTGCTATCTTATACTAATTGTAGCGTATAATTTGCTACTACAAAAATCATAAACACTGTTTAGCAATGGTGCATTATATCACTAATAATATTATGTCAATCGTTCTTACAGTGTAATTGTTGTCCCCAGTGTATTTAACACAATGTTTGGTAATTGTAATATTATACTTTTTATAGTGTTTTTCTGTTAAATTTTATAGTTTGGTGCTATTGAGTGTTTGTTGGCCTTCTATCTTTCTATAGCATCGTGAAACGCTATTATTATGCAATACTATATTTAACACATCAGTTTTCCATTGTTGTCATTTATATTTTACAGCGTTTTTTACTTTCTAGCGGTAAAAAATTATGTAAAACATCGCCATCTCTTTTGCTAGCTCGTTTAAATCGCTATGGATAGCGTTATATCATTTTGTATTTTGCTGACATAGCCATTTATGCTGACCTTTATTTCAACAGAAAATTATTGTCAAGGGCAAAATTTCCCAGCGTTTTAGCCTCAAGGACAGACCTTAAATATTTTAGTCTAAAAGACAACTTTTTTAGGTATCAGTTTTTAGTTATTGATAGCAGTTTTTAGGTATCAGTTTGTAGTTATCGGTAGCAGTTTTTAGGTATCATTTTTTAGTTCGGTAGCAGTTTTGAAAGAATGTTTGTCATTATGAATAATTTTAAAAGAATGTTTGTCCTTATGAATAATTTTTAGAAGAATGTTTGTCCTTATGGTTAAAATATTGAGGTCGTGTCCTTGAGGTTAAAAATATATTTTGTCCTTTAAATTAATTCCCCCTTATTTCAATGCATATTCAATATAAAATTTCAAATGTCACAAATAGTACATCTAATAACCAACGCACTATAATCAAATGTGATATACCAAAACGTATACACTCTTAAAGACATAACTTGCATCCATGGTATTTCATTAAAAAGTTGTTAATATTACAAATAATAGCAAACAAAAGCAATAATACATACAACATGCGAACCACAACGATACATACAAGTGTTCATGCTAAAATGGTACATACTACACCAAATATTAATGTAGATCACCTCGACGAGGCATCTTGCTATGTATTTGCACCAAATATGCTAGTTAGCTATAAAGTGAAAAGTTAAAACAATTAGAAATCATAATAATTAGTATTCTTAAATTAGATTGGGTCATGGATACAAATATATGTGACTATACAAAGAAATGAAAAAAGTATTTGGACTTGATCGCAAGTATGAAAGTAAGTTATGATGGCTTTATTTAGGTCCTACAAACTCACTTACAGAATTCTATGACTATACAAAAATTTGGGCTAGAGTTCATGTTGGTCAAAGCGCTACAAATGTGCATGGTCACAGACCTTCTTTACTTCATATAAAGTCTTGAGAGTTACGTTATCCTTGAGCAATAACAATTATTGCACATTTAAAAGTTTATCAAATCCAATATCGGACAATCCAGTTTCACATTAAATATTATATAAAGCAGTGATGGTAGATAACTTTTTTTATCAATGTAATCGACTTACAATGGGGTTTCAGCATCTTCCAATCTTTTGTTTTCCTGCACCATCATTATCTTTATCATAAGCAAAAAAGTATGATTGACGAAGTATTCATCTTCATAGTGAAATAAAACATATGTGTCACCCAACTTCGTTTCTTTAGTAACATCTATTTTCTCACCATAATTATGCCGCCTATTGCACTTGTACAAAGGAACCGTTCCTCTCGTAATTAAATGCTCAACAACAATCTCGTCATATTGGTGACTAAGAGTTCGACAATCCAAGCAAGAGCATAAGATCATTTCTATGGTGTCTAAACTTTTGTTCGCAGCATGCACAAAATTTCATGCTCCTTTCTCGTACTCCCTAGTTTCAACAGTAAAAAAAGGAAATTGGCTTATGATAAAAAGCTACTTTTTGTAAACCCTAATTATGTTTTAGGTTAAGTATTATATTGTTATATGTGTAAATGCACCAAATCCTTTTCCGTCGTCATAATACTGAAACAAGCAAACTTCTAAAAATCAAAAGTAACATATGGTTACCTATACTAAAGTTTTTCATAAATTCAAGCTTGTCAAAATATATCTACAAGAGTACAATCGATTAAATAAGTAACATAAAAGAAGAATACAGTTGATTTTACATGCACGCAAATAAGATTTTTGCACAAATCAACCTTGCAGAGTGACGCCATAGCAAAAAGTATGTGTTTTCTTCGACTTTGTTTTGTTCACTAGAAGCGATTCATATAATTCATTCCAACAGCTACAATGTTTGTAGTTTATTAATTGCAAAACAAAATAATTCATAGATTGTAGTTAAAATAGGCCTCAAAGACCAATTTATGATCCTGAACTACATCTGAAAATTATCCAGATTATTCAGGGTAACTTCTACATTTGGGCACAACAGCCTTTGTATTCAATTTGAATAGAAGGCGATGCTCTTAATTAAATGACCCTGCCTTTATGTTATTTTCTGTAATTAATATCATTTAAATATTTGATTTTTGAACCTTTTACTCAGAAAAAGGAAATATGAACCGAATATGAAAAAAGGAAACACACAGGGATCTAACTGTAATTTCAAATTAAACATAAGAACAAGAGGTGATATTTCAACGAAGCATCAGTGCAAACACTTCACAAAATTATAGTAAAAACCCAACATTACTAGTGTTACATGGTACATAAAATTATAAAATCAACATCACTAACCAAACGAATTACTGATTGTCTTGATAAAGAAGAAAAGGACAAGAAGAAACATCGAAAATGCACATTTTTGCACAGAGCTGGATACCCATTTGTTAAACAATTTCTTCCATATTCACTGTGAAACATACAGATTGCATGAGCATATCATAAAGAAGCAACATAACGCTATCTAGTTAGCATATAAATCAGTAATCAACCTATTTACAAGCTAAGAGTCATAACGAAAGGCTACTTATGGTTGGCAATTATTCCCTTTGCACAATTCCAGCTTCTGTATCATTATTCATACTGTTCATGTATTTCTGATTCCGGAGAGGTAGCTTATTTGCACTATCCAAATTACATGCGCTGTGAATGAAGGATGATGGTGATGCTGCTAAATATTACTGAAGCATTTTATGTTTCAATAAATTGGTACAAATTTCTGAATTATATGAATTTATTCATATTTTGAAGCATTGTATTATACTTTTTTCCAACATCTGAATTTTTAAACTAACCTTATTTAAATTGCATCTCATGATTTACTTTTTCTAACCAAATAAATATATAATAACAGTAACAAGAATTAAAAAAATAGTACTATAATGCTATTCGAAATAGCAGAAGTACATTTTTTTATAAATGCATCAGAGCTATTTGAAATTAGACCAAAACAATTTTTTTTAAAGAACTGAAACTGTTTAAAACTAGGTTAACACAAATTATGAAATCCAAAATTAAATTTTAATGACGCTATTTCAAAGAGTGCTAGTATAACCAACCACTTTTTGCTATATAGAAAGCGAATTATGTTTCTAGTTAGTTTACAAATTTGTCTAACTTTTCAAAATTGGACTATATTTCAAAGAAATTGCATACCAGTAGTCAACTTGAGCTCGCTTGCATTGAATGATAGCAAACTTAAAGGTACAGTTCCTTCTCATTTATTCAGCAAACTATCACAACCATCAATTATCATATCACATCTTATTTGATAAAGTCGCAGTTTTTTTCCGCATTCTAATAGCATTCCTGGCTATTAGATTAATAATAATACGCTATTTTACTGAATATAACATTAAGTTTTTTGTCCTACTACAAATCACACAACATAGAAGGAAGGAAAACTCAAAAAATATGATAGGGATTACAAATCTCTTTTAAGTGCTCAAACAATATCTGTTTGTCTATCAATATTGTTTATTAATATAACAATATTTGCTAGTACACTAGGTTAATCTGAATTTTCAACCAAGGCAGATGATTGTCAATGGCACCTGATTATCATTGCAAAGTTCTTTGGCAAACAAATATTTTCCGTCTTAGTTAATATATTATAGTGATGCAACTACATTATTTGGATTAAATTGTAGTAGACAGGCGAAGAAGAAGGAGAAAAGGAAGAATAAGAGGAAGTCAACACAATCAGCAACTTTGTAGCTACATCCACCAAAGATGATGAAGAGTTACTACTCGAATTTGAATCTCTTCTTTCAGGAGAGATCGATTTCCCACTACCCGACTCAGCTATGACGACTACAAAGCCACATCCCAATATGATAGAGAGATAGCAAACTATGCATCAGAAGTCGAAAGACTACACATCCCTATTAAAGAACTCGAAGATGTGAAGTCAAGCTCGAAGGTGAATTGCTTGAATATTATGGTCTTAAAAGAACAAGAATAAGACTTCATCGAGTTGCATAAACAACTGAAACTGAAGATAGTTGAAGTGGACATGTTAAACATAGCAATTAACTCAATGCAAGCAGAGAGGAAGAAGTTACAGGAAGAGGTGGCAGTGGGAGTCGCAGCAAGAAAAGAACTAGAGGTTGCAAGGAACGAAATAAAGGATTTGCAAAGGCAGATACACCTCAACTTGGGGCAGACCAAAGGCCAGCTGCTGCTTCTAAAGCAGCAAGTTTCCCTGCTACTGATTGCCCCCACATATATTTTTGTTTATAAATATCGATTAAGGGAAAAAATATGACTACTGATTACGCCCACACATTTTCATATCACATTCTAAATGGCATAAATACACAATAACACAACTAAACATCAAGGCACACATAGATGGTAATAGAATAAGTAACAGGACAATACAACACTGATCATATGTGCATACTTTATGTGCCTGAATCATGGTGACCGTGTGGGGTTTTGAAGCTTAGTTCATGAAACAGATTCAATACAACACTGACCATATGTGTGTGTACTTTGTGTGCCTGTTTTGCATCAAAACGCAGCAATCGCTGGCATTTTTTTAAAAAATCTAAATAAATAATGTCCAACGTACATATATAGAACAAATGAAAAGGATATAAACAGTTGAAGAGCCCTACAAATTCACAATGCTCATATACACTATATCATCACCAGTAAACCTAACCTAATCAGATTTTAGGAGGGATATATTACTTTCCAACCATCATTTCTATTAGATAGCAAATAAACTGAAAAGGACATGATATTTTAAATATGGAAGTGGATTGGATAATTTGATTCAAATCTAACCACAGATATTCTAACAACAAGGATATACAACATAGTTGGTCACAGAACACAAATACACGACATATAATAGGCTTAGTCTCAGTATAACTTCAAATTTAATGAACCACAAGAATCACCTGACAATGAAAATGAGTGGTAGCAAAAGAACCCACGCATCAACAAAACAAAAACTTATTGAATTGATTGAATCACGCACAATTGAGGACGGAAAATAACATACCTGGCTTTAGGGTTTTCTGTGCAAAGCCAAAGAAAGGAGTTAGAGTTTCCAAGTCGACTTCGGTTGTGATGATTTGGAGTTAGAATCGGCGAATAAAGGAGGAAGATTGGGTTGAGAGAAGTCGAAGAAGAAGAGGCTTGGTGAATAATGAAAATGAGAGGGAACGAAATGTTTTGCCGCTTAACCTTTTTACTTTTTTTATTTATGGAGCTTAATAATAGTGTGTAATACGGTGTATTTAAAGAACAAGGACCTTGTTTTCAATGCTGGTATACAAAAACATCCCTCCCTCTGGCTATTCGTAAATTTAGTCCCTCTTATTAATTTTTGCTTATTCTATTTCCATTATACCTTTAGTTTTGTATTACAACGTTTTTTTTTTGTCTTTTACCATGCAATCAAATTTCGTTCTCACGCATCTTTTCTTCTTCCTCGTGAAACTCGTTATCCACTCTCGGCTATTGCTTCTATTTCAAATTTAAATTTCTTTCTCCATAATTTCTAAATTGACGGTATATCGCTCTGATTCTGCATTTGATCTAGGGTTTACTTATCTAGGTATTCCATTTTGTTGGGCTCGTGTAATTTTATATTGCTTTTTATTTTTGTTTTACTTTAGCTTCTTTTTGTTTTATTTACAGTTGCTTATATCATTTCTTCAACTATTTTCTGGTATCATGGATCTGAACATTCCTGTTACAAGGTACATATTATTTGATTCTGTTTAGTCTTTTTCATTTTGCATATGTGTAACTTTTCTTTGTTCATATGTTTATATTGATTTATAGTTTGTATCTATTTTGTTAAAATATTAAAACTGCAATATGACTTGCATTCTATCCTTTTCAATTTGCTTATGTGCATTTCTTCTTTGTTCATATGTGTATATTTCTTTACAATATGTATATGTTCTGTTACAATATTAAAACTGCAATATGACTTGCATTCTATCTTTTTCAATTTGCTTATGTGCATTTCTTCTTTGTTCATATGTGTATATTTATTTACAATATGTATATGTTCTGTTACATATTAAAACTGCAATATGACGTGCATTTTATCTTTTTCAATTTGCTTATGTGCATTTCTTCTTTGTTCATATGCGTATATTTCTTTACAATATGTATATGTTCTGTTACAATATTAAAACTGCAATATGACTTGCATTTTATCTTTTTCAATTTGCTTATGTGCATTTCTTCTTTGTTCATATGCGTATATATCTTTACAATATGTATCTATTCTGTTAAAATATTAACACTGCAATATGACTTGCATTTTATCTTTTTCAGTTTGCTTATGTGCATTTCTTCTTTGTTCGTATGTGTATATTTCTTTACAATATGTATCTATTCTGTTACAATATTAAAACTGCAATATGACTTGCATTTTACTGTGGAATTATTGTAGATTATCATTTTTGTTAAACATGTTTCTTTTTTTATTAAAATTTAATTTGGGTTTGTTTTATTAACTGTTTTTTAGTGTTTGCAAATTACTGTGTTCATGTTTATTCTATTTCAGACTTATAATATAGTTTTCTGCAAGCTGATATTTAAGACAAACTTTTCTGTGTTCTGTCATGTGTATGTGCATTTATGAACTGTTGGTTCATTTACTTCACGATAAGCCTTTGTAATGGATTATCAAATTCATCAGGCAAGTTCAAGTAAATCAAACATATTAATACCTTAAGAGTTTCTGGTGATTTTATTTTTCTATTTTTTCTAGAGCTTGGAGTGCTACTATGTTTGTCTATTGTTTGACTTTCCAACATCTATATTCATAAACTGATGGCCGTGGTTGGCAAATTTGTACATTTTTTTAAATCTGCAAAAGCCAATTCACAAGGGATGGTTTTAGAGATGTATCGATGTTTACATCTTAAACCTTGTAGACAAATCTCGTTTTCCATTATTTAATAGTTGAACTAAATAATAAAATGCAGTGAATGCATGGAATATGCTGTGGGAATTTCTTATTCATTGTTTGTGGGTCTTCTTTTTCTGTTGTTGCAGTTCCGATGATAATATAATGTCTTCTTTTTCTGTTGTTGCAGTTCCGATGATAACAGTGAAGGTGTTTTGGTTGTATTTGTTAATAAGGGTATTAGTTATAGCAAGAGAGTTGCTGTTGGTTATTCTCTTCATGATTTGAAAGTTAGTCTATGCAATGTTTTCCAAGAATACGTACCTTCTTCTTTGGAGTTGTCTTTTAATTTGTAAAACAAAATTCGAATTATTGAAACAGATTCCGACTTGCAATCTAGATTGTGTCTTTCTATGTTTAGACATGAAGATTATTTTCATATTAATGTTAATTTAAGCATGTCTTCTGAAGATGTTGAGATCAGTAGTAATTCAGCTATTATTACCATTAGTTCTACAAATAATGTTTCAAGTTATGCTTCTACTATGTCTAACGTGAATGCTCATTGTGATTTAAAGTCTCTTTTGAAGAAGGATTGTTCTATTCCTATATTTACTGAAAATGGTCAGTTATTCCCTGGAGGCGTTAGTGAGTTTAAGCTCAAATTGCTTTTGTATTGTCTTCGTGGTGGTTATACGATGAAGATGATTAAAAATGACACGGTTAGAGTAACTGCAATATGTTCTAGAGTTGGTTGTCAATTTCGTGTGCATGCATCAACTAAATTTAATCTTCCAGGCTATTTTGTACTTAAAACTAGTAATCTTGTTCATTCCTGTGGTGCTGGTGTTGTTAATATCAATCATCCACCTATATCAAGCAAACTTGTTAAAAGATTGGTGATCGATTCTATTCGTAGCAATCCTCTTACTAGAACCAAAGACATAGTTGATCAATTTAGAAATGAATATGATATTATACTTAGTTACTACTTTGCCTATAAAGGAAAGCAATTAGCAATAGAAGAGATTCATGGTTCTATTGCTTTGTACTATCATGCATCAACTTAATTGGTATGTTGGTGCTTTGAAGAAAACTAATCCTGGAAGTTATATTAATTTGGAACTTAATCCATATAATTCCCAATTTGAAAGAATATTTATAGGGCATGAAGCTTGTAAGAAAGGTTTTGTGTATTGCAGACCTATGATAATTCTTGATGGTACATTTATGAAAGGAAAAAATTATGGTTGCTTGATATCTGCAACTGCAAAAAATGGAAATGACGGTATGTATTATTTTTTCTTTTAATTATTTATCTGTATAATAATAAAATGATGTTATGTATTTATCTATAGCATAGTGCAATGATGGAAATGATGGTATGTATTGTTTATTGTAACAATCTCTACTAATGTCTTTTATATTTCTTTTGCTTATTGGGTGCAAAGTTGCTGAAATATGACATAGGAGCCTACAATAAAAAAACATGTTTATTTGCAGAATTTTGTTTATAGAAAAAAAACATGTTTATAGCAAAACAACAAATTTGCTATATCAAAATTAGAAATCTCCATTTTATTTGTCAAACAAAATGCAGAGTTTTGTTCCTAAACATGTTATATGTTGTTTCATATATTGTGTTTATTCTCTGTTCATGGTGTAGTAATTATTTTCCCATAGGACTTTTGATCTCTGTTATAATATGTTGTAATTTCACCTCTAATATATAATACAATGGTTTTGATATTACGTCAAAAGCTCATATAATATTTTTCCCGTGGAATGTAATCAACAAACTAATTGAGTTTTGTATGCTTAGTATATAATCAGCTTCCCTCCTATATAAAAACAAACAAGTACATTGCAAAGATTACAAAAAAAGTCATAGTATAACTCAAGGATGATACCAAACCATACCTGGAAGTTCAACAGACAGAGGTGCAATAGAAATAATAGCTGTGATGGAATCAATGTTCAGTAGTTGATGTTGAACTATTTTCCCTAATGCATTGCAAAATCATTCTTTAGTTCAAAGTACACATTGGCAAAGCTGTATGAAGAAAGTTCAATGCAATTAAAAATATTAAGTTTGTAACCATGTAGTGTGCCTCATGCTGTCTCATAAACCAGTATATATTTTAAACCAATTTAATACATGTTAAACAACATAACAAAATGATGGTATACAATTTTGTTTTGTTAAAGTTTTGATTGTTTTTTACCACGTTTGTTATACTCTATTATAGTATTAGTACTGATCTAATTGTTTATATCATCATTTCAAAATTTGATTAAATTTTCTTCAATTTTTCACTGTATTCAGGTTTTTTTCCAATAGCTCATGCTATAGTGTCAGGAGAAGATGAAAGCAATTGGTCTTGGTTTCTTTCTAATCTACAATCAATGTTGTCAGATGATCAAATTATAACGTTTATATCAGATAGGCATCCAGCTATTATATCTTCTGTTTCGAAGTTGTTTCCAAATTCTTGTCATAGCTACTGTATATACCATATGAAAAACAACTTGCGTGCTATGTTGGGAGGTGATCCTAGAAAGGAATGGATAGTTAAGCTGTTTATTGATGTTGCATATGCTTCTACTCATTCAAAGTTTGAAGTGGCATTGAAATTGTTTAGAGATTTTGGGGGTAATGTAGCTTCTAAATTTCTTAATGGAGTTAAATTTGAACACTTTGCAAATGCTTTCTCTCCAGTTAAAAGATATGGTGAAATGGCATCTAATATTGCCGAAAGTTCCAACTCATGGGTCATTAAAGAAAGGCATCTTCCAATAACATCTTGTCTAGACTCTGTTCGAATTAAAATTATGGATCAAATTTCTAAACGTCGACAACTGAGTCAAACATGGAAAACTGAAATATGTCCAACTATGGAAAAGCGTTTGAGTTCTTTTATTAGTTTGGGTCATGGTTGGATCGTTAAGAAATCCAATGAATATTGTTTCGAAGTATTGTCTAAAGAGTCGCAGCATGTTGATCTTTTACATCATTGGTGCAGCTGCAATATGTGGACTATTGATGGCTTTCCTTGTCCACATGATATTCGGGCTATTAGATCTCAAAGTTTGAATGTCTATGAGTATATTGATCAGTATTTTTCTACTGCATACTTTCGTGCATAATATTTTTTTCCTATATCTCCTGTTCCAACTGATAAGCCTGAAGTTCTTCCAGAAAATCCTGCCATTTGTCCTCCAATTCCTAAACGTGGCCCTGGTCTTCCACCTATCAAGCGAAAACCTTCTATTGGTGAAGCTAAGAAGAAATGAAGATGTGGAAAATGTCGAAAGTTTGGTCACAACAAGAGCACTTGTCCTTTAGTTAACAATTCAGTTGTTTTAAGTTGAAGATGTCAAAAGAGTTTATTTGGCATTGTACTGTTTTGAATTTGAAATTTGATTTTATTTGATATTGCCAAGTTATTTGCTATTATAATTTGTTACTGTTGTGGTTTGTATTTTACTCTTCAGTGTGTTCTATGCTGTCAAAGTAATATGACTTAAATGGGAAATAGAAATTCAGTCTAGTATTCAAGTTTGCTGTTTATTTTAATAGTTTTTAAAGCATTGATCGGTTTGCTGTTGGGTTACCTGATGTGAGAGGCAGGGAGGAGATACTTAAAGTGCACATCAGTAATAAAAAGCTTGATAAAGATGTTTCATTGAGTGTTATAGCAATGAGAACATCTGGGTTCAGTGGGGCCGACTTAGCAAATCTGATGAATGAAGCTGCCATTCTTGCTTGAAGAAGAGGCAAAAGTAATATAACTGCGAAGGAGATTGATGATTCTATTGATAGAATTGTTGCAGGTCTTGAAGGAACCAAAATGACTGAGGGAAGAGGAAAGATTCTTGTTTCATATCATGAGATTGGACATGCTATTTGCACGTAAGTATACAAACCATAAACGTTTCTTAGTTTCTTCTCTAGGTGAGTTAATGATATGAATGTGATGTTGGTATAATTGTAGGACACTGACCCCTTGACACGACCTAGTACAGAAAGTTACACTGATACCACATGGACATGCACAAGGTCTTACTTGGTTTATACCGAATGGAGAGGCTGCACTAATTACAAAGCAGCAGATATTTGCAAGAATAGTAGGTGGACTTGGTGGTCAAGCAGCAGAAGAAGTTGTACTCGGAGAATTGGAGATCACAACCGGTGCTGCTGGAGACTTGCATCAAATTACTCAGATAGCAAGACATGTAGCAAATGCAATGTCATAGTGTTGAGAATGTTAGCAAGAAATGCAATGTCAGAAAAGCTTTCGGAGGATATAGACAAATCAGTTAAGGCAATTGTTGACAAAGCTTATGAGATTGCAGAAGAGCATATTAGGAATAATTGAGCAGCCATGGACACTTTGGTTGATGTATTACTCGAAAAGGAGACTCTTACAGGAGATGAATTTCGATCGATTCTCTCTGAATACACCGACATCAAAAAAGGAGTATCCAATATGACCAGTGTGAACAGCGTCCGTACCTTAGTTGAAGCTTGAATTAGTATGTAAATTATAAAGTAGAAGTTCATAGATTTTTGCTGTGACAATATTTGTATTTACTGATATTTTATTTACTGAAATTGAGGTACTACGGTTATTTTCATTTTGGTCATAGAGCATAACAAAATATTATCACAGCAAAACATTGATCATTCATCAATTACATACTTCAACATACATATCAACACTGATACTTTTTCCAGATATCAAACTGTTTTCAGATATCAAACAAACTAGCATTGTATCAAACAAACTGTTTCCAGACATCAAACAATCTGTTGTACTTTATCAGAGATACAATTAACATAAACTAGCATTATATCAAACAAACTATTTCTAGATATCAAAATAACATAAACTCTTTCCAAATATCATTCAGATAAATTTTGCTGTGCTTCCTTCCCATCCATATTTTGAATCCGATAGAATAAGGTATGAGAAATATTCTCTGCGTTCATGGAAATCCTCTGAAGTTGTCAAGTAGTGTTTATATGAACAAATTTTCATATATAACATGATATCTATTGCACTTGTTTCTCTGCAATAAGTTCAAAAGTTTCAATTTAGAACTATGAATATATATATATATATGTTTGTATGTATGAATGAATGATAAAATATTATGGAAATATTTCAGTATTTTGAAGTTGAAATATTTCTGTTATACAACTTATAAAATGAAAATATATAAATGTATGATATTTTGCTTACATGTTAGGAAATTGTCTTCTTGATGCTTCATCTTGAAACAGCACCATTTTTTGTCTTTTTGTGTTTTTTCCCTTTTCCTTTAATATCTCATTTATTGAAATAAGTACATTCTCTTTCTGCAGGAAACAAATATGTTTTTAACATTAGTATTATAAAATTTACGTACAAGAAAACCCTAAACAAAAGTTTTTTCTGAAATAACTAAATGAAAGAATGGTAGAGTTAAATGAATGGTTTATGCTGGAATACTAGTTGAGTATCAAAAATATGAGTCATGTATTTAAGGTCCTATGTTTATAACATGATGATACATCTACAAGGAAAGTATATGCATTGTAATGGAACTACAACAGCACAACCTGGTGTTATGAAATACATAATATTCCATTTTACTCTTTGACTTGTAGAAAAAAATTTAGACAATTTTGACATCCATAAATTGCTTCAATTTAACAATAATGCATATGTGATCTAACAATTCTGTGAACAAAATTGAACTTGCAATAAAAAATAAATATTGCTTACTATCATATTTGCTTTTTGTGCATAATTATCTAGTCTTGCTTTCACAGAATTAAAATGACGTCATTCCTGCTTCTGAAGATAGTAGACAAGAAGTGTCCAATGATTATTCAAATGTTTAATAGGAAAAAACAGGAGTTGAATTGGTTTTTCATCTGACAGTAACTTGTCTCTTAAATGTTTTTTAATGAGTTCATTGTTTTTTGCCTTTATTGTCAGTGATGCCTGCAAAATATTTAAATGTAAGTTTACACTAAATTATTACTTGGTGTATGTAAAATATTATTAACAAGGAGATATAATAACATACCACTTCCTCTGATCTGAAGTAGACATGTTGTTCATTCGTTTTTCTGGCAATATTTATTATATACCAATTAAAAACCTGTATATAATATAATTACATTGTTATAATAGTACTTCAAAATTTTATATAACTTTTCATAATAATAAACAATAAATGAGTATATATAAATATTTAAATAGATTAAACATTTTGAACTTTTAAGCTAGTAAATTTGTAATGAATTTAAGGAATTATACCTGTTCATCCACTATTCGTTCGTACAAGTAATTCTGTAGCATACAAGAAGATATTATGATATTGTTGTCTGTGTTCTTGTACACTATGAAACTGCAAAGAAATTCAAAAAAAAAAATGAAATATTATAAAGATATTATAGTGTTATTTCCATTTTATTTTCTTACCTTTTTTTATATCTCAAGCAAGCATTTTCAAATTCTACAAGCTCTTTTTTCTGCAGATCTTCGTTAGCAGATACAGGTAACTCATTTTTTTCAGTCACCATTGCTTCAGTTTCCAATTTTTCTTTTGATTTTTCTAATTCTCTTGCTTCATTTTCAGTTGAGCAATTTTCTTCAGTTGGTTGTTGAAGTTCCTGCAGATCAACCATTTCATTATTACCAGTTATAGGTAAATCAATTTCTTTAGTCACTATTGCTGTGTTTTCCACTATTTGTTCTTTAGTTCCCAAATTTTCTTCTGATTCTTCCAACTCCACTGCTTCATTTTCAGTTGAACGATCTCCTTCAGTTGTTTTTGTAATGTTATCATTCATTGATTTATCTTCTACAGTTTCCATTATTTTTTATATTTTCAACATCATTCCTCATAGCTGTAACTTTTTTTCCAGCTCTTTAACATAACTTTTTAGGTTTACTTCTTTTTTAAACCTTGGAAGTTAGAAGAATTATCGCTTTCTGAACTTGATAATGAGTTTTCATGCCCTGAATCTGACAACGTCTTTTCATCATCCATTTCAACATTTGCCTGTATTTTACATATGATTTGTTAGACATGAAAGAAATTTTTTGATCTAATACATAATACACTGTTAATTAAAACAAAAAATTATTGCATTTTGTTATAAAAAATTAGTAGAAAAATTAAAATTTAAAAACATTCATTACAATTTAATTTTTTTATGTTAAAAGTAAATTTTATTTTGAAATGCATTGAAACTGCAAGCAGAAGTGCAATTTTTTTTTATTCCGTTTCAGTTTTGTAAAATTTAAGATATGTTGTTTAAATTATTTAAAACATAAGAAAATATTTTACATTAAAAGTTCATATTACAGTGCTAAATGACATTTTAAATTTTAAATACTTGAAAAATGCAAGCAGGCATGCATTTTTTTTTAATTCTGTTTCAGTTTTGTATCATCTAAGCTATAGTTTATTTAATATTGTTTAAATTTTTTAAAAACTTAAAAAAATATGTCTACATTGAAAGTTTACATTGCAATGCTAAATGACAATTGAAATATAAAATATTTGAAAATTGCAAATAACTATAAAATGCAAATAGCTGTGCTCTTTGTAAATATTAAAGTCAGGTTTTGAAATATTTATGCTTCAGTTTTTTTTTACCAAATCTATTACAACTCAGAAAATAATATTTATAATTAAAGTTTATACTATCATTTTAAAGTTAAATGGAAAATTCAAATATATGAAAAGTGCAAAAAGTTGTGCGTTTTTTTGAAATTATGTTCTGCTTTTGACAAACTTAGGTTCCATTTTATTTCAAGGTAGATTACATTTTTTTATATTTTAGAAAATATATTTTCATTAAAATTTTAATTCATCATACTAAAATTTAATTAATATAAGAAATGTGCATAAAATGCAAGCAATTGTGCGATTAAAATTTAAAATGTTTCAAAAGCGCAAATAGCTGTGCGCTTTGTAAATATTTATGCATCCGTTTTCTTATTTTTTACAAATTTATTGCAACTCAGAAAATAATATTTATAATTAAAGTTTATACTGTCATTTTAAAGTTAAATGGAAAATTAAAATATATGAAAAGTGCAAAAAGCTGTGCGTTTTTTTAAAATTATGTTCTGCATTTGACAAACTTAAGTTCCATTTTATTTCAAGGTAGATTACATTTTTTTATATTGTAGAAAATATATTTTCATTAAAATTTTAATTCATCATACTAAAATTTAATTAATATAAGAAATATGCATAAAATGCAAGCAGTTGTCAATTAAAATTTAAAATGCTTCAAAAGCGCAAATAGCTGTGCGCTTTGTAAATACTAAGGTCGGGTTTTGAAATATTTATGCTTCAGTTTTCTTATTTTTCACAAATCTATTACAACTCAAAAAATAATATTTATAATTAAAGTTTATACTATCATTTTAAAAGTTAAATGGAAAATTAAAATATATGAAAAGTGCAAAAAGCTGTGCGTTTTTTTAAAATTATGTTCTGCATTTGACAAACTTAGGTTCCATTTTATTTCAAGATAGATTACATTTTTTTATATTTTAGAAAATATATTTTCATTAAAATTTTAATTCATCATACTAAAATTTAATTAATATAAGAAATGTGCATAAAATGCAAGCAGCTGTGCACTTAAAATTTAAAATGCTTCAAAAGCGCAAATAGCTGTGCGCTTTGTAAATAATAAGGTCGGGTTTTGAAATATTTATGCTTCAGTTTTCTTATTTTTCACAAATCTATTACAACTCAGAAAATAATATTTATAATTAAAGTTTATACTGTCATTTTTAAGTTAAGTGGAAAATTAAAACATATGAAAAGTGCAAAAAGCTGTGCGTTTTTTTTTAAATTATGTTCTGCATTTGACAAACTTAGGTTCCATTTTATTTCAAGGTAGATTACATTTTTTATATTTTAAAAGGTATATTTACATTAAAATTTTAATTCATCATACTAAAATATAATTAGTATAAGAAATGTACAGAAAATGCAAGCAGCTGTGCAGTTAAAATTTAAAATGCTTCAAAACCGCAAATAGCTGTGCATTTTGTAAATATTAAGGTCAGGTTTTGAAATATTTATGCTTCAGTTTTTTTATTTTTCAAAAATCTATTACAACTCAGAAAATAATATTTATAATTAAAGTTTATACCGTCATTTTAAATTTAAGTGGAAAATGAAACATATGAAAAGTGCAAAAAGCTATGCGTTTTTTTTAAATTATATTCTGCATTTGACAAACTTAGGTTCCATTTTATTTCAAGATGATTACATTTTTTTATATTTTAGAAAATATATTTTCATTAAAATTTTAATTCTATAAGAAATGTGCATAAAATGCAAGCAGCTGTGCACTTAAAATTTAAAATGCTTCAAAAGCGCAAATAGCTGTGCGCTTTGTAAATATTAAGGTCGGGTTTTGAAATATTCATGCTTCAGTTTTCTTATTTTTTCACAAATCTATTACAACTCAGAAAATAATATTTATAATTAAAGTTTATACTGTCATTTTAAAGTTAAGTGGAAAATTAAAACATATGAAAAGTGCAAAAAGCTGTGCGTTTTTTTTTAAATTATGTTCTACTTTTGACACATTTAGGTTCCATTTTATTACAAGGTAGATTACATTTTTTTATATTTTAGAAAGTATATTTACATTAAAATTTTAATTCATCATACTAAAATATAATTAGTATAAGAAATGTACAGAAAATGCAAGCAGCTGTGCAATTAAAATTTAAAATGTTTCAAAACCGCAAATAGCTGTGCACTTTGTAAATATTAAGGTCGGGTTTTGAAATATTTATGCTTCAGTTTTTTTATTTTTCAAAAATCTATTACAACTTAGAAAATAATATTTATAATTAAAGTTTATACTGTCATTTTAAATTTAAGTGGAAAATTAAAACATATGAAAAGTGCAAAAAGCTGTGCGTTTTTTTTAAAAATTATGTTCTGCTTTTGACAAACTTAGGTTCCATTTTATTTCAAGGTAGATTACATTTTTTTATATTTTAAAAGGTATATTTACATTAAAATTTTAACTCATCATACTAAAATATAATTAGTATAAGAAATGTACAGAAAATGCAAGCAGCTGTTTAGTTTGTAGAACTTATGGTGTGGATTTTTTTGAAAATGATCTACTGTTATCTTAATGTTGTTGAAATTTCTATAATCTTTTGTTAAAAAAAATATTTACACTAAAAAATTTCTTTGCATTTAAATCACAATTTATTTTAAAATGTTTGAAAAGCGCATGTAGGTGTGCGCTTTGTACATATTGAGGTTACCTTTTGAAACTTTTGTGCTACAATTCTTTTTTCCTTTTTCAAACCTAATTAAACTGTAAAAAAAATTGTATTCAAAGTTTACTTTGTCATTTTAAATTTAAATACAAATTTAAATTATGAACTTCTATTTTCATACAAGGTTATTACAGCGGACAAAAGAAACCAATTACCTAAATTCGTATAACTTTGTAACAATAATAAAAAGAACAAAACAATTCTCAAACATTCATGGAAGTACATAACAATATTCATACAGATTAAATATTAAAACATGGTATCATCTTGTCTGCAACTTCAAACTTATCTAGGAGTCATGTTTCACTATTTCTATTTTGGTATTTCCTATATTTGTCCCTGCAACCTTTCCTCCCGTGGGCTTTATTGTAAGTAATCTTGTAAGTGGTAGAGTGGCCTTATTGCCATGATCCACTGAAATTCAGCCCTTAGTCACATAGATTAACCCCAAACCACGATGAAGTGAAAACATGCGGTATGGTCAAAATGTTGCCATTGGCGCATTGAACTAGGGTAAATGCTCGCACTAACGAACTACGATAAAGCCGAACAACAAGTTAAATAAAGAAATGTTATTTCTTCGAATTTTGCCCTCCGATAGAGATGCTTTGGAGTGTCTAGGGCACGATAGACGGATTTCATGGGGAGTTGGTTGTGAAGGAATTACACAATCTGAAAAGAGATCGGATCTCTTCACTCAAAGTAAGCTTTCGTGAGGCTTATATTTACTCGAGCAGTGATCTATCAATAATGCATTTAAAGTTCGATACGATTTGGAAATAATCAAGTTGGTAACTATCGCTACCAAGAGCTAGACCCGTGCTGAAATGAAATTTCCCCAAACTTTGCTTCGGATCAAATAGCTATTTACCCTTAGCTTGCTCTGGGTCAAACATGTGAAAATTTGATGCTTGCTCTAGATCAAGAATATGAATGTTTGTTGCGTGGTCCTAATCGAGCATTCAAGTCAAATATGTAAAAACTCAAATTCTGTTTCGAGTTATATTGCTAGTTACCCGTTACTTGCCTTGTGATATGGACGCTTTGAGTCAGACATGTAAAATCTCAGGGCTCACTTCGAGTCGACCAGCATTCTGATCCGAGAAAGTAATTTGCCCAGATTTTCCTGCATAGCAAAGACACTTTGAACTACAAGGATCATATTAGCTAATTTTTTAAAATTCATATATTGGGGGTTGAGATATGAGACTTTTGGGCTTTAGCTTAGAGTCAAGTTGGAAAATACACTAAGCTTACTCTTAGTCAAGCTGGTTAATGTTGAGTGGTTGGTTAATGTTAATTCCTATATCGGGCATTGATTGACAATGTTATTGTTTGTTGGTGAAGTTGGTCGTTGAGTGGTTTCAAAGTTTTACGGATATTGCATATTGATTAAGATTTCTCTATGGGTCCCTTGTTTAACGAAATCTTTAAGGACGTGCTACCTGGTTGATCCTGCCAGTATTCATATGCTTGTTTCAAAGATTAAGCCATGCATGTGTAAGAATTAACAAATTCAGACTGTAAAACTACGAATGGCTCATTAAATAAATTATAGTTTGTTTGATGATACATGCAACTTGGATAACTGTAGTAATTCTAAAGCTAATACCTGCAAGAAAACCCAACCGTCGTTTATAGCACTATACGTAACAGGTTTCTTAGGCTGTTGACCATCCGTTCTTAGCCAAATTGACGATATCACGACTTTGCCGAAATGTAGGATAACGGTGGTATTTATCCTTTGTAGACACATATTCGTCAATAGCTTACCATGCTGTTCGAAAGAAGAAGAGTGATTTGATCTCTCTATAAATAGCTTAGATTACCATTGTGTTGCTTCTTATGAAAAAGCCGTCGGTGTTGTATAAAAGAGCCAAAATGATCAAGTGTTTTAGTTACTTTCTTTACTTTTAATGAGGAGTGAATCATCATTGTGACATGATGTGCAAAATAAAACATTATTTTGTTGATTATATTTTTATTTGTTGCAAAGGCAAGTACAAAACGATACAATGTACTGTTATGTTTGACAATTCAATGCAACAACAACAAAAAAGAATCCCAGCAAATTCAATAATTAACCATTGTTTCATACAGTAATATAATTTGGATAATATTATATTGAAATTTAAACTTGTTGCGCATATTAAATTGAAGTTTAAAATCAATAGAAATGCAACAAATTCTGAAACAAAAGTCTGAACCGTGACATCAATTGAAGCACAAAACATAAGTAACATTTTGTTTGTGCTGAAGCATAAACTGGACTATAAAGCATTGCAAAATTTACTCTTTGTACATATTTTCAACAGTTTCCTCCACTTGCTTTATTTTTTGCTCAAGATCATCTTGAAGCATAACATAGCTGAGATGCTTAACTTCACTCCAACTATACTTGTTACTAGTAAATAAACCATATGCTATTTCAGCTCTCATTGCTTGAATTTCTTTCCTTGAAAAGGATGTAGGTAGCCATTCATTAGTGCTGATGATTTCCATATATTTCATAATGTACATTCCACAATCCAACCTGCAAGTATTAAATTTATAAATAAAATTCCTATTTCATCTATGTATTAAAGGTAAAAATAATATAAATTAAACTGACGTTGTTCAAGACTAGTTTACATTGTTAGGCAAATTCTAAAAACTAAACAATATAGTCAGTACATTTTTATTTTTTTGTAACGATGCACAATATATATTAAATCACTCATAATAATGTAGTGTACAGTATGGTTATATTCTGGTTGAATAAAATGATTAATGGAGATGTTTAAATTGATTTTCAATTATTTTACAAAATGAGTAATGGAGATGTTTAGATTGATTTTTAATTATTTTATGAAATGAGTAATGAAGATGTTTAGAAGTAGAAGCATTATGTATCTAAAAGTGATCTTTTTTGATGTTTACAAATTAAACTATATAGTTAGTGTATGATTCTTCCCTTCACAATTTTTTATGTCGTCTCCTGATTTATATATTATATTTGTGACTATAAAGTTTAACTACTTATTTAATACAGTAACATTCAATATATGTTCAACATTGATCATAGAATATTAACCGTAGATTAAATATGAATTAATGGATAAATAAATTTTACTAGTAATCAGCAAGCAATTAAGGTTCAGCAACAACATATATATTTTTTATTATCCCAACACCATACTCTATAACTTACTAAAACGCATGGTTAGAAACTTTTGTTGTCACAGAAAAAGTAAGTCAAAAGTTTTAATTTAAGGAATTAATGTTTATTATGATTTTTAAAGCACTTGAGTATACAGATAACTAGCAAGAACAAGTGAAACAGCTTCTTTAACTTATACCTTGTGACGACCCGGTATTTTAGCAGTATTATTTTAATAGTTATTTAATCTAATTTAAATAAAAAATAAACTTATCATTTTAAAATGAATATGACCTTTGAAATAATTGCCATTTATTTGTATGGATTTGTATTTTTGAAATGAAATTGATTTGAAAATTTAAAATAAAATCTCTTAATAATATTCACAATAGAATCTTTCTTATATAATCTAACTAAATTGCCTTACCTTGTTAACATTTGGTAAATATACATATGGATCATAATGTTTAAAATAAAATCAAATCCTATCAATATAAATATTAAATATAAGTAAAACTTATGAATATAATTTAAATATTGATAGTTAACATAAAATAGAATTAAAAAGAATAAGCAAACATACAACATAAATCGGAAATGTGTAAGAACAAAGGTATAAAAAAAATAGT
This sequence comes from Allium fistulosum, assembly GCA_030737815.1. Taxonomy (NCBI): domain Eukaryota; kingdom Viridiplantae; phylum Streptophyta; class Magnoliopsida; order Asparagales; family Amaryllidaceae; genus Allium; species Allium fistulosum. The sequence continues at coordinate 325,340,327 of CM060906.1, read as the reverse complement.
ACCAGACAAATATTTATAATCAAGTTATCTTCATATATAAGCTAAGTGTTTGCCTGCAAGTGATATTTTCAAACAAATATCTTCATACAGCAAATTGTAATGATGGTATGTAAACACAATAGGAAACCTTAGCATTTAAATGCCATCATCCGAGCCTCAATTCTGTCGATTCAACATGTTTACAAACCTTTACATTTCAGACACAAAGGAAAAAATATATATAAATCAGTTCATATCAAAACAGAATAAAGAAAATGACTTAACCGGATAACACCTCCCTAAGCATGCTGTTATCTTGTATTTATAAGTATGCATCTTGCTACTTTATGTTCGTTTTGAAATCGTACAAAAGAAATAAGATGAATCATGTTGTACATAAAAAAATGATATGTAAGCTTATGATACAAGACAACCTGTATATGAAATGTACTCACAATATAAAGTGAATACAAGTTGACATAATAGAAACATGAAGGACACTTACATTTAATGCTAGCACAAAATGAGTCATTTCGCAACCTTTATAAAATCATTTCAGTTTTCAAAATTTTGCCCGGTCAAAGAAGAAAGAAAAATCTCTGACCTAGAAATTTGAAACAAAAGAATGTTCCAGCATCTAAAAATCATCTATAAATTGTTTTCTATATATATGTACATCCTCTTTGTTTTAGTTCGTTCTCAAGACTAAGCAAACCAGAAAGTTAGCATCACCATTTCAAAACTTAATAACATTTCAACTAAATAAAGTAAGCAAGAAGATCAGAGGGGTTCCAGCTTGCAGATTTCAAAGCTCCTCTGTTTCAACATTCCAGTTTTCTGTCTTCATCTCTCTGTGAGTAAACTAATCTTGTATCCTCTGTTCAAATGCCTAAAGGTAGATAATCATTTGAAATGAAAAGTGTTGTCTGGATATGTATGTGAATTGCTGTGAGTTGTATATGTATGTCTCTGTTCTCTGATTAAAACCATTATCAGTAAGTAAAACTAGAATCTTTCACACTAGTGATATATGTGGTAGTCTTGGAATGGTAAGTGAAGTACTGATTAAAATGTATGATGGTACAGTGATATATACAGGTACACATGTATATGAATATATAAAGGTTTAACAGGTAACAGTAGGCTTAAACCATCACACCTGACTTCTAAAATCTTTCAAACAGGAAAATCAAATGTCTTAAATTCTTGTTTTGATTTTACAACTTGAGTCGCATGAAGAAAATTTGATTTTTGATGTATATATCATAATTTTTAAAATTTGGTATGATGGGAATGGTCGAGGTGAACGGAATAGGGGATTTCGTTGAATTCAGACGATCGAAAGGGTATTAAGCCTTACGGTTTTGGTCAAAGATGGCCATGGGGTTGACGTGCATGGGAAAAATGTCAAGTGAATTTTCAGATCACCGAGGCGGCGTTGCGGTGATGGTTTAGGGTTTAAACCCAAAATGGGACGAGATCGGAAATATGGCTGCTGCGTCATCTTTCTAGCATCGGGTTGCATCGGATTTGTGCCGATGGAAGCGTGGATGACTTACGGAACTTAGGACGGGGTTTCGCGATCATTGGTGGTCGGCGACGTCGAGGCGAGGAGTTTTTGTGTGATGGGTTCAGTTTCTGGTTGATCGAGATTTTCTCGATTTCGATTTTTAGCTGGAGGCTCGGGTTGTATGGTCGGGATCGTAGGTGAGAGGGGACGTCGACTTATCAGGGTTAGTGGCGATGGTCGGAGATGCTCCGACCATCTGTGCACGTGTACGAGTGTTACTCGTATCAGTTTAAACTGTGTTTGTGGAACTCGGGTCCGATCTCGAGTAAAGGGAATTTTGTCTCGGGTTCTGATTTGTGTTGTACGCGAGTAGATTTCAGGTTGAAGGCCAGTTTTGAATTTAAACTAAAAAAAAGGGTAGCTCGGGAAGGAGCTCGGGGAAATGGGGTTGGACAGGATGATACCCGAAGTGGTTTCGGGTCAGGTTGAAACATTAACCTGGTTTTGTATATTTAAAATAAAATATGGTTTAAAGTTAAAACAAACCAAGTTTTCTCAAACAAGATTTCAAACTTAAAGGTTTTAAGTTAATAATGGATTTATTTCAAAGGTTATTAAATAAGGTCTTAAATAATTTCGTAGGATAATAAATTCAAGTATGCAACTTAATTAAATAAGAATTGAAGGATGTAATTAAGTGATCAAGTAAGTAAAATAAATACTTGTGTAATTACGTTTAAGAATAATTAATTTATGTAATTAATTAATCAACAAAATTTGAGGCTAATTTGTTATCATGATTTATTTATTAAAGGTTGGTTAATTTATGATAAGTAATTAAAGGTAATTAATTACTTAATGAAAGTAATTAAGGTTAATAAATTAATGATTTAAGTTTGATTAATCAAGTAATTAAAGAATAATTAATTAAAGGATAATTAATTATGTGATTAATCAATTAAGGTAACTGAATTGAGGATGATTAATTAATTTAAGGTTAATTAATTTCAATAATTAATTAAATGGTTTAATTAATGTTAATGAAGCAAGATTTAAAGGTAGTTAACTTATTTTGTGTTAAATTAGTCAGATTGGGTGACAAATAAATCTTGCTTATGAATGATTGAATGCATGGAATTATCTGATTAGTGATGATATATGATATGTTATGTTTGGGTTAACTGTGATAATATAGTTTGTCTATCTGTGATAGAATGACAATGTTAATATGTAATTCTGAATATAAATGGAATTATTTAACTTAAAAAGTTTTATTTTTAAGATGATATTATATTCGAAGAGACCGGAGTCGGGTATTAGTTAATACCCGAAACCACTTCGATTCTTTGTAAATTGATGTGTGAAATCAATAGGCTGGTATGGAATGATTTAAGTGAATTGGACCATTTAATCTAAGTTTTGGTACTTAGAAATTGATATGTGAAATAAATGATGTCTGTAACAAATTGTGAATTTGTAAATTGATGCGAGTTACCCCGGGTTTTATGTAGTTCTATGTTGTTGTATTCCATGTTAGATGGGTTTACTCACGCTGGTTTCCAGCCTGACCCGGGTGTTACTTTGATGTAATGCTCGGGTCAGACCGAGTATTACAGATTTTTCAGGTAAGGACGTTCTGGAGCTTGGAGGCGAGCTGGATGGCAGGAACGTATGGAGTGTTTCCGCTATGATATATTGTGTATATTTGGACATGTTGATTATATATGTCCAGTGATTGTGTATATGTGGTAACTCTGATGTATTAAAGTGTAATTTAACTGATACAGTTTCTTGTATAAATGGTATTATATGATATTATATTTTGATCCGCTGCGAATGTGAGATTCTGTGATTTGTTTTTCTGTTTCTTCTTCTTCTATCTCTTTCTTCTTTCCCTAACTATCTGGAATTTTCGGGATCGAAAATTTCGGGCTGTTACATACCTTGTTTTATAAAAATAGTCTTTCTTTTGAATATAATTATTTTAGAAAATGTAAATCTGTTTCTGCTTTTTTCTCAGACGCCTTGCTTTTAAGAATTTTTACGATGCACCCTGAAATTCTAGTTTATTTCTTTTTATTAAAATTTCTTGTATAATGTTATTTAATAAAATGATGTATGATGAAAATAAAAATAACATCTAATATAAGTAATTACCATGTTATTAATGAAATTATAATTACACATAAAATTATAGAATTAACTTACGACTTTTCTAGTTGTTGTGGACAATCTTTGCATTCAATATTACTTTCATTACCAGATTTCATTTGTGGAATTGCATTTCTAAGCCATATGTCTTTCATCGTGTCCCTAATGTTCTTTCGCTGCACATTTAAACAAAAGTTAATTTATTAAACAATATAATATATTAATATTTGATAGTGTTATTTTACTTACCACTTTTACTATTTCTTTTGCATATGACCAGTTTGAAAAAGAATTTGGTTTTACTGAACTATAGAGGCTCCATTGCATATCTTCATAATCAAGCACTAACAGTGTCCAATGAGATTGTTGATGGCATATTGGCAAGACTATCTTGTACAATTCAAGTTCTTTTTTATGATATCTCACTATTCTTTCTTCCAATTGCTTAGCCAACAGAGTATGAGTTGTTGATTTCAAATCCAACAATATGCAATTCTATAACACAAGGAATATAAATAGTATTATATAAAGGAATTAACTAAGTAATTAAGACTTATATTTGTAGATAATATGAAACAAAAACAAACACACCGTGTCTTCAGGTCTCACATACAAATTGTTTGGATAGTATGGCCTTAGCTTGGTAACTTGAAACCAATGTATTACCTTTAAATTACATTTCAAACAAGATTAATATACTATAAATACTGTATACCATAATCAATAAACATTATTAGATTAGTTAAACAAAAACAAGAATAAAAATAAAAAATAGGTAAGCAATTTTACTTACAGAACAGTCTATGCAGTTTTCACTCATTATATCATCAAGCACACATCCCATAATCTTTATGCCATCATCAAAGTTTTCATAAACTGCCAAGCTTTAAACATTCATGTTTCAATGTTAGCACTTATATCTTAAAATGTAGGTTCTGCAAAGTATATTTGTATGTAAGCTAGTAACATAATATGTACGTACTTTTGATCATCATACTTATAAAATGTTTAAATAGATTTAAGCTGCTTCTGATCTAGAAAACAAAATATTGGAGTGTTTTCTAATTTCCCCATTGGTTTTGGCGGTACAATAGGAGAAACAAAAATTACTTTATTATTTTCTGCGTCTTCTTCAATCAGCTTTTCTGCATTTACTTCAATTCTGTCTGTTTCACATCTTTTTGCTTCTCTTTTGTAAGTAATAACAGTTTTTCCCTTCTTAAGCTTTTGATTTTCTTTGACTGCTTCAAGTTTGTTTTTTCTATTTTTCTTTTTTACTTTTTTGCTAGTAACAAGGCTTTTCTTCTCCTTAGCTTCTTTAACCAACCTCCTTTTCTTTTCATATGTGAACTCTTTTTGTTAATGAAGATATTTTTGGCTTTTTGTTCTTCTTTTCTTTTTTTGATAAGTCAGTTTTACATTCCAACTCTTCTCTTTCTTGAGTAGTTCAAAACTTGGCATATCAACTTCTAACATTTTTTTTAGTTTCATTGCCTCCTTCAATATCACCTACATTTTGAACAGTGTAATCATTGACTTTGTTTACTTCTTCAACTTCAGTAGTGTTTTCTTTATTCAGTTCATCTTTGCTCTGTTCTTTACCACTCCAAGCCATAAACACACTTTCAATAACATCTGCTCTAAAATTTTCTTCACTTCCATCAAAACTTTTACATGACGATACTTTTTTTATAGATTTGTCATATGATTTTTCTTCATCAATTTCATTCACTTTTATATTTTCCTCTTCATTCAAATCTATACTAGCCATCGGTGTTGCAAAAGAATCGTCAAGGTTTTCGCTTTCATTTGTGTTTTTTTTCAAACCATCATTTTCTTCGATGCTAAATTTACCTTGTAAACTTTCTTTTTTGCAGCATCGCTCTATCATTTCTTTGTCCCCAATAGCATAATCATTATTTTTCTTGCTTGCAATTTTATCGCTATCCCCTATAGCATCATCGGCAGCAAGAATGTTTTGTTGCTGAAAAATTATGTCATTGTCCATTTCGAAAGTATCTTCCACCTCGGTAGAATTTGGTTCACAAACTTTGATCTTTTGTTTTAACTCTTCATTCTCAATCTCAAGTTGTTCAACTTTTTTCTTCAAGTATTCATTCTCTCTTTTTAAATGTTCAGCTATTTTGAAAATTTCCTCTTCACTTTCAACTGAATTTTCTTTTATGTATGCTATAAAAAATTTCACCTGTTGTTGTAATATAACATAAAAAAAAAATTACCGATATAGTTAGTATTTCATCAATAGTATTATTAAAATTACATCAATTATAAAGACCCTAGTAAGAATATGTACTTGAGCGATGAATAATCAATAACAAAATAATTACTTTTGCATGTTAAAGTGCAATTAAAATTTAAAATTTTTGAAAAGCGCAAGTAGGTGTGCACTTTGTAAATATTAAGGCAAGATTTTAAAACATTTATGCTACAGTTTTTATTTTTCAAACCTATCAAAAACTATAAAGGTAAAAGTTAATTACTATAAGAAATGTACTGATAGCGCAAGCAGATATGTACTTTATAAAACTTACGTTGTGGATTCTTTCAAATTTAAGTTAGTGTTATCTTAATATTGTTTAAATTTCTGTAAAATTTAACAAAAAAATAACAGTATATTTGCATGTTAAACTGCAATTTAAATTTTAAATGTTTGAAAATTGCAAGTCAGTGTGCGCTTTATAAAAATATTAAGGTGGGCGTTTGAAAATTTTATGTTATAGTTTTTTTTCCAAACCTATTAAAACAAAGAAAAAATATATTTATATTTAAATTTAAAATTTTCATTTTAAAGTTAAACAGATGTTTAAAATATATGGAAAGCGAAAGAAGGTTTGCATTTTTTTTAAAATATGTTCTGCTTCTAAAAAACTTAGCTTTGATATTTTTCAATTTAGTTTACATTTTTTTTTATAAATTTAGAAAATACGTTTGCATTAAAACTTTTATTCAGCACTCTATAAGTTAATTAAAATAAGAAATGTATGAAAAGCGCAAGCAGGTGCGCTTTTTGTAAAATATAAGTGTTGCTTTTTTTGAAATTAAAACCACTATTTTCTTAATGTTGTCTAAATTTGTGGAAGGTTTTAAAAAAAAATTATTTACAGTACAATTTACTATGAACGCTAACATGAATAATGCAAGTAGGTGTACACTTTGCAAATATTAAGATGAGCTATTGAAAGATTTATGCTACAGTTCTTTTATTGTAAAAAATTTACCTTATTTCCATCAAGACTCTTTAGAAACTTGCATGTAAGTTTACCCTTCAAATCACTCAAGTTCCACTTAGCTGTTGTTGGCATTCCTTTGTATGATTCCCCTTCTTGAATTATCTCTATTCGATCGCATATCCAATACTACATTAATTAAAATATTTGTATAGTTAGAAAGTGTGTACTGTTCGCAATGAATATTTATACAAATTAGAATACAACATAACATGAAAAATTTGAGAAACAGACAAATTAAAAAAAAACATGTTACCGAAACTAATGCGAACGATGCACTCACACAAATTGTACAAGAGTTGTACACATACTAGGGAAAATTAAAGAAAAATAAATAACATACAAGAAATCTGTAAAAGCAACATATTTTGTACATGATAGAATATATTTTACATATATTCTAGACGTTAAAATATTTCCTGATATTACCTGCATTTATTCTATGATTTGACTTACTCTTTATTTGGGAAATATTTATTTAGTTGTCTTTCTTTTAGCAAATCAGTTGATTTGATGATATCTGTATTTAGGAAGTATTTATTTACTTACCTTTGTTTTAGCAAATCAATTGGCTGATTTGTAGCCTATCTTAACTCTTGTAAACCATATATATATGATTGAAAGTGGAATACAATGGTAAACAAATTGATTTCTAAATAGATTTCTATCATGGTATCAGAGTCATTCTCCTTACCCTAGCCTCACCTATCTTCTTCTCCGTTCTTCTTCTTCTATCTTTAATTCTTTTCCATGGCAGACTCATCCAAGTTTCATCCCGCATTCTCTTTTGGATCCGCTCCCAAACCCGCTTTATCTTTAGGTGCTTCCACATTTTCTTTCTCCTCCACCTCTGCCGCCACCAATCTCTTCTCTACCTCGTCAGCACCTGCTGCTGCTGCATCATGTTATGGTGGATTTCAATCGAGACCGCTCAAACTAAAATCCCCAAATGCACGCGAAAAAGCTAGATCGTGATAGATAGTGCAAAACAACCAAACAACACTTGAATTCAATATATCCAAAACCAAACACGATCACAATAATACCACAAGCAATATATGATAATAAGCAATAACGAAAGCAATAAATCACACACCAATTTATAGTGGTTCCACTAACGTCGTGTTAGTGTACATCCACTTTGAGAGAGATCTTTTATTATCACCAAAAGAGAAGAGTACAAGAGATTGATTACAATGATCTATTCAATAAGAATATATGTTTGAGGAGATTAGAATTGAAGAAATAGAGTTTTGCCTAAAACCCTAATTAATGGAGGACTAAACCCTTGATTAGAGATGATGAATTGTCTTCCTTTCAAACCTAAAGAGAGTATATATACTAATAGAGAAAACCCTAGCGAAAGACCACTTTGCCCTTTAACTAATCACAAAACAGCTCAGAAACCCGGCCCAGGAAAAAACAGGATTATACCACCTCAGACGTCTGACCTCTGGCCTCAGACGTCTGAGCCAGGTTCAATCTGGCTGAAACAGACAAGCCCAGACGTCTGGCCAGAGGGACCAGACGTCTGCAGGAGGTTTTGGGAACCAGCCTGAACCTCGTCAGACGTCTGGCCCTCTCAGCCAGACATCTGACCTCTAACAGAAAAACAGCACCAGCTTCTTTCCCTCCTATCTTCTTCCTCCGGACTCCGATTTGCGAACCGTTTTCTCCGACACCAAGCTACATTCCTCCCCTTCAATTCTCCATCATATAGTGTCAAAAAATTTAACACTCCACCTTGACACTATATCCATCTCCAACACCAATGGTACCATACCATCAACAATCGATAGCTCCAACTACCAACACTTCTACCTTCAACCAAACATGAATGTTTCCCCAACGGGTTCCGGCATAGCCACCCCCCATTGCACTCCATCAACGAGTTCAGGCACAAAGCCCCCACCCGCCAACGAAATGTTGAAAACATTCACACACCGTCTCACCAAAGACAAGAGCACTAGGAGTGTAAACTAGCACTACACCAAGAAGATAGAACGACAATCTCATACCAATACTCTTCTTCATCTACACAAGTATCTCTCTCAACCGTGCCACCCCGTCGCACCTAGCACTTCTCCAAGCGAATCAAGTCCGAGCAATGATCGAACTTCCCAACCGGCAATGCCTTAGTGAACATATCCGCCGCGTTTTCCTTTGTGTGCACCTTTCGAAGATATACTTGCTTATCCTCATCCATGGCTACCAAGAATGACTCCCTCACTTCTATATGCTTAGTCCGTGAGCTAAATGCCAAATTCTCCGCCAAGTGAATAGCACTTTGGCTATCACATTGAACATTGATGCTATCGTGTTCAATACCCAAGTCACACAACAATCGCTTCAAATAGAGTGCTTCCTTCGCCGCCTCCACCGTGGCTATCAACTCCGCCTCCGTAGTGGATAAAGCTACTACGGTTTGCAATCTCGATCTCCAACTTATGGCCGTACCACCAAGTGTGAAGACATAACCAGAAGTTGACTTTCTCCTATCTCTATCACCAGCGTAGTCCGAATCACAATAACCAACTAAGTTGCAACTCCTTTTCCCACTACCGCCAAAAACAAGACCATGAGATGACGTACCCCTAAGGTATCTCAATATGAGCTTCACAGCTTCCCAATGCGATTTTCCCGGATTAGACATAAAACGACTAACCACCCCGACGACATTTGCTATATCGGGCCTTGTACACACCATAGCGTACATCAAGCTTCCAACCGCACTTGGATATGACACCTTTGCCATATAAGCCTTGTCTTTCTCCAAGATAGGTGACCCTTTACTCGAAAGCTTCACATGCAATGGTAAAGGTGTATTTGACGCCTTTGCATTCTCCATGCTAAACCGGCAAAGCACTTTCTTAATGTACTCCTTTTGAGTCAATTTCAACTCAAAACGCTTTCGATCGCTTTCTATTTCCATGCCCAATATCCTCTTTGCTTCTCCAAGGTCTTTCATTTCGAACTCCGAATTTAATTGCAATTTCAACTTGTTGATTTCATTCTTGTCCTTCAAAGCAATGAGCATGTCGTCCACATACAAGAGTAAATACACCCAACAATCATTTCCCAACTTCTTGAAATACACACAAGCATCCTTGATGCTTCTATTGAAACCATTTTCAAGCATAAAATGATCAAATCTCTTGTACCATTGTCTAGGTGATTGCTTCAACCCATATAGTGATTTCTTCAACTTGCACACCATATTTGACTTACCATTTACAACAAAACCTTGCGGTTGCTCCATGTAAATGTCTTCATCCAAGTCACCATGCAAGAAGGCGGTCTTCACATCAAGTTGCTCCAACTCCAAGTCGTGAATAGCAACTACGGCAAGTAATATCCGGATAGAAGTATGACGCACAACCGGTGCGAATATCTCATCATACTCCTTTCCCTTCCTTTGTGCAAACCCCTTAGCCACTAGCCTAGCTTTATATCTTCCATCGTCCTTCACCCTGTATATCCATTTGCACCCTATAGCACGTTTCCTTTAGGAAGCGAAACCAAACTCCAAGTTAGATTCTTCATTAATGATTGCATCTCTTCCTCCATGGCACAAATCCACTTCGAGCTATCACTCGAATTCATGACGTCATTAAGGTCCAAAGGCTCATCTTGGACTACATGAAGCGCATAGTCCAACTTATCACAAAAGCTAAGATAGTTCCAATCACCATATATTTCGGGTGGTCTTATGGGACGACGACCACCCCGAGTAGCAATATTTTCACCCAAACTCCTTTCGGCTCCACCTTGAACCGAAACTTCTCCAGGCTCGTGTACATCACCAACACTACTAGAGGCACCACGTGGACTTTGTGATGTAACATCAACCGCATCTTTCTCACAAGCATCTTCAATTACTCTACCTCTACCACTTAGACGAAATAGTGGAATAATTTCCTTCTCCTTCGATTCATCACGAACCAAGACCGGAATATCCGATGAGCTCTCATTCTCCTTGAACAATGCCAACTCATCAAAAGTAACATGACGAGAGTTTGTCACCTTCTTCGTTTCCGGATTCCAAATCCTATAGCCTTTCACTCCATCCGTATAGCCAAGCAAAACCCCCTTGAAAGCTCTTGGTTCAAGCTTATCATTACTCGGATCATGCACATAAACCGGACTTCCAAAGACACGAAGATAGCTCAAGTCAATACTCTTCCCATTCCACACTTCCTCCGGAATTTTGTTATCAATAGCCGAGCACAGAATTCGATTAATGATATGCACCGCGGTTGACAAAGCTTCGGCCCAAAATCCCCTAGACAAACCCGATGTCAATCTCAAGCATCGAGCTTTCTCTAGTAGAGTACGATTTATCCTCTCCGCAACTCCATTTGATTGCGGATCTCCCGGTGTAGTAAAATGTCTCTGAATCCCATGATGCTTGCAAAACTCTAAGAATTCTTCGGAAACATACTCCCCGCCATTGTCGGACCTAAGAACCTTCAAAGACTTTCCACTCTCATTTTCAACAAGAGCCTTCCATGCTTTGAACTTTGCAAATGCCTCCGACTTAGCCTTCATTACATACACCCAAACTTTACGAGAAAAATCATCTATAAAGGAAATATAATACCTTGCTCCTCCCAAAGAAGCTACCGGTGCCGGTGCCGGTCCCCATACATCCGTGTGCACATACTCAAGAACATTTCTTGAATCATGTTTTCCTTCACCGAATGATACTTTTGTTTGCTTCCCCAAGACACACTCTTCGCAAAACTCCAATTTGTTGAAACTCCCACCATTGATCATCTCCCTCTTCCGAAGAATCTCCAAACTCCTCTCCGAGCTATGACCCAACCTCAAATGCCACAATCTTGTCGCATCCAAGTCACGAGAACTATCAACACCTACACAAGTTTCACCTTCTACAGTCTCTCCACGAAGCAAATAAACACCATGAGCCCTAGCACCTTTCATAACCACAAGCACCCCTTTCGAAACCCGTAAACTATCACTCTCAATAGTGATCTTACAACCAAGAGAATCCAATTGCCCCAAAGAGATAAGAGACTTCCGAAGTTCCGGAACATAGTGCACATTGGTGAGAGTACGAACCACTCCGTCAAACATTCGAATTTGTATGGAACCAATGCCTTGAGACCTACACATAGCACCATTTCCCATAATAATTGAATTTCCCTCTTTAGCAACAAGAGAAGAAAAACAATTCCTATTAGGCGTCATATGATACGACGCCCCCGAGTCGAGCACCCACTCACTACCGGAAACATCCGATGCTACACCCATCAACACATCTACGTCTTCCTCACCAACACCTCTCTCCACCGCTACAGATGAAGATGCTACTTCCCTTTTACTCTTCTCCTTGTCCGGACATTCATTTCTCCAATGACCGTGTTTCTTACAAATATAGCACTTGCCTTTCCTTTCCTTTGATTTTCCTCTCCAACCGGGATTCCTAGATTTAGAACGCCCCCGGTTGTCCTTCTTCACATATCTTTCCTTCTCCATAAACAAACCTTGACCAATACCGGCACTACTACCACCAACACTCAACTCCTTCATTTGATCTCTCAATTCCTCACTAAGAAGACCCGTCTTGACATCATCTAACGTCAATGTATCCCGGCTATAGATCAAACTATTTGAGAAACCCGTATAACGGTCCGGCAACGAACATAACAATATCATCGCCTTTTGCTCTTCCTCAATCTTCAAATCTACTGCCTTCATCTTCATAAGCAAATCATCAAACACATTCAAATGTGCCTTTAGCGAAGTTCCTTCTTTCATCTTATAGGTGAAAAACGTTCGCAACAAGATCAAACGATTAGTTAGAGACTTCTTCATATACAATTCTTCCAACTTGTCCCAAATTACCTTAGCGTTGGTCTCACCACTAATTTCGGAGATCACATTCTCTCCCATAGCAAGTTGAAGTGTAGTAAATGCCCACTCTTCCATTTCCTCTCTCTCAACATCCGAGATGTCCGCCGGCAACAAATGTGTATCAAACACCACTCGATGTACCCGATTCCTCCTTAGAACCGCTTTCATCTTCCATTTCCATTTTTCAAAATCATTATCGCCATTCCACTTGTCGATAACCAATTGCGATCCCGACGCCACATACGACCCACGCACATACGGCGCTATACTACTTGGACTAACCATTGAATTTTCAGAGGTTTCCGTTTTCAGCATTTCAACAACCACCTACCAACTCCAAAGCTCTGATACCAAATGTTATGGTGGATTTCAATCGAGACCGCTCAAACTAAAATCCCCAAACGCATGCGAAAAAGCTAGATCGTGATAGATAGTGCAAAACAACCAAACAACACTTGAATTCAATATATCCAAAACCAAACACGATCACAATAACACCACAAGCAATATATGATAATAAGCAATAACGAAAGCAATAAATCACACACCAATTTATAGTGGTTCCACTAACGCTGTGTTAGTGTACATCCACTTTGAGAGAGATCTTTTATTATCACCAAAAGAGAAGAGTACAAGAGATTGATTACAATGATCTATTCAATAAGAATATATGTTTGAGGAGATTAGAATTGAAGAAATAGAGTTTTGCCTAAAACCCTAATTAATGGAGGACTAAACCCTTGATTAGAGATGATGAATTGTCTCCCTTTCAAACCTGAAGAGAGTATATATACTAATAGAGAAAACCCTAGCGAAAGACCACTTTGCCCTTCAACTAATCACAAAACAGCTCAGAAACCTGGCCCAGGAAAAAACAGGATTATACCGCCTCAGACGTCTGACCTCTGGCCTCAGACGTCTGAGCCAGGTTCAATCTGGCTGAAACAGACAGGCCCAGACGTCTGGCCAGAGGGACCAGATGTCTGCAGGAGGTTTCGGGAACCAGCCTGAACCTCGTCAGACGTCTGGCCCTCTCAGCCAGACATCTGACCTTTAACAGAAAAACAGCACCAGCTTCTTTCCCTCCTATCTTCTTCCTTCGGACTCCGATTTACAAACCGTTTTCTCCGACACCAAGCTACATTCCTCCCCTTCAATTCTCCATAATATAGTGTCACAAAATTTAACACATCAAACCCTACTACTAGTGCCTTTTCATTTTATTTCAATTCATCCTCTACTCCAACCACTGCTGCAACTACAGCTGCAACCTCTAACCCTACACCTACATTTGGTGTCAGTGGTAATTCAGCTCCTTCATTTTCGCTTAATATGGCTTCTTCTGCTTCATCAACAACATCTATTTTCGGATCCAGTACAAGCTCTGCGGCTATTGGTTGTTTTGGTTCAACTTCCGGAGGAGGAGGAAGTGGTTCATCCTCTTCTTCTCTATTTGGTGGTGGATTATTCGGTGCATCTTCTTCCTCTGCTGCTTCAGCTCCATCATTCTCAGCTCCTTCACTTTTCGGCACCACTGCTTCTGCAGCAACCGCTTCTTCATCTTTTCCTTCATTTTCATTGTCTGCTTCATCTTCTGCCGCCACCACCAGTTCTTCTAGTGTAGTAGCAACCTCTTCTTTTCCTTCATTCTCTTTGCCTGCAAGTTCATCTTCTGCTGCTAGCACCTCTTCCTTTTCGTTTGCTAAAGAGTACTCAACCATTTGGCATAAGCAGTTCTTATTCAGCTGTTTCTGCTGCTTCTACGCCATCCTTTACATCATCATTTGTTGGATTTGGTAATAGCGCAGCAAGCTTAACAGCGACTACTTCTTTGTCTAGAGGTGGATTGTTGGGTGCTGCTGCTTCTACACCATCTTTCTCTACTACAACATTAGCGACAACGTCTGCGAGTACTACTGAGGCCACATCACAGCCTTCAACTTCTGCTGCTGCTACAACGCTTTCAGCTCCCTTGTTTGGAAGCACTAAACCATTTTCACTATCTTCTTCAACACCGGCGACCGCATCTACTACTGCTACAACTACTTCTGCTGTTGTTCCATCTTTTGGAAGCACAACCTCATCCACTAGTAGTTTCTCATTTACGATGCCACCACCAGCATCAACTCCAGCAACTACGAGCACTGCTTCATCGGCTACAGCAGTGACATCAGCATCAACGCACTAAACACATTGAGATGGATATTCATTTCGTCCGTGAGAAAGTAGCTCGTGGTGAAGTGCGTGTGCTTCATGTACCGTCCCGTTACCAAATTGCTGATATTTTTACAAAAGGGCTTCCACGCGTATTATTTAATGATTTCAGGGACAGTCTAAGCATATGAGAACCTCCCGCTTCGACTGAGGGGGTATGATAGAATATATTTTACATATATTCTAGACGTTAAAATATTTCCTGATATTACCTGCATTTATTCTGTGATTTGACTTACTCTTTATTTGGGAAATATTTATTTAGTTGTCTTTCTTTTAGCAAATCAGTTGATTTGATGATATCTGTATTTAGGAAGTATTTATTTACTTATCTTTGTTTTAGCAAATCAATTGGCTGATTTGTAGCCTATCTTAACTCTTGTAAACCATATATATATGATTGAAAGTGGAATACAATGGTAAGCAAATTGATTTCTAAATAGATTTCTTTCGAGAACCATATATTATCACAAAACCAATTGGTGATGTGAAGGGAGGTCTCTTAGTATTTATGCATGATTTATATTGTAAATTGTCCGATGTGGGACTAATTTCAACACGCCCCCGCACGTGTGGCGTATAATCAGCCAAACACGTGGACACTCATTGAGGGTGACGTGTGACACAATTAAACCCGCTCTGATACCATGTTAGAGAACCATAGATTAACAAAAAACCAATTGATGATGTGAAGGGAGGTCTCTTAGTATTTATGCATGATTTATATTGTAAATTGCCCGATGTGGGACTAATTTCAACAGTACACCATGACAACCTATATGCAGAAGAACTAACAAGCATAGATGTATGGAAGAACAGAGCCTTACAGTAACATCATATGATTCCAAACTGTCTTAAAATAATATATTGTTACTTTACTTTTTTTTAAATGCATGAGACTTTTGAAAGGTATTTACTTCGGAAGATTATATACAAATAGAAAGAAATGATCAGTTTTATGATAAATGAAGAATTATTCGACAATAAACATTAAAAGAATCCCTTTAAATATTCAGTGTTTCCACTTGCAATGTATTGTAGTTAAATTAATATGCATCTTGATTTCGTACTTTTGATACAGGTACCATAACAAAAGAATTAATTTATGATGACAAACAGCTTTAACATAATCGCTAACTTAAATCTGACAAGTATGATAGCCTGGTTAATATGCATTGTAAACAATATAAATGTGTATTCTACTAGTGCAGAAATCTAGAAATAATATCCTGGTTAAAACTTCAATACTTTTGCTAAACTAAAATTATGACATCAATTTAAAGATGTTACAGTGATACAAAGATAAAATTACTAAGAAAACTTGTGCAGTTCAACAGGAATGGACATGTGGCTCCTGGCCAATTTGTCATGGTGGCATATATTGTATGCAATGAACACTGTCAATTTGTAAAATTCAACTATATTCATCTCATAAACAACTGTAATGGTATACTTACTGTGCAGTTCTAAAATTCAAATAATTGTACATGTTAAACAGTCTTAAATAAGATCTATAAAGTGTTTTATCGTGCTGCATGCATATATCATCCTACAAAATATGTACAACTTTCTAGCAATCTTCATCCCATGACGTTGACATATTATCTATATGTAAAAATGATTTTTACAGCCTTTAACTTCTGTAATTTCTACAGAGATCATAGTTTACATCTAGGAAAAAAATAGTTATTCAATATAGTATAGTTGTACATATTTTACCTAAGTTTTATAGTATTGAACAAATTTAATTTAATTAAGTGGACTAATTTGTATGAATGTTCAAAAAAAGAGAAATGAGACAAAATACGTTAGTTAGAAGCAATAATAGAGTAGCAAAACATACCAGCAAAATAGTAACACATGAGTTGTTACTTCTCGGATTTGCCATATTTCTTTTCAAATTTTCCTTCAAGTTGTCAAAAATGGATTTCGCCCAGTTTGTTTTTCTCATTTGATCGAAATCTACCACATACGGTAGATACGACCACTTCAGGTCAGAATTGCTACCTGTAAATTATATTAATATTAGTTAATATACTGTATAATCATTGAAATAACATTCAAAGTTTAAAGTAATTATATTACCTAAGAAGAAAAATGTACAAAGGAGATGCATTATACTAAATCTGACGACATCTTCAGCAGCTTCTGGGTTGTTCTGTTTTAGCGCTGTATATACATATCGTTCTACCACCTTTTTGTTTGTTTTTTCATTTTCCAACAAATATTTCTTAATAAAATTTTGGCAAATTGGTGGTAAATATTTCTTTTCTCTTTGAGGTAAAGTTGTTATTACCGTTCCTTCTATAGGAATATCAAATATCTCTTTCATTTGCATAACATCGAAATCCAGTAATTGTTCAGCTATTTCGAATTTCTCTAAATCGAGCCTATATGTTTGTATGATTGCGTCTAAACTTTTTGAATTTTTTTTGATATCTTTTTTGGTTAGCTCCTTTTCAATGAACAATTTCACAAAATTCTAAAATGGAGTATCTCTCAGTATATTCAAATGTACTGGTGTCAAATACTTTGCAAGTCCATTTATAAATTTCAAAAAACTACCTAAATTATTTCTATAACTTTTAGTTTCTTTAGTCTTTACATCTGAATCGGTTTCAGAATTTTCTTGTGCTAAAATTAAATTTTGTTGTACAATTTGTAGTTCATTTTTCTCATGAACTGAGTGAGCCTCATCAGAAGAATTATTTGATAACTCTATTTCTACCGATTCCAGTAAGAAATTAATGTTAGCCAGAAAATTTTCTATTGATTAAAAAATAAATAAAGTAATATACAGTAGAAAATGTTAGATTGAAATTGAAATTTATCAACATTAGATCCTAATTGAATAAATATATACAATATAGAAACACTAACTGAAGAACATTAATTTGAACAAATACTAATTCACAGATCTGTATCATTATTTTATTTAACTTAGATCTTCATTATTCTTTTTTAATTACCTATCTACATACATAATTTTACTGGTGATGATGATATGTCATACATACTTTGTCATATTTGTACAAAATACAATTGACAAAAATTACTTCAAATGCATTCACAAAAGTTGACATTTCTTGTCCAAAGCAAAAGCAATAATGTTTTACTATTTTAGTAAATTATTTGTACACAAGTCAGCTAAAATTTCAAATATATTAAAAGTGCAAGCATGTGTGTACTTATTGAAAATATAGTTGCAATGTTAGATTTAAAAAATATTAAAGTGCAAGTATGTGTGCAATTTTTGAAATCATACTAAATGTATATCTGTAAATCATATTATCTGCAAGTATGTGTGCAAGTTTTTAATATAATATATTTCCATTATAAATTTACTTTTTCATTACAAATCTCAATTAAAATTTCAAATTTATTAAAAGTGCAAGCACGTGTGTAGTTACTAAAAATATATTTGTCATGCTAAATTAAAAAAATATTAAAGTGCAAGTATGTGTGCAATTTCTGAAATTGTACTAATGTATATATGTAAGTCATGTTCTGTTGAAGTATGTGTGCTAGTTTTCAAAAATATTAAAAGTGCAAGCATGTATGCATTTACAGAAAATATAGTTGCCATGTTAAATTTCAACTACCATTTAAAATATATTAAAGTGCAAGTGTGTGTGCAATTTCTGAAATCATGCTAAATGTGTTTTTGTTCCTTCAATTCAAAAATATGCAACAAAGGTTCTATTTACAATTATACTAAATTCTACAGTGTTAGTTATTCTGTATTTTTACAACAATATTGAAAACTTATAACAATAAGAAGAAATAGTTCATTCAATCACAAAGGAAAATGCAACTTTAGCACTTTAGCAGCAGCATTACACAAAATAGGTTTAGTAATCACTAAACCCTAACAGAAAATACTTTGCTAGCAAAACCCTAATATCACAACAACAAATACTTAAACGATTAAACAGTAAAAGGAAAAATCGATTAGAAAACCCCTAATACTACTTCGATTAAACAGTGACAAAAGATTGATCTGCCTTGTTTTGGCTTTTGGATTTCACCCCTTTCGATTTTCAGCTCCTTCTTTGCGGTCGTTTCATAAAGACTTTGATTTGGATTATATTTTCTTTCGTCTTGGATTTTAGAAGAAGGTTTTTCATTTGAATGAGGTTATTTGAGGAAAGTTTTTATTGTTTTATAAAAATAGGGACTCAGTTTATAATAGTTTTGGGCTAGGGACGTTTTGTAAGTGGGCTTTGAAAACAGGGACGGTTGGTGCAAAGCCCCTTTAAAAAACTAGATAACAGAAAAGATAGCATCATGCGTCCAAATGCTGTCGTGTGTTGCATCAATAATATATTTTCTTCTAGTAGGTTGGCACATAATATGCATTTCCTTTACCTAAAGAGTGTTTCCGCTAGCATTAAGTGGCCTATTTCGTTAGCCTTCGAGTATACTTCCGTTAATAGTATAAGTACATTTTCGGAAGCACTTTGGAAGTCAATTGCCAAGGTGTTGACTTGAATTTTTTCTTAGCATTGACGAAAATGTAACGATATAAAATGCGATGGTGGTAAATTAAAATATAATAACTTATACAGGTGAGGGAAATTGTTAAAGCTTAAAGACAAGCTAGAAAAATGATAAAAGTGTATCATTATTTGATGTAATAAATTTTTATCAAGAGAATTGAAGTGTTTTCTTGACCTAAATGTAAGGGACTATAAATGCTGTATGTTACACCAATATGACATAAAAAAAATTATATGAATAAAACGTAAGGTTCTATTAATAATGTAGGTTACAACAATATTATACGAAGAACGTCCGCAAGTAGTGGCGCAGTGGTTGAGACACTTGCTTCTTATTAACGAGATCGCGAGTTTGATGCCATAACATCAAATCTCTGTGCTGGGGCTGGCTTAAATTCCTCCTAGGGTTGGTGGACTCACTAAGTAGGGGCTCTTCCCTTCGGGGTTGAGTTTTTTTATAAATATCATATGAAGAAATAATATGAACCAAATTTTATGAGTTTAATCACTTTAATAAAAACTAGGGAAGATGTGTTTGTTGTCAAGAATAAAGTAAAGTCATGTTTAAGTGAGTATATTTGGAAAATGACTCTTGTGTGACTAAAGTGACATCAAAATGGATGCAATTACCAATTAACTGGATGAAACAAAACAGATTCTGAGACCAGAAGATGATATCGATGCTTAGTAAGGACGTTTGTTATAACGTATTAGGTTATTACATTGAATATCGTGGCTATCCTTGCTTAGCTTAAACTCCAAGTTGAACGAGAGGACATTCAGTGATGAAGTTGTTCAACTTGAATTAATAGAAGATATACCTTGTATGGTAACCACTGATTTTATATAATGAAACTAGTAAAAGAGTTCTTGGGTAAGAGTATAGGTTATACTTGCAATTTATAATGGTATTTATATGACATGGTTCATGAGATGATGATAAGTATAGGTTATACTTATATAAACTAGGGAAGATGTGTTTGTTGTCAAGAATAAAGTAAAGTCATGTTTAAGTGAGTGTAATTGGAAAATGACTCTTGTGTGGCTAAAGTGACATCAAAATGGATGCAATTACCAATTAACTGAATGAAACAAAACAGATTCTGAGACCAAAAGATGATATCGATGCTTAGTAAGGACGTTTGTTATAACGTATTAGGTTATTACATTAAATCTCGTGGCTATCCTTGCTTAGCTTAAACTCCAAGTTGAATGAGAGGTCATTCAGTGATGAAGTTGTTCAACTTGAATTAATAGAAGATATACCTTGTGACGCAGCGGATAATTCAAAACAAATGTAGATCGGTGAAAGTAGTAGTCGATGGATTGATGGATGCTGAATTGCCCGAATTCGTTGATCCGAAGATACCGAACTCTAGCTATCTCGAACTCGTTGATCGCGCACGATACCGGGTTCAAAGATCTTCAATTCTTCAAGCGTTGATCAAGCGCACTTGATTCCGCGAATCGGCTTCTACAATCGTTGAATCGAGCGCACTCGATTATCCGAAAGAGGAGATAGGAGATTACACTCAACTACCAATTTGAAATGAAAGCACAAAGCAATCAAAAGAGAATTTTATTCAATATTCAACAACCTTTTACAAATGAGAATCTCGACCTATTTATAGGCATTTTACAACTCACACAAAAAAAACAATGAAATTACAAGTATTAAGTCGGTTCCGAGTTAAGACTTCCGACCTACGCCTTAACAAAGACTTCCGACTCAACATTTACAACACAGTTCAGAAAAAACCTTAAAAATATTACAAGTATTTAGGTCGGCAACGACCTACGACCTAGAATGATTCGACCTAAGAATATACACGACTTAGCATAGGTCGGCAGCGACCTAACAACAGTTTCTTCACAGCTTCAAGAATCAACGGTTCAGATGGACGCGGCATCAAGATCTTCGGTTACAAGTTTCTGCGACTTAAAACCTTAGCGGTATTCCAAATCAACGTTTAAAGTGAATCAAGGGCAGAGGTTAACTCGGCAGACACATCAACGGCATCCCGTGCTTCGCGACCTAAAACATGCGCATCCCATATCAGCGACCTAAGATCAACGGTAGAAATTAACTCGGCAGTTGAATCAACAGCATCCAGTGTTTCGCGACTTAAAGCATGACTCGTTAGGTCGTTCAGACGACTCAAAGGACTTGTTAACTCGTAGAAATTTTCCTTGAGTCGTTGCCGAGTCACACTAGGTCGTTGATACGACTCTAAGACTTCATTAGGTCGCGAACATCCTTCCATAGGTCGGTTCCGACCTAGAACTTCATTCTCCCAACATTGCTCACCCAACTTTAACTCGGTGGTATTCTTTTTAGGTCGGTTTCGACTTATCAACTTGTTAGGTCGTATGCGACTTAATACTTCACCAAATTGGCCTGTGCAACCACTTTCTTCGGCATCACTTGTTCCCTCCTCTAACTCCTTAGGTCGTGAGCGATCTACACTCGCCTTAGGTCGTGAGCGACCTAATCCTTTAACTTTCTGCACTGCATCATCCTCCCCTGGTTGAGAGAAATTCGACCTCGAATTCGCACACTCTTCATCCCCAACAAACTCTTCCCCATGATATGGTACAAGATGTTTAACATTGAATACGTCAGATGTATACACATCATCTGGCAGCTTTAGTTTATAAGCATTTTCATTGATTCGTTTCACAACTTCCACCGGACCAATTTTCCTGGCTTTCAACTTGTTGTACGCGCCCACTGGAAAATGATCTTTTGTTAACACTGCATAAACCATATCTCCTTCATTAAACTCAACTTTTCGTCGTTTCAAATCTGCAGCTTGTTTATATTTCTCATTTGCTTTCTCTAATCGTTCTTGAACGATTTTATGACACTCCGTCAGCCCTTCAACAAAATCAGCAGCTTTCTTAATTGTCCCCTTCGAGTGTGGTATCATCGTTAAATCTAACGGTCCCTTCGGTAAACTTGAATAAACAATCTGGAACGGACTGAACCCCGTACTTCGATTCACAGCATGATTATGGGCAAATTCTGCCTGACATAACTTCACATCCCAACTCTTCAGATTATCTTGAACAAGACACCTCAACAAGTTCCCCAATGATCTGTTTACAACCTCGGTCTGTCCATCCGTTTGCGGGTGATAAGCACTACTAAATTTCAGCTTCGTTCCCACCAGTTTCCACAAACTCAACCAAAAGTGACTCAGAAATCGAGTATCTCTATCCGACACAATAGATTCTGGCAATCCATGAAGTCTATAGATCTCCCTGAAAAACAACTGGGCTACATGAACAGCATCCGCCGTCTTCTTACAAGCAATGAAATGTGCCATTTTCGAAAATCTGTCAACCACCACATAAATGGAATCATTACCACGCTGCGTTCTCGGCAACCCCAACACAAAGTCCATACTCACATCAACCCATGGTTTAGTTGGTACTGGTAACGGCATATACAAACCCGCATTAGTCGCAGTTCCTTTCGAAACTTGACAGATATGGCATCTCTCAACAAATCTCTCCACTTCTTTCCTCATCGATGGCCAAAAGTAGGATTGTGAAATTAATTGTAAGGTACGGTCTCTTCCAACATGCCCTTCTTCGTGTAACTCCTTGATAATCTTCATTCTCAGACTACCCTCCGGTATGCATAATCGACTTCCTTTAAAAAGAAACCCGTCAACCAACATAAACTCATCAGTCTTCCCTTCATTGTTCCCTTCAACAAATTTCTTAAAGTAAGAATCTTCTGCAATCTGCTCCGGCAATAGTTCAAAACCAGTCACCTCAACTTTCATCGTTGTCAACAAATGACTCCTTCTACTTAAAGCATCAGCTACACGATTTGTCACCCCTGACTTGTGTTTCACAACGAAAGTAAACTGTTGCAGATATGCAATCCACGATGCATGTCTCGCTGAAATCTTGTCTTGCCCTTGTAAATGCTTTAATGCTTCATGATCAGTGTAAAGAACAAACTCCTTCTGAAATAGATAGTGTCTCCAGTGTTTAATAGATTGCACAACAGCATAAAACTCCACATCATATGTACTGTATCGCATCTTCGCTCCTGACAACTTCTCACTGAAATAGGCAATTGGACGTCCCTTCTGACTCAACACCCCTCCAATCCCAACCTTGGATGCATCAGTATGTAGTTCAAACACTAGCTGAAAATCAGGTAGCACTAGAACTGGTGCAGACGTCAGCAATTCCTTGATCTTCCCAAAAGCAACCCCTGCTTCTTCTGACCATGAAAACTGTTTGCCTTTCATACAATCTGTAACAGGCGCCATCACACTACTAAAGTGTGGAATGAACCTTCGATAGAATGAAGCCAACCCATGAAAACTACGAACTTCCGTTATCGTCTTGGGTTGCGGCCAATTTCTGATCGCCTCGACTTTACTTTGGTCAACCTGTATTCCTTTCTCTGAAACAACATACCCCAGAAATAAAACACTGCGCGTCATGAACACGCATTTCTTCGTAGCAGCATAAAATTGTTCTTGTCTTAGTACCATCAACACTTCTCTAAGATGATTCAGATGTTCCTCTGAACTCCCACTGTAAATAAGAATATCATCGAAATACACCACCACAAATTTCCCAATGAACGGTCTAAAAATCTGATTCATCACCCTCATGAAAGTACTTGGTGCATTTGATAAGCCAAACGGCATGACCAACCACTCGTATAGACCCTCCCTGGTTTTAAAAGCAGTCTTCCACTCATCTCCTGGTCTGATACGAATTTGATGATATCCGCTCTTCAAATCAATCTTCGAAAATACAGTAGCTCCACTTATTTGATCTAACAAGTCATCCAACCTCGGCATTGGAAATCTATACCTCACAGTGATCTTATTCAATGCTCGACTGTCAGTGCACATCCTCCACGTCCCATCCTTCTTGGGTACCAATAAAGCTGGTACAGCACAAGGACTCAGACTCTCCTGCACACGTCCTTGCTCAAGCAATTCCTCTACTTGCCTCCGCAACTCTTCATGCTCCTTCGGACTCATTCGATAGTGTGGTCTGTGTGGCAACACAGCACCTGGAACAAGATCTATTTGATGTTGTATGTCCCTCAACGGCGGTAACTCCGTTGGTAACTCCTCTGGAAATATATCGTCAAATTCTTTCAAGATTGGTTTAACTTCTTCAGGAATTTCAACTTCTTCACTGCTCTCACGCCCAATCAACAAGAATACTTCCGGTTCTTCCTCAACCTCCTTAACAAATTCCTTCAAAGATAATAAAGTTTTCAGTTCTTCAATTTCTTCTGACTTACTTTCTTCTTGTGATCTCTTCTTCGGAACTAAGATAATCTTCGTGCCTTTAAACATAAAACTATAGCTATTGGTCCGACCGTCATGTTGTACTGCTCGATCATACTGCCATGGTCTTCCCAATAATAAGTGGCATACATCCATCTCTACGACATCACACCATATTTCATCTTTGTATTTCTTCCCAATAGAGAATGGTACACGAACTCGTCTATCCACTTTCACTTCTCCTCCTTTTCTCAACCATGCTAACTTGTATGGACTCGGATGTTTCTCTGTCTTCAATTTCAACTTCGTCACAGCTTCGGTTGAAATAATATTATCAC
This sequence comes from Allium fistulosum, assembly GCA_030737815.1. Classification (NCBI taxonomy): domain Eukaryota; kingdom Viridiplantae; phylum Streptophyta; class Magnoliopsida; order Asparagales; family Amaryllidaceae; genus Allium; species Allium fistulosum. The sequence goes on along the minus strand of CM060906.1, from coordinate 325,315,235 downwards.
AGCTTCCTGCGTCGATCACAAACTTACACACCTTCCCCAGAATAGTACATGTTGACTGAAAGATATTACTCCTCAACCAACTAGCTTCCTCCTGCTTCGGTGTTAAACACGATCTCCTCAGCATTAGGTTACAACCTTCGTCTCCTGACGCAATATCCTGCTCATCCTCCTCAGCTGGATTAGAACAATCTTCATCAACATCCTCATCGTCAACTTCTGCAATCATGGTTCTCTTCTTTGGCTTTGGACACTCACTGCTTTTATGACCCATTTCTTGACAATTGTAACATTTGAAACCATTGTTAACTTTCGCCTTCTCAGCCTCTTTCACCATTGGTCTACTGATAGGTTTAGAAACATTAGAACTTCCTCCAACACCCTTCGCTTGATTGTTAGGATTAGTAAACACACCACCTCCTCTTCTACCCTGCTTCTCCCAAGCCAACGCTTTTTGATGTGCCTCTGCTACAGATCTTGGATCGAACATATTAACCATATCCTGAACCTGCATTCTCAATCCTCCAATGAACCTAGATGTCAGCTGTTCCTCTGTTTCCATAATATCATTCCTCGCAATCAGTTGGTAAAATTCATCAGCATAGTCATTAACTGTCTTTGTGCCCTGCCTCAAGTTTTGCAAACGTTGATACATCAAAGATTGATAATTGTAAGGTAAGAACGTTGCTTTCATCAACTTCTTCATCTTCTCCCAAGACTCAATTTTTGACTTCCCCATTCGTTCACGTGTAAGCTTGGTCTGCTGCCACCATGCCAAAGCTCTACCCCTCAGCCTTGTAGCAACCAACTTTACTCTACGATGTTCTGGTACTTCTTTGAAGTCAAAAATCTCCTCTACATTAGCCATCCAATCTAGAAACTCCTCCGCTTGCATACCACCCTTGAATTCAGGAATTTCAGTCTTCATCCCTGATTCCCACTTGTGATCATATTCAGAGTAATTTCTGCCTTGACCTCTTCCTTGAACACTACCACCATCATACTCCTCTTCAAAATCAGATGCATAACGATGTCGATTCTGACCACCAACATCTCTACTACCATTACGCCTTCCACCATCATCCCTTCTATCTACGTTCCTCCGTTCTCGATCATTCACGTTTCTCCCACGCCCTTGATCATTTTCAACACTTCGGTCACGATTAGAATGTGGTGAGACTCTACTACCTCCATGATTAGATTCTGGTGAAACCCTTCTCCGATTTTGATTCATCTCCGTCATAAGCCTCTCTAACCGGCCAATTCCTTCATTAAGCTTTTCACTAAAATTCTCATTGATTCTTTGCTCCATCTCATCAGCTTCTTCTCTTCGATACAAAGCTTCTACGTTTTGGTGGCGATTAGCTCTTCTTGGCGGCATACTTGGAAACTTCACAAATTCTAACACTTTTCGGATTTTGATCCAAAATGAAACGGATCGAAAACTTCCACTTTGTAGCAAATCGCGATGAACACGATGGACAAAGTTTCGGCCTCCAATGCAAATCCGATCAAACAATCTTCGAACAATGATGACTCTTCTTCCTCTTGGTCACGGTTTAACACTTCAAGCACTCGGCTTCTCTTCAAACTTCAAATCTCTTCAAATGATTAGGCTCCAAGTCTCGATCTAGCTATGATTGGCTAGAACAAGCTCTGATACCAAAACTGACGCAGCGGATAATTCAAAACAAATGTAGATCGGTGAAAGTAGTAGTCGATGGATTGATGGATGCTGAATTGCCCGAATTCGTTGATCCGAAGATACCGAACTCTAGCTATCTCGAACTCGTTGATCGCGCACGATACCGGGTTCAAAGATCTTCAATTCTTCAAGCGTTGATCAAGCGCACTTGATTCCGCGAATCGGCTTCTACAATCGTTGAATCGAGCGCACTCGATTATCCGAAAGAGGAGATAGGAGATTACACTCAACTACCAATTTGAAATGAAAGCACAAAGCAATCAAAAGAGAATTTTATTCAATATTCAACAACCTTTTACAAATGAGAATCTCGACCTATTTATAGGCATTTTACAACTCACACAAAAAAAACAATGAAATTACAAGTATTAAGTCGGTTCCGAGTTAAGACTTCCGACCTACGCCTTAACAAAGACTTCCGACTCAACATTTACAACACAGTTCAGAAAAAACCTTAAAAATATTACAAGTATTTAGGTCGGCAACGACCTACGACCTAGAATGATTCGACCTAAGAATATACACGACTTAGCATAGGTCGGCAGCGACCTAACAACAGTTTCTTCACAGCTTCAAGAATCAACGGTTCAGATGGACGCGGCATCAAGATCTTCGGTTACAAGTTTCTGCGACTTAAAACCTTAGCGGTATTCCAAATCAACGTTTAAAGTGAATCAAGGGCAGAGGTTAACTTGGCAGACACATCAACGGCATCCCGTGCTTCGCGACCTAAAACATGCGCATCCCATATCAGCGACCTAAGATCAACGGTAGAAATTAACTCGGCAGTTGAATCAACAGCATCCAGTGTTTCGCGACTTAAAGCATGACTCGTTAGGTCGTTCAGACGACTCAAAGGACTTGTTAACTCGCAGAAATTTTCCTTGAGTCGTTGCCGAGTCACACTAGGTCGTTGATACGACTCTAAGACTTCATTAGGTCGCGAACATCCTTCCATAGGTCGGTTCCGACCTAGAACTTCATTCTCCCAACATTGCTCACCCAACTTTAACTCGGTGGTATTCTTTTTAGGTCGGTTTCGACTTATCAACTTGTTAGGTCGTATGCGACTTAATACTTCACCAAATTGGCCTGTGCAACCACTTTCTTCGGCATCACTTGTTCCCTCCTCTAACTCCTTAGGTCGTGAGCGATCTACACTCGCCTTAGGTCGTGAGCGACCTAATCCTTTAACTTTCTGCACTGCATCATCTTGTGTGGTAACCACTAATTTTATATAATGAAACTAGTAAAAGGGTTCTTGGGTAAGAGTATAGGTTATACTTGCAATTTATAATAGTATTTATACGACATGGTTCATGAGATGGTGATAAGTATAGGTTATACTTATATAAACTAGGGAAGATGTGTTTGTTGTCAAGAATAAAGTAAAGTCATGTTTAAGTGAGTGTAATTGAAAAATGACTCTTGTGTGACTAAAGTGACATCAAAATGGATGCAATTACCAATTAACTGAATGAAACAAAACAGATTCTGAGACCAGAAGATGATATCGATGCTTAGTAAGGACGTTTGTTATAACGTATTAGGTTATTACATTGAATCTCGTAGCTATCCTTGCTTAGCTTAAACTCCAAGTTGAATGAGAGGTCATTCAGTGATGAAGTTATTCAACTTGAATTAATAAAAGATATACCTTGTGTGGTAACCACTGATTTTATACAATGAAACTAGTAAAAGGGTTCTTGGGTAAGAGTATAGGTTATACTTGCAATTTATAATGGTATTTATATGACATGGTTCATGAGATCGTGATAAGTATAGGTTATACTTGGGATTGAAGAATGATATTTACATGACATGGTTCATTGTGTGATGATAGAAATATATGTTATACTTATGATTGGAAAGATGTTTACACAATAATATTCATGTTTATGATACTCGTTATATTGCATGTTTTTATCTATTGTGTTAGTCCTTGAGAAGGATGGTTTTGATGACAACAACCTTAGGACTTGTTATAAAATATAAATACTAACATTATAGTTTAGATATATATATATGTATATGCAGAATATAAACATGCAGGTACCAAGACTGAAGACTGATCAGTATAAAGACTCAAGACTCAAGATTCAGAATGGAGATATCAAGATTGAAGACTCTAGAGTATCAAGATCAAGATTTCAAGATAAGTGTCTAGTTTTTGTTAAAACTTCATAATAGCACGGAAATCTTCATTCCAAATTTCATTTGGGATGGAACCCATTTCTATCTTCTTAGTGGCTTACAAACCCACGACAAGTAGCTTACAAACCTACGACAAGTGGCTTACAAACTACGACAAGTGGCTTACAAATCCACGAACATCCTGGTTTTGTACAAGTTCTCGAGTCCTGATGTGATGAGATATTCTGCAGGAAGAAGCTTGCAAAACTACTTCAAAATGGTTTTTCAAAATGATTTCAAAACTGCTTTTCAAAATGTTTTAACCTTAAAAATTATCTTTTCAAATGATTTTCAAAAAGATGTTTTAGTCTTAAAATATTCTTTGTTTTTGTTTTTAAATAAACTCATGTATTAAACTTCGTTTGTTTTTCAAAAACTATCTTCTAATTTTAAATATTCTTTTAAAATATATATATACTTGAGATTTAAAATCAAATTTATATATACATTCTAAAAATATATTTTTCTACTCTTCTATATTTTTAAACATAGGAAAATTAGTTTATTTTACTCCAAAATCATTTCATCTTGTTTTCCTTTCAATACCATTTTCAAAACAAATTTTACATTATTTTTAACTAGGGTATGTCGACATCATGGGATACCCCATGTCGACATGGTGGCCGTTAAATTCAAAAGTTTCAATTTTCAAAAGAAGTGTCTATTCGTTTAAATCTCTTCACAAATGGTTATGACCGTTACTGGTCTATAAATAGCATTCACAAACGAATTTTTTAACTAACTATTTTCTTATTTTCTTCACTCCTTCTTCTTCACAAATCCATATTCTAAAATATTCATATTTTTAAGATCGTGCCGAAATTTTGTCAAATTCTCAAGTGAATCAAATTGGGTAAAAGGTGCGGTTGAGCCTTGAAATCAATTGGGTGTGATTGTTGCCCCGGAAATCGATTAGGTGATCTTGTGGCTTGGTAAATCAAGAGAGTTTTCCCCGGACTCGAATACAGGAGGGTGTACCTCATGACCTTGAAATCGAGGGTGTAATCTGGAAGATTATTTTTGATAAGAAATCTGTACGTTTGTACGGGATTGGATGTAGGGTAACTCTGAACCAGTATAAAATCCTGGTGTGTTCTTTCCTTTACTGCTTTTATTTATTATTTACATTTGTGTCTGATTTTGTGATTATATTTGTGTCTGTGAATTGCATTTGTTGGTGATTAAATTTACATAAGTTTCAAAAAGATTTAGAAAATCCACAAAACACTATTCACCCCCCTCTAGTGTTATTCCATCCTTAAGATCCGTAATCTGTATTTCTCACATTTGGTATCAGAGCAAGGTTTTCAAAGTTTTCATAATCTGAATTTTGAAATTTTTTAAAATGGCAATTTTTTTTGATAAAATTATTAACACTATTTTCATATGAATATGTCACAGAATCATCATGATATTGTTGTTTAAAACTATAATTAGTTATTTTGAAAAGTCATTTGATTCTTTAAAAGATTATGTTGTTTTGCAGGAGAAGAGTTATGTCTAATGGATGTTGGTCAAAAGATACCACATAATCATTCATCGATCCAGAAGAACAAATGGATATATAATGGCAATCGACAATGAAATGGGTACCGGATCAATACAAAACTTTTGATTCTCATCTACAACTTGTTTGATACTATACTTCTTTCCATTTGCTTCACAATGTCACTGGTTTCGTGCGAATCCGTCAAGAAATGACCAAGTTATGGTCAAATGAAGTTTTGGTGAACAAAGAGAAAAAGAAAGCAAATCTTTCAATGGTATTCTTCAAATTGCATCCATAGATTTGAGTATTTTGTCCCAACTTCTTTTCCAGATTTCTGTTCTTGTTCTCACGGTCGTTTTGATGGGTGGATCATCAAATTCCGATCAAAATTGAGTGAGATATGACAGTTTGAAGTTGGCTATCCAAAACTGAAAACTGTGTACGGGATTTCCTGCATTTCTCTTACTGTTTGACCTGTAGCACCACAATACCGTCGAAATTCATCATCAAACTGTTACTATATCGTAGCCCTTGCCTTCCTCTTCGATTTGCCGCTAGTTTCATCCAATTCCGTTAAGAAACGAAGGAGATATGCCTTCTAGAAGTTTGATAGTAAATAGAAAAACGGAAAGAAGAAGGGAAAGCTTTATGAAAAGTGGTGACTGTTGGGCCTATTTACAGTGGTTGAAGTGTCCATTCATTCAAAATTCAAATTCAAAGTTTTGGCGCCAAGTTGGTCAATTTAATAAATCATCTGTATCTTTCTCATACGGTCTTCAAATTCAGCAAATGAATATACTGCGATGATCAGAAAAATAAGCCCGTCGCAATAGAACAGATCTCGTCGTCCAATTCTGAAAGATATAAATGTGTGGTTCGCGACAATAGAAGAACAACAAAGTTAGAAAGATAGAGGAGTGCAAAAAGTGGTACGTTTTACTAATATTTCATCTTTATTGTTGCATTTAGTTAGGTATAGAAATTTATCTCTTTTATAAGTTTTGATATTTTGGTCCATATATCGACACACCATGGTATACATATCGATATACCAATCTAATTTTTTTTTAAAAGTCTTTTAAATTTGTTTCTTTTCAAATAAAATCTTACTGCTAATTTATTACAACTATACTAAGTAGAAAAGCAAACCTTCATTCGTGATTTCAACTTTTTCTAATGTTGTTTTTACTTCTCGTACTCTATTTCTTTTAAGATACTAATTTTATGTCTTTAAAAAATTAATAGAATGAATTTAGAATGTTAGAATAAAGCTCTATTTATAGTTTTCTTCATTTAATAAGATTGCGCCACATCACATGACACTTGTCATATAAATAGATAGTGACATACATGCAAAATGACACGTGTTATTACACTTGTTCTTTAATGAAAGCATTTTTACATGCATAATGCCAAGTGTCTTTACACATGCTTTTTCATTATTTTTCTTTACGATTTTTATTTACTTTAATTATATTAACTACTATAAAAAATTGGATAAATTTACATGTCAAAATCTAGTCGTAAAATTAGTGCAAAATCATGTTAAAAACAGGTCCAGAACTTTAGATAGCATTTCTGAAATGCTGTCTTTACTTCTGTTAACGTTTTTTAAGCACTGCAAATTCGTTTTTATAGTAATACTGTGCTATGAAACGCTGTAGTGTTTCAGAACCTTTTCACAGCATTTGTTAAATGCTGCAGTTTCTGTTTTATAATGTTTTGAATATATTTTACTGCAAAACCTTTTATAGCATTCTGTAAATGCTGTCTTTTCTATTTGAAACTTTAAACTATGTAAAAATGATATTTAAATTAATTATTTTTCTCTATTCTTTTTAGAGTTGTTATCCAACTTATATTAGAATATTTTAAAATTAATTTCATGTTTAAATATTTTTTAATAATTAACTTAATTTTTTAATGTAAGAGGCCTTAATATAACGCATGTTTATTTTAGTTTTTCAATCTTTGTTATTTTATTTAATATTTCATTATGATATTTTTTTAATTTAAAAGGTGTTTAAACATGTTTCTAAATATTTTAATCAATAATAATTTAATATATAGGTTTTAATTAGTAAGTTAAGTATTTTATAAACATGGAAGTTTGGATTCTTAAAAAAAACAATTAAGTTAAACAATTATTTTAAAGAAATTAAATAAGGAGGGTATTAATTTTTAAAAACCATATTGATCATATATATAGTTTAAATCCATATTTCTTAGCAATTTTATTTTGATTACTACCTTTCATGAATATGTTATAGTTTTAATATCATTTATTACCTTTAAACTCTTGTCTTTACTACTCTTTCAATCTCATTCATTAGTTTCCTTAACCTAAGTCTAGTAATTGGTGTGTATTATCTTTGTTTGGTTGAAGTGATTTATAATAAATAGTTTGATATATGTATACATACATACATACATACATACACACACACGCAAACACACACACATATATATATATATACTTGTCAATTAGATATTACTTATCACTCATGTTTATCTTATAATCTGAATATCTCTTACCATAGTATATATATCATCATATTATTCTGCATATTATTATTTTTACTTCGTTATCATTTTATTTCATATTACATACCATTATGCATCCTATTTCATATCACATTTCATTGCTTATTACATCATAAATTACAATGCATGAAATATCATAATCATTTGCATCATAAGTTGCACTTCATTCTACATATCATCTCATGCTACATTGCATATGTCATACATTTCATACTGCATTACAAACTACATATTGCATACATGTACACATAACAAGTGTATTTTATTTAGGGGGAGTTTATATTATTGTCTTATAGTATAAGGTTATTAGTTTTTGACTTGATTGACTTATTTGAATTGATTGACTTGATTGACTTGATTGACTTGTTTGACTTGATTGACTTGTTTGACTTGATTGATTTATTTGACTTGTTTGACATGATTGGATTTGATGTGTGTGTTGATTGGATTGTCTGAAATATACTTATACATATTTATGTATTGAATAATTATAATATAATTATGTTAATGTCTTTCACATTCATTTACTATACTTTGTTTTAGCATTAGTTTAATGGGGAGTTTTATAGTTTTATGGTTTTAGGATGGTTTTGTTGATGACAAAGGGGGGAATTATAAAATAGAGTAGTTAGGCTTAGATTAAGGGGGAATTATTAGTTTTAGGGGGGGTTATTAGTTTTAGGGGGAGTTGTTGTGAAGGATAAGTATATTTTATAAATATATAGGTTGTCATCATCAAAAAGGGGGAGATTGTTAGTCCTTGAGAAGGATGGTTTTGATGACAATAACCTTAGGACTTGTTATAAAATATAAATACTAACATTATAGTTTAGATATATATATATATATATATGTATATGCAGAATATAAACATGCAGGTACCAAGACTGAAGACTGATCAGTATAAAGACTCAAGACTCAAGATTCAGAATGGAGATATCAAGATTGAAGACTCTAGAGTATCAAGATCAAGATTTCAAGATAAGTGTCTAGTTTTTGTTAAAACTTCATAATAGCACGGAAATCTTTATTCCAAATTTCATTTGGGATGGAACCCATTTCTATCTTCTTAGTGGCTTACAAACCCACGACAAGTAGCTTACAAACCTACGACAAGTGGCTTACAAACCAATGAACATCCTGGTTTTGTACAAGTTCTTGAGTCCTGATGTGATGAGATATTCTACAGGAAGAAGCTTGCAAAACTACTTCAAATTGGTTTTTCAAAATGATTTTCAAAACTGCTTTTCAAAATGTTTTATCCTTAAAAATTATCTTTTCAAATGATTTTCAAAAAGATGTTTTAGCCTTAAAATATTCTTTGTTTTTGTTTTTAAATAAACTCTTGTTTTAAACTTCGTTTGTTTTATAAAATCTATCTTCTGATTTTTAAATATTCTTTTATAATATATATATACTTGAGATTTAAAATCAAATTTATATATACATTCTAAAAATATATTTTTCTACTCTTTTTTATTTTAAAACATAGGAAAATTAGTTTATTTTACTCCAAAATCATTTCATCTTGTTTTCCTTTCAATACCATTTTCAAAACAAATTTTACATTATTTTTAACTAAGGTATGTCGACATCATGTGATACCCCATGTCGACACGGTGGCTGTTAAATTCAAAAGTTTTAATTTTCAAAAGAAGTGTCTATTCGTTTAAATCTCTTCACGAATGGTTATGACCGTTACTAGTCTATAAATAGCCTTCACAAACGAATTTTTTAACTAACAATTTCTTATTTTCTTCACTCCTTCTTCTTCACAAATCCATATTCTAAAATATTCATATTTTTAAGATCGTGCCGAAATTTTGTCGAATTCTCAAGTGAATCAAATTAGAATCTCATTCTTGTTTGATTCTCTGCCTTCTCTCGAATATCAAAGTGCTATTCAGAGTTATAGGGTTATTTTTAAATCAAAACTGTTGAGTAAAAGGTGCGGTTGAGCCTTGAAATCAATTGGGTGTGATTGTTGCCCCGGAAATCGATTAGGTGATGTTGTGGCCTGGTAAATCAAGAGAGTTTGCCCCGGACTTGAATACAGGAGGGTGTACCTCGTGGCCTTGAAATCATGGATGTAATCTGGGAGATTATTTTTGATAAGAAATTCGTACGTTTGTACGAGACTGGATGTAGGGTAACTCCGAACCAGTATAAAATCCTGGTGTGTTCTTTCCTTTACTGCTTTTATTTATTATTTGCATCTGTTTCTGATTCTGTGATTAAATTTGTGTCTGTGAATTGCATTTGTTGGTGATTAAATTTACATAAGTTTCAAAAAGATTTAGAAAATCCACAAAACACTATTCACCCCCCTCTAGTGTTATTCCAGCCTTAAGATCCGTAATCCGCATTTCACACGTATTGTTGCTGAAGTTAGGGTAAAATATGTTCTACGTGGTAGTGTGATCTCACTATATATATATATGTTTTAGGGTGAATTATTACTCATAACAGGCTTTAAATGTGACTCGTATGTTTATTCTGTTTTCCCCATAAACTCACAGATACTCAATTGAGTAGGCTGAGTTTTGAGTTTAGACGGGTTGCTATTATGAAGATGAATAAAGCTGTGAAGATGAAGCAGGAAGCTTAGTATTTATCTTTATTGTGATCCGTTTGTAAACTAGAATTTATAACTAGTTAAGCGAACATGCTGGCATCTTCATATGTTAGATATGTTACTCTTATTTATGCTTCATTGTATTTAACCATATGAGGTAACATTTTGAGAAGTAAATACGTAAAATACAAATTATGCTATAAAATTTTATTTACACTTTTACTTATTGTAAAAATACGAATCATATTTTGTTGCTTTGAAATAATTCTGATGATGATTGCATCATTTTCGGCGTTCATTTTTGGGTCTTGAAGTAGGGGATGTTACATCTTCCTTCTTCAATGTTTCCATGCTATACACAATGGTTGTGATATTATTCTAATATGAATCTGGAAGTAAAGTAAGTAGTAAAAGGGTTTAATGATTTTACATCAACTTTTGCTAATTGATTCAACAATCCTTTGAATAAGTTCACACGCTCCATTAGATTACCACATTTAGACATTTTAATCTTGTAAAGTTCCGGCTTTAAGTTTTGCTTTGATTGGAAACTTTAACCAAGATAAAGCTTCTTGAGCTTTTCTTGAAGCTCGAGTGCAGAATCAATATCACTAATGTTGTTGATAATATTATCGATTGACCGGTGTTGACCCATTTGTATTCCATATCAGACCAGTCAATATCAAAAATCTTCTCCAGTTTTGCATTCTTCCCCTTCAAAGGGTTGTTTTAAGTTGTTTTCATATGTAAACATTCAAGATTATATTTAAAAGAACTTTGTTTCCTAAATGTAAACAAAAACTACATCCATTGACGGAAATGATTCCTTCTAAATTAGAAAAAGTAGAATATAATGTAAATGTCTTTGCTATTGCAAAGAAATAGAAAAACGATAATACAAAATGTAAGAACATCACAATTGTATAGTGGTTTGGACATTAAAGGTGTATACATCCACTTTGCTTATTTTTTTATTATCGATTTGTGTTCAATAGAAGTACGAAAATAATACGTTTCAATCTGCCAAAAATGACTGCTAATGTTAACCAAATAATACATCTCAAGATTTAGGCACCGTTCGTGCAGTCAAACTGTGGCACGTTACCATTGGGTACGCGTTGGGGGAACCAACCATTTCAGAACCGTTAGGGGAACGAGGAAAAATGGTGTGTTGGGGGGAACGCGTCTAATGCGTCCAGCCTTCTACCCCTAAATACCTCGTTCACATACCTCACTCAAATACCTCTTTCACATCAGCAAACACATTCCCCTTTCAATCAACTTTCCCGCTCAAATTACTTGCTCAAATTTCCCTTTCGCTTTGTAAAGAACGAACCCTTAATCAGTAGAGAGTTGCGAAATAACGGTCAAAAACATGTTTCTCCAACGAATATATCAAACTACGATCAAAATATATGATTGAATTTATGATGTTAAAAATCTAGATTCCAACTTCTACGCATTTACCTCATAAAAGCTCGAAAGATCATTATCAACTCTGTATTTGGCGAAGAAATGTGACAAATGATCGTTTTAGCAGTGTTATAATCAAATTTTCCGCTGTCTTTGAATGGACTTAAATGAGCGAATTGGATAAACAAACGATGAAAAAATGACCCAAGGACTTTGAAAACATCATAAAAAGGTAAGAAAAACAAAATATCAAAAAATGAGCGAAAAAAGTTGACGTGAGTTTTTTAACTTGGTGCTTCAGGTTGGACCAGAGTTGTACCTGAGTTGAACATAGGAAAAATAATGAAATACCTAAGCCGAGAAATAGCAAGGAAAGACAATATGACTTGGAGTCAAACCCGAGTCAGATCCAAGTCAGACCTGAGTCGACTTGGTATCGAGTTGTAAGTCACAACTCGGTACCAAGTTGTGATTTTTCTCGAGTCGGACACACAAAACTCCCAAGTATGACTCGAAGCACTTCAACTTTTGGATGACTCCAAGCAAGACCTGAAGCAAACACACAAAACACCCGGGAAGGACACCAAGTCGAGTCAACCTCGACCCGAAGCTCATGATTTTCACTGACATGATTAGAACCATCTAGAATGATGATATGAAGTAGCTCAAGAAATATGAAAGTAGATTGAGTAATAAAAAGTGGTCGGTACCGACCATTTTGTGGTCAGTATCGAGAAGAATTTCTCTAGGCAGGATCCATTTTAGAGCTTTGAAAGATGAAGGCTTACAAAAACACATAGGAACTCGTTCCAAGAAGAAGCAAAAAGAACTAGATACCGACCGCTTTGTGCTGTACAGACCTTATTTTCGCCTCGAAACTCGTTCGGGGTGACCCTTCTTCATGCTATGTTGGCGGATTTTAGAGGCAGATGAATTCTGGTCCAATTTGTGGATTGCCGACTTATGGATATTAAGGCTAAATAACCACTAGAGGAAAGGTGAATAATGTTTTCTAATTTTTATGAGTCTTTTTAAAATTCTTTCAAGATTATTATTAATCAACACAGAATTAAAAGTTATAGATGTAAACACGGATAAGTATAAATGCAGTAGAGTAAAAAATAGAAAATTAAAGAGATCACACCAAGGATTTTTATACCGGTTCGGAGTTACCATACATATAGTCGCGTACAATTGCTTGTACATATTTCTTTTCAAATGCCAATCTTTAAACGGGTAGAAGGCAAACCCGGTACAATCCTAATTTCAAGGCTACGAGACACACCCTCCAGATTTTTCGAGCTCTGGGTACACTCACTTGATTTGGATGGGACACAAGCACACCCACTTGTATTTCCAGGACACCAAGCATACCCAATTGATTTGAACGGGCTACAATCACACCTACGCAAATACAATTAGAGTTTGATAGTCTTTCCAAAGATAATTTTCTTGATCTTTGGTTACAATTGATCTTATAGCCTCTTTGATGCAGCGCAAGTTAAGAGTTCACAAGTCTTAGATCACTCACGACCTAACAATCCAAAACTGGAAAATAAGTCGTTCAAAATTGAAGTCTTAGGTCGCTCACGACCTAATGGGTTCTTAGGTCGCTCACGACCTAAGGAAGATGGGCTACGAGCTAACGGAACCAATGCTCAGGAAAACAGCTCACGACCTAGCGAGATAGAAGAGGGAGCATGTAATGCTAGGAAAAGTGGCAGGGTCCAAATTGGTGAAGTATTAGGTCGCATACGACCTAACGAGGCTTCTAGGTCGCTCCAACGACCTACCGGTTTCAAAGATCACATGCTACGACCTAACAGTCTGAAGGGAAAGGTGATTCGACCTAACGAGTTACGAGCTAAGTTAGGTCGCGAAGGCCTAGGTCGCAAAGTCTTAGGTCGCGAAGGCCTAGGTCGCAAAGTCTTAGGTCGCGAAGGCTTAGGTCGCAAAGTCTTAGGTCACGAAGGCTTAGGTCGCAAAGTCTTAGGTCGTGGAGGCTTAGGTCGCAAACAATTTCTGAAGCCGCTTCTGTTAGGTCGCAAACGAAGGGATGCCGTTCATTCTTAGGTCGCAAAGCTCTGGATACCATGGATTTCCTTAACTCGCTGATCTGGAATGCTGTAGGGTCTTACGTCGCGGAAGATTGTAGCCGTAGATTGTTATGCCGCTTTATCAGATGCCGTTCATTTGTTAAGTCGTTGAATAATGTAATTAGGTCGTTACCGACCTAAGTGAGTCGTTTATCTTTAAGCCTGTTTGTTTTTAGGTCGTTGTGTTGTATTTTAATGTGATAAGTCGCTGTGTTGTACATAGGTCGTTTCCGACCTAGGAGTTGTGAAGTTTTCTACACTGCGTGAGTTGTAGCCTATAAATAGGCATGTATGGTCATTTGTAAAGGTTGTTGATTTTTGAATAAAATTCTCTTTTGATTGCTTTGTGCTTTCATTCAAATTGGTAGTTGAGTGTAATCTCCTATCTCCTCTTTCGGATAATCGAGTGCGCTCGATTCAACGATTGTAGAAGCCGATTCGCGGAATCAAGTGCGCTTGATCAACGCTTGAAGAATTGAAGATCTTCGAACCCGGTATCGTGCGCGATCAACGAGTTCAGGATAGCTAGAATTCGGTATCTTCGGATCAACGAATTTGGGCATTTCAGCATTCATCAATCCATCGACTGCTACTTTCACCGATCTACATTGTTTTGAATTATCCGCTGCGTCACTCTTGGACAGCACTTTGATCTTTGATTGATAGACAGATAATTGAAACCAGAGAGTGAATAGTAGAGAATTAATATAAGGAAGATTTCTAGTTTGAATTTGAGAAGTTTTGAATAAATTTTCACTACAAATTTTGACAGAGTAAGAGGAGAGAAAATTATAAGAAGTGGTTGTTAAAAAATTCGTTTGAAAGTTGAAACCCCATATATATAGAGAATAAATAGACATGTCCATTTGCAAAGAGTTACGATGAATAGACACTTCATTTCAAAATTTGAATTTCAAAATAGCGGCATATATGTCAACACATGATCTGCCTATATGTCGACATAGGCTAGTGTATTTTGAAAACTTGTGTATTTTTAAAAGTTTTGAAAATCTTATGCTTTGTAAATTATTTTGATACTCTGTAAAATAATTTAAACATGGTTTACAAACATTTTAAACTTAAGAAAACTTTTATAAAATATTTTTATATATACTTTAAAGATATATGTTGTTTTAAATATAAAGGATTAGAAAATGGGAAATTAGAGATCAAAGATTGCTATCAGGGACTTTAATAATATTTTTTGACTCTATAAACTTTACTATAGTCATGAGGTCTCCATATATTGATTGTTATACTCATGAGTCTTCATGTCCGTTTCCTGAGTCTCTACACTGTATAGTCTTCGGATTAATACCTGTATAATATCCTGCAGTATATTCTATATATCTTGACAAAAATATTAGTATCTATATGTTATATGTATAATTGTTTTTAAAGTTGTTATCATCAAAACCAATAACCAAGATATTAACAATCTTCCTCTTTTTGATGATGACCATTAATATCTTGTATATATAAAATATGATATAACTCCCCCTGAACATGCGTACATGTATATTTTATATTTTTCTCCCCTTTGTCATCAACAAAATTGGAAGAAAACTCAAGAAAACTCCTCCTAACTAAAATATATGATGATATATGATTCAAAATCAATAATCTAAGTTAAAAAATGATATGTATATGATGCATATGATGAATATATGATAAATGGTACCATTCTATATTAAACATGATAATATATGGTAAGGTATCTTTTATTAATGTAACTATAAACTGTACAATTTTATAACATTCAATTCAATCAAACCAAATCATTCATACAAACGATCCAAAACTAATCAAATTCAATCAAAATACACACCATGTCGTTCAAACCAAATCCAAAAAGTATTTATATATTTTTACACATTAAATTCAAACCTAATAACTAGACGTTTCATGGAACTTCAACCCAACCATCAGCCCCAAAGACTGGATCTGCTTTAATGACATCTCAATCTTCATTATCCTTATTAACGGTGCACTCAGGGTTATTGGATGGTTCATCTTTGATTAAGGAAGAAATCATCCATCGAATAGCGTCAAAATGCTTTTCTTATTCCTTTATCATCTTCATTTGACTCAATTCTAAGTGTCTTTGATTTCTTAGAATAAAAGAGATAATATCTTTGAATGATTGGAAAGTTTGTTTAAGATTTTCACATAATTTTTGATGTGGAAAAGACACATTTGTAAAAATATGTTTGAGAATAAAAATAGAGTATAGACTAAAATGATAAATGAGTTTTTAGGAAGAAATAGGCTTTTATAAGAGTAGTAAGTCATTAGAATGAATGAATGTATGGTAGTTATTTTTATTTTTAAAATTTAATTTTTTTTTACTTACTGGCCGTTATATGTCGACATATCATATGTATGTATGTCGACATACATACCTAATTTTTCAAAATTAGTATTTTTTATAGTTTTTGTTTTCATCCTACACCATTATACATTTATGACTTCCAGGGACTAACATACAATATAGAATAAGAGACCATTTTCATTATTAGAATTTGAGGGATACATGGATTTCAATGATAAATAGCAAAAAATACATAGAAATACATGGATTTTAAACTAAATACACACAATACAAAGCTAGATAACATAAGTAAACAGCTTAGACAAGTTTAGAAGGATGTAGATGAAGATGATGAAGAGCCACCAAGCTTGCGAATGACCTTTCCAAAGAATTTATCCATTTTGTTCGAAAGAGAAGTGAACTTTTTACTAAAAGAACGCTTAAGTATTTTTTGGTTTTTAAGAAGCTTCTCTTGGTTCCCTAGTATCTTTTTATTGGTAGGGTTGGATGGTTTTTCGAAACTTTCCAAAGAAGAATCCATTTCTTCCTCCTCGTCCTCTTTTTCTTCTTCCACTTCCATTTCATCTCCTTCTTCTTCTTGTTGTTGAATTTCTTACTCTCCATGCCAACCTTTGCTCCTTCTCAAGAAGAGTTTCATAAGGTTCGAAAAATAGTGTAATATGCATAAGTGAGATATTGGCTTTATTGAAAACCTTTCGAGGAATAGATTTTTCTCCTCTTAAATCCACACTAGAATATAAGAAAATTCTAGTAAGATACACACCATGAAAAAGTGTGTTCTCATATCTAAAAATGTTCTTTTGAACAAAGTCATCTAAAATGGCTTTTGTCTAATTTATGTTGTAACGGCCATAAATAGCGAAAAGTGCTATGAAAACTTTTGAGTAGGGTTATATACTTATCCATCCTCAGAGTTATGCTTTATTGTAAGATGAGACTCATATTTCTCGATTTTGGATGAAGATTTTTGTGTTTAAATTCAAAATCATCATCATTTTCGAAAATATTATGAAATACTTCACAGTTTTGAACATAAAAGTGGAGAGTCAATTCCGCTAGACTTACAACCAAGAATATGACCCAAAAGTTCATAATTTAAAACTATTTGGGTGACATTACGCTACTCCAAATTCGACCTTATTCTCTTTGATAAAAATTTCCGTTTAAATTAGCATAAAACATTTTGACCAAATCGGGGTAACAAATAAAATCATATTGATAAGATTTAATCAAACTAATAATATTATTTCCAAAACAGAGATCATGTAAACCATAAGAATAGAAATCTTCAAATTTAGCAAACCTTCTGGGAGAAACTTTTTCGGAAGTAGTATATTCCATATAGGCTTCTATGACATCTTTCTCATTAAAGAGAAAGCCTTTTGTTTTCTTAGAAAGACTAATGGTTTTTGGGTTTTGACTAGAGGAAGCCATTATTGAAAGTTTGAGGAGATAAGAGAGTGAAATGATATTTGAATTTTGAAATAAAGAGAATGAAATGATAGGATAGAGAAGGAGTGAAAAAGTAGAGAATCAAAGGACATATTCTCTGATCAAAAAGGCACCTTTTCAGGACATATGAGTAAGTGAAAAGTGGAGGGAAGTTCAAAATTTGAATTTGAAATAAAATTTCAAATTTCATTTTTCTGGAACATATATCGAGGGAGGGGCATATGTCGACATATAGCCGTTAAATTTCAAAACTAAACTTTAAATAAATTATTCCTATATACTTATATATCTATGTATTCCTAATTATCCTAATCTAATAATTAATTTATAGACTATTCCAATCAATCAGAAGCAACCAAAAATTAAAATGTAAAGCGTATGAATTTTTGCTGCTTTTCGTTGATCAGTTTTGCCTAGTCTGTTGTTTTCGTAAAACATATATTCACATTTTCAGTATCAAGTTCGTTGTCGCTAGAGGAAGTTTTTGAATCTTCCAAAGTCGCTGTATAAGCCCTTTTTCTTTTTCTGGATGAATCATTTGCGGGTGAAATCTTTGATTTATTCAAATGTGGGCAGTCTCTTTGAAAATGATCGGGTTCATCATAGTTCAAGCATCTAGTCGCAATTCCAGTTTCATTTGTCTTGTTTTTAGGTTTTCGAAAGTTGTTCATTTTTCTATACTTTAGAAATTTTCTAAAATTTATGGACATGAAAGCAATGTCATTGTCATCGTCAGAATCCTAATCGTCATTTATTGTATTGAAGACGATGTATTTCTTTTCTATTGCCTTGCTTTCCCTTCTACTCTGCATTTGTGCTTTATAGGACATTAAAATGCCTATTAACTCTTCTGTTTTTAGAGTAATAATATCATTAGCCTCTTCAAGTGCAAGTGTCTTTTGATCCCACTCTGAAGAGAGTGAATTTAGGATTTTTCTAACTTGATCATCTTTAGAAAGTTTTTCCCTAATGCAACTAATGAACGCACTATATCTTGAAATCTACAGTACATGTCAAAAATGGACTCATTTGGATTCATTTTAAATAATTGAAACTGATTAGTT
The DNA here is from genome assembly GCA_030737815.1 of Allium fistulosum. Classification (NCBI taxonomy): domain Eukaryota; kingdom Viridiplantae; phylum Streptophyta; class Magnoliopsida; order Asparagales; family Amaryllidaceae; genus Allium; species Allium fistulosum. The sequence goes on along the minus strand of CM060906.1, from coordinate 325,296,375 downwards.
AACATGGAAATTTTAGTCTGTTTAACTTTACTAGTGCCATCATGTGTAACTTGTAGTGTTCTCTAAATTTCATATGCAGACTTATAAATAGACACTCTATTAAATTCATTTTTATCTAGTGAACAAAATAGAATATTCATGGCTTTAGAATTATTCCATCCAAGTGCCTTTTGATCAACATTCCATTATGCAAAATTTGTTTATGGTTCAGTGTACTTATTTTGTGTAACATTCCAAATATCTAAACCATTAGGTTGTAAATAGATTTTCATCCTACATAACCAATAAGTATAATTACTGCCATTAAAAAGTGGGGGTCTAGTTGTAGATTGTCCTTCGACAAAAGTATTAATAAATGTACTGACAGTGTTTTTAGCCATTAAAACTATTCAAAAATCAAATTACGAGTTTTTGAAAACCTAGTGCTCTGATACCAAGTGTAGGTTGCGGAAATGGATCTTGAGGCTAATTAAACACTATAGGGGATGTGAATAGTGTTTTCTAACTTTTATGAATCTTTTTAGAATTCTTTCAAGATTATTATTAATCAGCACAGAATTAACAATTATGGATGCAGACATAAATAAGTATAAATGCAATAAAGTAAAAAGTAGAGAATTAGAGAGATTACACTAGGGATTTTTATACTGGTTCAGAGTTACCCTACATCAAGTCCCGTACAAATTGCTTGTACATATTTTTTTTCAAATGCCAATCTTTAAACAGGCAGAAGGCAAATCCAATACAATCTCGATTTCAAGGCTATAAGAAACACCCTTCAGATTTTCCGAGCTCTGGGTACACTCACTTGATTTGAACGGGACACAAGCACACCAACTTGGATTTCCAGGACACCAAGCATACCTTATTGATTTGAATGGGCTACAATAACACCCATGCAAATACAACTAGAGTTTGATGCTTATTCCAAAGATAATTTCTTGATCTTTGGTTACGATTGATCATATAACCTATAATGACCCATCTTTCCAAACCCTAGAAGTCGACACTAATACATGCACGGTATTACCATGCCGAACAACTAAGTGCCGGGAAGACAGATTGTTAAGGGAAATAAAGGAGATAGAATATAGAAGAACTAGGAACAAACATAGAATCTCACAACATAATAGAATAATATATAATATAATCAAGTCTTTACAAAATCTGAGGCCCTCTCTTCTTCTTTTTATACATATACATATCAAAGTTGGATAGTTATAACACCTGTCCTTACAACAGCAGACAAACTACATATAACACATACACAACGGAAGATATCCAAAATACGATAGTACGTCCCGGGCCTCCAACTCGACTCCATAGCTCCAAAGCATCTAAAGCTAACCTGGCAAACATGCTCGATCTGATCCGAGCATTATAAGAAAATAACGCCCAAGTCAGTCAGGAATACCAGCGTAAGTAAACTCAAATCACAAAAAAAAATATTAATTTATTAACTTGAAAAATCCGTTGAAATCAAAGGTATCTCGTAAGACCTCGCCGCACATAAACACTGATGGGTTTTTACCATACGATAACCAAAACACTTTTATAGAAAATCCAGTGATATTATAATAATGTCTAAGGGTTCAAAGTAAAATATTAAAATAGCTGGAATGCTTGCATCTCACGTTCCAACATATTTGGTATACAACTAAAACCGTAAATCTCGTATTGGAGAATGGATTCCAACTACTGACTGGGCTACTGGGGTACCGCCCGTCACAGTACACCTCTAGAACAATGTACCGAGATCGTACCTAATGACCTCTACCAACATAGGATCGGCCTACCCCTTGCTGGATAGTACCGAATATGTCATCACCCTGGTTGTTCAGAACCATTTTACTGAGCTCATATGCACAACTGAATCTGGAAATATGAATGGTCATCTAGAAAGGTGATGATATACCCTAATGGGTGCGACCCACATATCCCTGCTACATCTCCCTTGTTTTAGTCATTCCCAGTTGATGAGGCTTGAAGCTACGATTACCTTTCAAGAACATTTACACTTAGAATGCTCATTGCCCTCCAATGATAATGTGCTGATAGCATTCATCCATACAAGTTCGTTTTGGGTCTGAACGAAACCGAAGTCACTATTCCAACTACATCCATTTTGGAATCACCCTCAGGATTACTAGCGATTAACCCTTGCACTTCACCTCTCTATCTTCGATTCCATACACTTCACGATGTCTTCAGTTCGAAACGCTTGAGTTGGATCGAAGTGGTTTTCTGATAACATATCTGATCCCGGTCTCTTCGAAACAACTTTCGATAATTTCTGGTAAATTAAACCCCGGTTCTTTAGGAAATAAACAGACAAATGACAAGAGCGAAGTTCACCTCCTAACCGTTAGTGGACGGATTTCCGTATCATTCGTCCTAGAAGAACGAAATGAGTTTATACGTACAGTATAACACCTTCGACGGTAACTGTACCATATAATTCTCATGTTTCTCCTAGATATTTCCAAAGTTATGTTTTGGGCCCAGTTTTGATAATCGATTATTTAACTATCAAATAAACAAACATCCAATCATGGTTATATTTTCATATGGGATCCACTAAGCCTTTATTAATTCTCTTTAATTAATAAAACCACTTTATAAAATCTGATCACAAGATCTTTTCAAAACACTATTTCCAAACCCCTTATATTTCCTTTTATACTTGGGAAACATTTATATATTTACCTCAATGTTATAAGTATATTACCAAAACATTTTACTTTTCATGCCTTGAAACAAAATCATATACTTATCTTATCAGTATAAGTGTATTTAAAAATTTTCTTCTTTCCAAATCCCATATTAAATAACTAAAATTTCTTCCAAATAAAACATTCCGCTTATCCTTTATCAAAAATTCCCTTTTAAAAGCTCATCTCATATTTCAATTAACTTATAACTTTCAAAATTAAGTTATAACCCACTTTTATAAACCCTTAAGTTAATTTATAAACCTCTTTCCAAATCTCTGAAATGATTTATAAATCTTTTTCCTATTTTTAAAACTCTTTATATAAACCTTTCTATACTCCTTTATAAAATATCCTTTATAAATATCATTTACAAAACATCATTTGTCAAACACCTTAATAACCCTTTACGTTAGAAAAACCCCTTTTCTATAAACAAGTTATCATTTAAAAATACCTTTATAAGAATTTATATAACTTGAAAAACCATTTATAAAACCTTAGCCTCAAATTGATTAAAGAATTAAAGTAAATTCAAACCATACTTTATAAATTCCAAATGAGGCTTAGCAGTCCCAATGATACTAATTTAAGTTACCATTTAATTTCAATTCGATTCTCAAATCACATAATAATTATTTACATAAGCTACCATATATGTGAATACAGTTCATATCCAATCAGGAAATAACACGTCAATATAACTAATTGGCATATACAATTCCAAATAACATAACGATAGGATGGTGGTTTATCCTGCTAAATAGATGTCCAAACAATTCAATCAATTTATAGTAGAACGGGGATTTATTCGGCTACCACATGTCCAAACAACCAATTTATAGCAGAACGGGGATTTATTCGGCTACCACATGTCCAAACAACCAAACAACCAATTTATAGCAGAACGGGGATTTATTCCGCTAACACATGTCCAAACAACCCAACGATTTACATTATAACTCATTCACGGTTATATGGTTTCTTAATGGTATCAACACTTGATCACTTGTATTCAAAACCATCTTTTGAAAAAGAAGTATCTTTAAACAATTTTACTTTTGAAAACCAAAGAATTTAAAACTTTTAAACCCTTTTAAAAATAATTAATTATAAGTTAAATCCTTATTTAAATCATAATTAATTTTAGTTGAATCTTAACTTAATTTAATTAAATAGTTAACAGTAATTAACTATTAATTAAATCTAAATTAATCCTTTATTAATTATTAAATAAATAATTAAATCTTTATTAATAATTAAATACTAATTAATCTCAATTAATTAATTAAATAATCCTTAATTAAACTTAAATAATAAATTAAACATTTAATAAATAATTTATTATAAATTAAACCTTAATTAATTTATAATTTAAAAATAATTAAACGCTTGATTAATAATTAATCAATGATTAATCCTATATTTAAATATTAGTTAATTAAAATCATAGACTTAACTCATAATTAACGAACTTAATTAAAAATTAATTAAAATAAATCTTAACTTAAAAAGATAATTGATTAAAAACCAACCTTTAATTAATAAAAGTTAATAACCCTTGTTTTATCCTTAATTAATTATTAATTATAAAAACATAATTAATTAAAAATTTATTATTAAATCCTTAATTTACATTTTAAAATATCATTATTTAGTTTATAAACCATTTACAAAACAATTTGAAGTATAAAAACCAAACTTTGCGAAAATCGAATTTTTAAACGAATTGCATCCCTAGCGACTATCGCTATGAATACCCGTAATTTCCAACTTGTTGCTCACTAACTCTTCCATTTACTAATTTTACTTACTAACTTTCAATATCACTTCTAATTCCAAGCCAAACATCACAATTTTATAACCAAAATACCACTTAAATCATCAATTCAAAGTTCTAATGCTAAACCATAAATTAGCACACACACATACATCCAAACCATACCATAATCCGAATAATAACATCATAAATACAACCATATAACAACCATATATATAAATGTAATTTCTTTCCTAAAAAAGTTAAGGAATTTACTCACCGAAGCTATCCAAACTTTCACTAACTTGAGTACGACCTAGCACTTTCATTCCTAAGCAAAAAGACGGAGTCTTGAATCCTAAATGTATTAGGTAGGCTAGGTAATGGATGAACAAGAAAGTGAGACATGTTTTGGTAATGTAGGGCGACTTCGGATAAACATCGATTTCTCAATAATAAACCCGAAAATAGGTCATTTTGCAACTGATTTGTGGGCTATCTACTCACGGAATTTCAAAAAGCGATCAAAAAAAAGTTATTGGAATATCTTTTCTATATCATTTCAAAAAAGAATCACTCATTTTCGATTATTTTTGAATAAGTTATGATCAAAAGAAGAACGGTAATTTTCGGACTTGAAATTCTTGATGAAAAATTGCTTTGCAAATATTGTGTATTTTGACATAGCTATAATAGAAATTTGAAAAGGTGGTAAACTAGAATGTTGTAGCCATTAAAATTTCACACAGTTTCAAATAAATGAAAAACTTCATCTGTGTTAGAAATGAGGAAGAAAAGGTTGGTGGAAAGAGGATGAAAAATGGAGGAACATATGGCTATTTATAGGCAAATTTCCTATGTCATCATTATATCCAGTCACATCATAAATCTTTTATAGTATATATATATAATTATACTTAATCACATCACTCTTATATATATATGTATATATATGTTTATGTTTAGTCACGTCACTTTCTTTTATATATATATAATTATTATGTATAGTCACATCACTTTCTTTATATATATAATTATGTGGAAATTAGCCACAAGGGTCTCTTTAACAAGTGGAATTAGTTTCTAGGACACACAACTGAAATAATTATTTTCAAGGACAAAACGTAAAATAATTAGTTTCTAGGGGCTAAAAAACTTATGAAATTATGTCCTTGAAAGTAATTGGACTGCTGACTTTGTCCTTGAAAGTAATTATTCTGCTGACTTTAGCCTTGAAAGTAATTTCTTTGAATGTGTGTCCTAGAAACTAATTGGACTGCAAAGTTTGTCCTTATGGTGAAATGCCCCTATAATTATTATGTATAGTCACATCACTTCCTTTATATATATAATTATTTTGTTTAGTCATATCACTTTCTTTATATATATATATAAGTTTAATTATTAATTCACTAAGATGTGACAAGAGATCATTATGGTTAATGATTACAAATCTAAGATGTGACAATACTTAATATATATATTTATATAAAATATTTATTATTTTTAAAACTATGTCTTGTCACATCACTTACTAATCCAAATTAATATAAGATAATTTATTTCTAAGTGTATTGTTATCTTGTTAATTAACTTTTATATATATGTACATATGGTGCACAAAGACGAACAACGTTCCCGACAACTTTTCGGTGTCGAAAGGTCGAAATTTAAGAAAACGTTCTTCGGTCACATCTTCTGTTTTTCTACGAACTATTTAATTTGGTAAACTAATTTTGAAAATGATTTCACCATCATTATTAATTAATTAAAATGAGTTTATTTTCATTATAAAACCTATATATTGAATATTTAAAATTAAGTAAATATTCACTAATCAAAGCAGTGAAATTCTGGATCGTTACATAACCCCTTAGGCAGCACTTTGATTTTTAACCGAGAGAGATGATTGAAATCAGAGAGTAAATAGTAGCGAATCAATACAGTGAAGAATGAATTGATTCTGGTTTGAATTTGAGAATTTTTGAATAAATTTTCACTAAAAATTTGGTAGAGTAAGAGGAGAGAAGATAATAAGAAAATGGTTGTTAAAAATTCGTTTGCAACCCTTGTATATAGAGAATAAATAGACATGTCTATTCGCGAAGAGTTACGACGAATTGACACTTCATTTCAAAATTTGAATTTTAAATTGGCGGCATGTATGTCGACATATGATCTGCATATATATCGACATAAGCTAGTGTTTTTTGAAAGCTTGTGTATTTTAAAATGTTATGGAAATCTTATGATTTGTAAATTATTTTGGTACTTTGTAAAATAATTTAAACATTGTTTATAAACATTTTAAACTTAAATTTTTTTATAAAATAATATTAAATGTATTTTAAAAATGTATTTTGTTTTAAATATAAAGGATTAGAAAATGAGAAATTTGAGATTAAAGATTGCTAAGAGGCACTTTAACAATATTCTATAACTCTATATACTTTACTATAGTTTTGAGATTTATATATCTTGATCTTTATACTCATAAGTCTTCGTCTCCATTTCTTGAGTCTCTATACTGTACAGTCTTCGAATTAATACCTGTTTAATATCCTGCACTATATACTATATATCTTGATAAAAACATTAGTATCCATATTTTTATATGAATGTATTATTGTTTTTAAGGTTGTTATCATCAAAATCAATAACTAAGGTATTAACACAATTACATGCAGCAGGGATTTGCCTATAAATAGCAACATAACTTCAACTAGAAGGGGCTTTTGGACTTTGGGAGGGGCATTTTCAGATCTTAATGCTTTCTCCTTCTTTAACTCTAGAAATTCCATTGTAAATCCGAGATCCACTAGATTGTAGTTGGATTTGATTGAATTTATTGTATTTCGAAGAAAAAATAATCAACAACAAGAAATAAAGTGGACGTAGGTCGGAGTATTCGTTGAATCACTATAAAAAGTGTTGTTTGTTCTTTTTTTCCTTTTGTTCTGCTTGTTTGATTTGGATTTACCTACATTGAGGTATTGTGCCACTTTTCGGCGCAACAAGTAGTTATTGAGTTATGGAGATCGTGGTTGAAGCAACTTTGGTTTAATCCTCTTCTAGTCAAAAGTATGTTTTAAGTCGAAAGTATATCATTCAAGTTCGATTAAAACTTTGTTCACGAATTTGTAACAGTACTATCGTTCTTATTCCTTTTTGAAAATTTTAGTTTGATCTTTTATTGTCATTTGGCATAGGTTTATTAAGCTTTAGATTACTTCATGCTATATAATTTGCTTTCAAATTGATCAGCACTTGACTGAAATAGGTCAAATTTTAGCTTATGCCATCCCAAAGATCAATATATGTGAATGAAGCATATTTTAAGGTGTATATTTATGTATGTTACTAATTATAGGATATATAATATAATAATGTTCTCTTACTTCGTTGAAGATTAATCAACATTAGATCAACATCAAATGATAAAATCAAACATAAATCCAAAAAAAGAAATTTGGATGTTTTGATGAGTGAGTATTATTTTCTTATGCAGCTCTGATGGAGATTGTTGATGAGATCATTCCATTATATGATCAATAATTATATAATTGATCTTGTATATTCTTTAAACTTTGATTATAGTAGAAAATGAATAAAACATTGCTTGTCCTATGGCTGTAGATCGAGTTGATATGTAGCATCAAATATTTTGTTCCTTATTTATTGTTTTATCTTTTTGTGTTGGAGGATGTACTGTTATTGTTCTTGTTTTAATATTGATGGATAATCGCCACAACCAAATCTTAGCATATATTAGAGCGGATTTGTTATGGAATTTGAATTCGAGACCATTCTAATCCAAACTCCAGATGCCATGAAAAAGCTAGATTGTTGCAAGTTGTGCAAAAACAACCAATCAACATCTCAACACCAAATCACAATCCGATCCAAATAAAGCCAAATCACAATCCAAACAAGACATAAAAGCAATAACGAAAGTAAATCACACAAAAGATTTATAGTGGTTCCACTAATGTTGTGTTAGAGTATATCCACTTTAGAGAGTCTTTTTATTACCAATAATGAAAGAGTACAAGAGATTGATTACAATGATCACTTAAAATTCTATTGAATTTGATTTGTAAAGATTAAGAATTGAAGAAATTTGATGGAGAATTCCCTTTTCAATTTGAATGAATACCTATAATCATTTCAGATCTAAAATAAACTTTCATATGGTGAAAAATCGAAAGGAAAATACTCAATTTTCCCCTTAAAGCAACACCCATCGTTACACAATTACATGGGCAAAACTATCTTCAAAAACAACAGTCAGATGGATGAATTTTCGACTCAGACATCTGACTTCAACACCCCCAGACGACTAAACCCTATTACAGGCATCTGAAATCGTCTAAAATAAACAACAAAGTCTCAGAATGGTTTCTTGAGTCATTCAGACATTTAAGGGGGTATCTCAAACATCTAACATCAATATTAGCCGTTTGAGAACCCTCATAAACGTTTGAATTGATAGAACCTCAAAACCTCTTGCTTCAAATCGCGGTATCTACCTCTTCCGAACTATGATTCGTGAACCATCTTCATCGATATCAAGCTACTTCCATCCTCTTCAACTCTACATATAATGTCGCCAAATCTCAACACTCCACCTCGACACTATATCCATCTCCATACACTGCTAGAAACCAATGACACCGAGTCATCACCAAACTCTATCTTCAACCATGGAACACTTGAATACTTTCCCAACGAGCTCCGACAAAGCCACCAGACATTATACTGCCAATGAGCTCCGACAAGGCACGGCCTGCTAACGAAGTGTTAAAAGTACCCAATACCGAAAACATCTTACCAAAAAGACAAAAGCACTTTGGAGTGCGAATATGTACTTACCAAGAAGATAGAACCATAATCTCACACCGAAACTCTTCATCGTCAATAACCAAACTACTCCCTCAATCGTGCCACCCCATGGCACCTATCACCTTAACAAGAAAATCAAGTTTGAGCCATGCTCGAACTTCCTAACCGGCAATGCCTTTGTAAACATATCCACCATATTATCCTTTATGTGCACTTTCCGAAGATAAACAAGTTTATCTTCATCCATGGCTACCAGAAATGACTCTCTCACCTCTATATACTTTGTCCGAGAGCTAAAAGCCAAATTCTCCACCAAATATATAGCACTTTAACTATCACATCAATACTATTGTGTTCAAAACTCAAGTCACACAATAATCGCTTCGAGTATAGTGCTTCCTTTGCTGCCTCTAGCACGGCTATCAACTCCGTCTCCATAGTGAATAAAACAACTACGGTTTGCAATCTTGATCTCCAACTTATGGCTGTACCACCAAGAGTGAAGACATAACCGGAGGTTGATTTTCACTGATCCCTATCATCGGCGTAGTATGCATCATAATATCCAACCAACTTGCAATTCATGCCTTCATTACCGCAAAAGACAATACCATGACGTCAAGTACCTCTAAGGTATTTCAAAATAACCTTCATGGCTTCCCAATGCGATTTTCCCGGATTGCCATATACCGACTAGCCATCCGATGCATTTGCAATATCAGGCCTTGTACACACCATGACATACATTAAACTTCCAAGCGCACTTGCATATGGTACTCTAGCCATATAAGCCCCGTCTTTCTCCAACATAGGTGATCACTTAATCGAAAGCTTCATATGCAAAGGTAAGGGTGTATTAGACGCCTTTGCATTCTCCATGCTAAACCAACAAAGCACTTTCTCAGTATACTCTATTTGAGTCAATTTCAACTCAAAACACTTTTGGTTCCTTTCTATCTCCATGCCCAAAATTTTTTTTGCCTCTCCAAGATCTTTTATATCAATTCTGATTTTAAGCAATTTTTATTTTATTTTTATCTTTAGAAGCAATGAACATGTCATCCACGAACAAGAGTAAATACATCCAAAAATCATTTTCCAACCTCTTGAAATATACACAAGCATCTTTGATGCTTCTATCAAAACCATTTTCAAGCATAAAACGATCAAATCTCTTGTACCATTGTCTAGATGACTGCTTTAAAATATGTAATTATTTTTTCAACTTGCAAACCAAATTCGACTTACCATTTATAACAAAACCTTCTGGTTGCTCCATGTAGATATCTTCATCTAAGTCACCATGCAAGAAAGAGGTTTTCACATCAAGTTGCTCCAATTTCAAATCATGAATAGCAATTATAGCAAGTAATATCTGGATTGAAGTATGATGCACAATTGGTGCAAAAATCTCATCATACTCCTTTCCCTTCCTTTGTGCAAACCCCTTAGCCACTAATCTAGCTTTGTATCTCCTATCGTCCTTCACCTTGTATATCCATTTGCACCTAGTAGCTTGGTTTCCTTTAGGAAGTGGAACCAAATCCCAAGTTTGATTCTTTAACAAAGATTGCATCTCTTCCTCCATGGCGCAAATCCATTTCGATCTATCACTCGAATCTATGACGTCATCAAGGTCCATCAGCTCATCTTGGACTACATGAAGAGCATAGTCCAAATTATCTTAAAAAATAAGATAGTTCCAATCACCATATCTTTCGGGTGGTCTTATAACATGGTGACCAACCCAAGTTGCAATACTATCATCCAAACACCTTTCTGCTCCACCTTGAACCAAATCATCTCTAGAGTCGTTCATATCACCAACACTACTAGAGGATACATGTAAACTATGTGATGTAGCATCAACCGCTTCCACAACACATGTATCTCCAACAACTCTACTCCTTGGTCGAAAAGTGGGAACAACTTCCATCTCCTTTGATTAATCGTTAACCAAATTCGAAAGATTCGATGAACTCTCATTCTCCTTGAAAAAGGCTAACTCATCAAAAGTAACATGACATGAATTCACAACCTTCTTCATTTCTGGATTCAAAATCTGGTAGCCTTTGACACCATCTGTATAACCAAGTAAGACCCACTTGAAAGCTCTATGCTTAAGCTGACCATTTTCCGGATCATGCATATAATTCGGACTACTAAATACACAAAGATATCTCAAGTCAATGCTCTCCTCCTTCCACACTTTGTCCGAAATTTTGTTATCAATAGCACAGAAAAAAAATTCATTTACAATATGCACCGCGGCTGACAAAGCTTCGGCCTAAAATCCCTTCGTCAAACCCGATGTGAGTCTCAAACATAAAGCTTTCTCAAATAGAGTACGGTTCATTCTCTCCATTACACCATTCGATTGTGGATCCACGAGTGTAGTAAAATTCCTTCGAGTACCATGATGCTTGTAAAACTCTAAGAATTCTTCGAAAACATACTCTCCGCCATTGTCGGACCTCAACAACTTCAAAGACCTACCACTCTCATTCTCAACAAGAGCCTTTCAAGCTTTGAACTTTGAAAATGCCTCTGACTTGGTCTTCATTATTTATGCCCAAACCTTTCGAGAAAAGTTATCAATAGAAGAAATATAACAACGAGCTCCATCCAAAGAAGTTACTGGTGTCGGTCCCCAAACATCTGTATGAACATACTTAAGAACATCTCTCAAATCATGTTTTCCTTCATCGAATGATACTTTAGTTTTCTTCTCTATGACATATTCCTTGCAAAACTCAAGTTTGTTGAAACTCTCTCCATCGATCATCTTCCTTTTCCAAAAAAATATCCAAACTCCTTTTCGAGACATGACCAAATCTCAAATGCCACAACCTTGTCGCATCCAAGCCATGAGAACTATCAACACCTACATAAGTTTCACCTTCAATAGTCACACCTTGAAGAAAATAAACTTCATGAGCTCCAACACCTTTCATCACCATAAGTGCACCCTTCGAAGCCTACAAGCTACCACTCTCAATAGTGATTTTACATCCCAAAGAATCCAATTGCTTGAAAGAAATAAGAGATTTATGAAGACCTGGAACATATCATACATTAGTGAGAGTACAAATTACTCCATCAAACATCCAAATTCGCAAGGAACCAATGCCCATTGATGTACAAATAGCACAATTAACCATCAAAATTGAATTTCCCTCTTTTTCGACATAGGAGGAAAAATAATTCCTATTAGGCGTCATATGATAAGACACACCCGAATCTAGTACCCATTCGCCACTCGAAACATCCGATGCTACTACCGTCAATACATTTTCGTCTATCTCACTAACATCACTCTCCACCATCATCGATAAAGATGCTACTTCCTTCTTCTTCTTATCCTTGTCCCGACACTCATTCTTTTAATGACTGGGCTTCATGCAAATAAAGCACTTGTTATTTCTTTCATTTGATTTTCCTCTCCAAACGGGCTTCCTTGATTTAGAACGCCCACAATTCCCCTTTACCTTCTCATTTCTCCTCTTCTCTAAAAACAACCGTGACCACTACTAGCACGACTACTATTATCACTCAACTTCTTCATTTGATCCCATAACTCCTCACTAAGAAGACCCGTTTTAACATCACTAAGAGTCAAAGTATCACAACTATAAATCAAGCTATTTGAAAAACCTGTATAACGGTCCGGCAATGAACATAACAAGATTATCACCTTTTGCTCTTCCTCAATCTTTAAGTCTACCGCCTTCGTCTTCATGAGCAAACCATCAAAGCTATTCAAGTGCACTTTAGCAAAGTTCCCTCATCTTATAGGTGAAGAATGTTCGTAACAAGATCAAACGATTAGTTAGTGATTTCTTCGTATACAATTCCTCCCACTTATCCCAAATACCCTTAACGACAGTCTCTGTAACAACCCGCATATTTTACGATTGTATATTTAAATATTTTATTTAAATATAGCATCGTTAGTCGAATTTAAGTCCGAAATGTTACTTTTTTTAAACAGTCGAATTGGGACTCGAGACCACTTCCATTTAGTCCAAAATGACGTTTACAACTTTTTTGAGTATAAACATCGATATGTTTGGAGTTGAGTAGAATTTTGCTATTTTTCTACTTTGGGCTTTGGGTTTCAGCCCACTAACCCATCTTAATACCCTAACTCAACTCCTCTTCACTCATTTTCATTCCTCATTTCCAAACATTCTAGCTTTAGAGAAAAATGGGGGAAAAGATTGGAAATTAGAATTTCAAAACCCTAGTTTGTTTAGGAAATACAAATTCAAGTCCAAAATCAAAGAGAAGCTTAGGTAAGCATCCTCTTCTTCTTCTCCATCTCAATCTCTCTCCAATTTCAGAAAATTTCCTATAACCTAACTTAGGAAATATTTGCTTATGATCATAGATTGGAGCTTCTTGAGTTGAAGTTGAGGAGGAATTGGCCTTTCCTTTGTTTTAGAGCTTCTCATTCGTGTTTTTGGGTTTAAAGGTGAGTTCTTTAACTCACATCTACGTCTATAGCTTTCATTGTTATTAGGTATGAATTCCTAACATCTATTTCGTGTTCATTTGCTTTAATTTGAATTGGTTTTAAGAATTCTCCAATTTTTGGTTTTGAAGTCCAATTTTATGAAAATCCTACTATGGATGTTTGGACATGTTGTTTGGGGTGTATCGAAGAGCCCATAAGGCTGGGTTGTCGCTTGGCGTAAATTGCTAGTCGTCGTTGCTCGTCGGATAGCTCCCGATATGTTTTGGCCACTTTGGCCTAGGGTAATTTCTGCCCAGCTGAGTGGTTCAGACGTCTGAAATGCAAGTTCAGACGTTTGGATTCAGACCTGGAGCAAAAATATACACGGTAGAAAATAAAAGAAAAGAGTAGAGACTAATTCCAGACCTTTAAAATATAGGATCAGCCGTCTGGATGGGTCTCGGACGTCTGACTTGAAGTTTCAGATATCTGGGTGTTTTCTGGATTATTTCCAGAGAACAAATCCAGACGTCTGGATTCTAAACCAGACGTCTGGATTCTAAACCAGACGTCTGGTCAGTTTTCAGACGTCTGTTTCGATATTTCAGACGTTTGGGTGGTTTTCTGAACTATTTCCAGAAAACAAATCTAGACGTCTGGATTCCAAACCAGACGTCTGGAAATGTTCATTTTTGCCTATTTAGGCTGTTTTGTGTGGATTTCCTATTTTAATCAATTTTTGTTGATCCAGATAGTTGTTATCACTTATTATCGACTTTGATGACTTCTTTCTTTGGATTTTTGGGAATATCTATTTGATGGATTTGATATCGATTTCTATGGTTTTGATTCACGTCTTCGAATGTGAATCTTTGGTGATTGATTGTTTGTACAATTATTTTTGTGATTTGTCACTTTAAAATACGAAAGTTTCTATACTAGTAGTAAATATTCAAACTCTTTCACAAAGATGTTTCCAACTCTATTTTAATACAAATCTCGTTTCTAAAACCGTTTTCCAATCTATTAGTATATACAAACCTTTACCTCATTCGTACGAGAAATCCAATTAAACGACTTAGCAAAACAAGTGGTATGAAACGCTTGCGTTTACTTTGTTGGTTAATTCTTAGACTTGTTCGATTGAAATCTTGTGACAATTTTCGAGTGGAAATCTACAATCTGTTCGTAAATATTTAAGTTAAGCCAGTGGTTATGGGACATGAAGCTAAACTCATCTATTTACTAGCTTAGTGTAATTGACACTTTTTATTGATCGATGATGATCATTTTGTGATTTAGACTAGCGTTGTGCGACGTCTCTTTGTTTGTGTGGGGGTTAAACCCCGTTTGTGGAGTTTCAACTCAAAATTGGTGGGGTAGCGACCCATGGTCTTCGGGCCGTTTGTGGAGCTTTGGATCAAAATTGATGGTTAGCGACCATGGAATAGCGTTCCGTTTGTGATGCACGTGTTGGTGAGTTTTCATGCTCTCGTTTGTGATAGGCCTCCCCATTTTGTGATTTCTAGATTTCTAGTTGATGATTTCTAGAATTTGTGTTTCACCAATTTTGATGATAGGCATTGATGGGCTCTATCAATATTTGTGTTTTGGTGAATAAATTAAAGAATGTGATTCTTTTTGGATGTTTGAGATGATTTGAGATATTGTATGATTTTTGTTGTTATTTGATGTATACTTGTCACAGTATGGTATTATTGTTATCATACGTTTTTGTCATATCTCTTATTCTATCTCATTTTATTTGATATTTATAGCTAGACTTATCCGTTTATTATTTTCTTCTTAAATAATACTCGGGTCAAACCGAGGTATTTCAGGTGCTTCCGCTTGACTTCTTATCAGGGTCCGTCACCTGACTTTTGGCTAACTACTTTAGCTTAGTATTTTTTGTTGTTATACATTCGAGATAGAGACTCCTTGATGTATAATTATTCTTTTGTCTAGCACTTGTATCTATTCTTTTGTGATGTAGTGGATCTAGTTTGACCACTACTTTGATGTACTATTTTATGTGATATATTCATATCTGATTCCGCCTTTGTGATATAAATATCTGTGACTGATTTGTGTTATGCTTATTTCTATATTCGTTTCCGAATGCCACTTAGCCACTGTGTAGTAGCTTTGAGTTTGTATTTGATATGTCGGATTTCCTCTTGAAAAGAAATGCATGTCATACTACTGACATATTGGTACTCGCACAAAGCAAGTACATAGATGGTCGCTCCTCAACAGCCTTATTCTTCGTGCTAGTCGACGGCATTACCCCGTAGTGTCCTTGGCTAGTGTGAGTATAGAGGTGGGGCGTCACAGTCTCACCACTAATTTCGGAGATTACATCCTCACCCATAGCAAATTGAAGTGTAATAAATGTCCACTCTTCCATTTCCTCTCTCTCAACATCCGAGATGTCCGTCGACAACAAATGTGTATCAAACACAACCCGATGCATACGATTCTGCCTAAGAACCGCTTTCATCTTCAATTACCATTTTTCAAAATCATTATCACCATTCCACTTGTTGATAACCAACTGTAAACCCGAAACAACATACTATCCACGTACATACTGTGTTACATTACTTGGACCAACCGTTGAGGGGTTATTTGAGATATTTTCTGATTCTGACATTTCTATAGGTACCGATACCAAATGTTACGAAATTTAAATTCGAGACCGCTCTAATCCAAACTCCAGACGCTGTGGAAAAGCTAGATCGTTGCAAGTTGTGAAAAAACAAACAATCAATATCTCAACACCAAATCACAATCCGATCCAAATAAACCAAATCACAATCCAAATAAGCAATAACGGAAGTAAAGCACACACACGATTTATAGTGGTTCTACTAACATTGTGTTAGCATCCACTTTAGAGGGAGCCTTTTTGTTACCAATAATGAAAGAGTATAAGAGGTTGATTACAATGATCTCTCAAAATTCTATTGAATTTGATTTCTGGAGATTAAGAATTGAAGAAATTTGATGGAGAATTCCTTTTTCAATTTGAATGAATAACACTACTCATTTCAAATTTGAAATAGCCTTTTATATGGTGAAAAATCGAATGGCAAATACCTAATCTGCTCTTTGAAGAAACACCCATCGTTACACAATTATGCAGGCAAAACAGTCTTCAAAATCAGTGTTCAAATGGCTAAATTTTCGACTCAAACGTCTAACTTCAGCACCCCAAACGTCTGAAATCGTCTAAAATACACGGCAAAGCCTCGGGATGGTTTCTTGAGTCATTCAGACGTTTGAGGGGGTATCTCAATCGTCTAACATCAATATCAGCCGTCTGAGAACCCTCTCAGAAGTCTGAATTGACAAAACCTCAAAATCACTTGCTTCAAATCGCAATATCTACCTCTTATGAGCTCCAATTCGCGAACCGTCTTCACCGATATCAAGCTACTTCCGTCATCTTCAACTCTATATATAGTGTCGTCAAAGTTCAACAAGATTTCCTAAGAATTCAATATAAAGTAGAGAATTATGGAACGATTTCATCATTAAACAACCTAGACATCATAAATCAAGTCCACAATTTTGGAATTTGCTTCTCTTGCTCGATCATGTATTTTGAAAAAGAAAAGAAAAAAAGGCAATAAAAATCAAAAACTAAAAGTTACAAACCCAAAACCATCCCAAGAACAAGATAGCAAAATCAAATAATTTTTTGTTACATACTCGTACAATCTTAGCATGTGCCAATTAGTAGAATTTAAGATAGTGTTGAGTTGAAAATTAGTTTTATGTTTTGCTTTTTCAATATTTATGTAAAATGACATGAAGACAGTTGAGAGTTCGTAAAATTCTAATCATTTCATCAAATAGAAGAAGTGGAACAAAGAACATAGCTTATGGTATTTTCTAATAGCAGAAAATAAGAAAAAATCATTTTTCATTTTAAATGTTAAAACATTTTTCAAATCAATCATTTTCCGTCCTCTTCTCCTCTCTCGTGCATTTTAAAATATACTTTTAAAATGCAACATAAAAGTCGTCTTCAAACCAAACAGTACCTAACATTTTCTTGAAATTGCTAGAAACAAATCACCAATCTTTTAAGATAACGACATGAAGTGAATTTGTCATAACACACATTTTTTACAAAATAATCCCTTCAACCTCACAAAATATTTACAAATCCCACCTCACCCCATCTCTAGAATCACAATCAATGGCATATATAACAATGTACAAGAGCTAAAATCACATTTGATAAAGTTAAAGGTAACAGTTTCTTTTCATATTTAAGTTGGTTCACGAGGGCGAGCAGCCCAAAGAGAGCTGAGTGCACGAAGGCGTTGGCAATAATCGCCCAAAGATAGTAGAGCTCTTGCTGCTTGTCGCGTTGTGAGGATTTTGTACATTTGCTGAAGGGTTTGTTGCCTTAAGTGATCTGCCTGTTTCGCAAGTATGCAATGCATATGTTAATAAAACTTAAATATTTTAGCTGATTGATATTAAACTGTTGAAGAATCATGTATTACTGCTGATTTTGAACAAAGCATTTGTTAAATATTGTATTATTGTTTGTCTGGGCACAGAAAATAAAATCAAAGTGATAATTAGGCTATTTGGTATGTTTGTGTCAGTCATACATCCATGTATCTATGTGTGTGTATGTATATTAAATCAGCATATTTGTAGACTGATTTCCCTTAAACATAGTTAGCAATCGGTAATCTTTCAAGGACAATACAGTTGTGTCATAATTGTTGAATCGTTATTCTTTTTTATCCTTTTGAGAACAGAATTGATATTCATGTACCTACAATTACTTGCATGTTCATTTGCTCAAATACCTATATATATGTTAGGGGCAGACATACATTTATCGGAATTTATTTTCTGGGTCATTCATTTTTATTACATGCTCATTGCTCAAATCCAAGGGAAATTGAAACTATTGCCTAAACTATGCATTTTGAGACAATTTTGTAATGATTACAAATGATTACCTAGAAAGCAGTTATAAATCCTGATATTTCAAAAACAGTGGTAGACGTACAGGATTATTAAGGATAATCTAAGTTCAGGCATAAAATGAAATAATATATTTCAACCAAATATACACCACCACATATGAAATAATATGACCATATGAGAGTTAGTATGTGTAATTACAAGAGTTTAGATGAGAAACATGTAGGAGTGAAAAATATACATGAGACTGAATGTGAAGGAAAGCTTCTAGGATGCTTTTTTTAAGGTTTATAGAAGATCTAAAATTGTGGATAGATAGGAAGAAAATGAAAATTAAGAGAGAAGAGGTCAACAAAAAAAGATGTGTTTTGGATGTAAAGGATAAGACGATTTTAATTCCTAAAGCAAAAAAAAAATTAATTCGCAAGAACACGGGAAATTAACATAAAAAGAAACAGATGTTCAAACTACTGCATGGTGAGTTGAAGCATATATATTGTACCTGAGTAACAAAGGTAACTAGTTCCTCCAACTTGCCAATTGCATCAGACATTTGACCCATATAATTTACAGCACCTGATACGCCTAAAGTATCACTGGCTACCAAAGTCTGGGAAAGAGTCTGTTGTAGTTTGTCCATCCCTTGAGAAAGTGCATCTTCAGCTTGCTGTGATAATTGTTGGAGATTGTGAACTGAGATGCGTTGTTGCTCGGTTAAAGGCTCTAATTCCGGAGACAAAATCTAGAAACCAAAAGCATCATGCTTAGATATAATATCATTTTATGTTACGTATATTGCATTTGTTTGTCTTTCTCAATATTACCAAAGTGATAAAAGAACAAGAAACAAAATTCCACATGTCCTAACGTGACTTCGTATCAATATAGCATTATACAACTAATAAACATAGAGTTGAAGAAGTACAAGGCAAATTCTAGGTGAAGTCAAGACTTGAAGAAAAGATTTAGTTATTTTAGAAGCTCAATGTTTCTAAATTGAAAATGTTAAATGGTAGTGGTACAACACCAACAAAATAGAGAAAACTTGTATTAAAAACATATAAATTGGAGCAACTAACTTTTAGAAGCTCGGACGGTCGAAATCCACCAATCCAAAGGAAAAACCTTTCTGCGGCTGTTTTCCACATTCCAGACATAAGATAGAAAACATCATTTTTTGCAGCAATTCCTTTTATTCGAAATAAATCATCATAATGATTCATTCCACTCTCCACTAGCATGCGGAGCTCTATATCTGATACATGAGCTTGCAATGCAGATCTTAACTCGCTCAGTTGAGTGATATGTATTTCAACCCAATGACCATATTCCATTTCGAAAACAGCAATACCTATATGATGAATTAATGCAATAATTAGATATGAAAATGATTCATAATAAAATAAACATGGTAACTTGCCTGAATTAATAGCTCCCGATAAATTAAAACTAGAATCTCCCGACTGTCCACCTATGCGCACACCCTACGTTTCAACACATTTAAATATAGTTATTGATAATTTTATTTATACATCATTAAAGAAATTATATCATACCTGCTGTCTAGCTCGCTCAATTTCCTGCTCTATTTGTGCCAGTTTTACACGACCAGATTCTAGTTGTTGAACATAAGCCTGCAAACAATTTAACTGTCCATGAGATGCTCAATTATTATATTGTATGCCTTTCATTGATGTTTTTGTTGGTTGTACCTTCTTTCTTAAACGGCTCTTTCGTGCAGCTTCTCGATTTTGTGCAAGACGCCGCAGTACCTGAAGGTGCATTCATTGATCAAAACAAAATTCAATTTTCAATTTCAATCCTGATAGGATTATTTCTTGAAAAATTGTTTATGACACCTTCGTATGATATCTTTATTTACCTTATCTGAAAGTTTTTTTTCTTCCCGTTCTGATCCCTTGGAAGAACCTCGAGTTTCAGAATGAATATCTTCATGCTATAAGTTAAAGTCAAGAACAAAAACATTGCAACGGTACATCAGTGATATGTATACATAGAAACAATAAAATAGACATGTGGGAACCCAACTGAATATACTATCACCACATTGTCAAGTTTTGCTTCAGCTTCAACTACAGTAGATATGCCTGCATTTGGACTGCTGTCTATCTTATATGAGTTACTCCATAAGCTATTTTGGTGGTTCGAGTCGTAGATTCCCATACTTCTATTAGCAAGCTGAGCAGAAGCAGAGCTCATTCCATTTGTACTGTATGAGATTAAAGTTTTAACAGGAGACCTCATATCAACAAATAAGGGGACAGCTCTTATAACGAGGAATGCATAGTTTAACAATCTAGGCGTAACTAAAACTATTATGTCTATAGTAGTTTTTGGTGGCCTATACTAAGACACGATTGCCACTCAACTTTTGAGGGTCTTCACTAGATCAAAATAAGTAATAATCAAAAAAAATTCTCAATTGTTAGAGCATATCAGCTGCAATGTTGAATAATGTACTTATCACGACAATATTTGCACAACAAACTCAGATTCAATTTTAAGAAAAAATAATAGGCGATGGACCAAATTTTGTAGCTAGCATTCTTACTGGCTTTTAAACTGTTGCATTAATCAAGAAAATATTTAGCAATTCAGGGATTTTTGGAGTTCATGCAAAAATTTATTTTCGAGAAGCAACAAATTCTAACATCTTCCAAAGACACCACATTTTCCTAAGAGAAACTATAAGTAAATAGCAACCATCAAATTTTCAGTAAAGCGAGAAAAGAAGATACTCAGGTCAACATCAAATTACATGAACTCCCTACTCCCATAAATTTGGGGTCAAAAGAACATAACTTTTATTGCATCGATAGTAAAGTAATGGATCTTCTTACAACTTGTCATCAATTTGGTCTGCTAGGAATAATTCTTTGGCATGATTTCGTTATTTTATAGATCACCATTACTTCTCTCCGGTTCATGTTAAATTACAAACTAGTTAAAAATGAGTTGATATAACGACAAATTAAGCAAGACGTATTTTTTATCTAAGGATAGATATTCATTGCAATTATGCGTTCTGTTAATTAAACAAACATATCCAGCAATAATTGCACGAATTCGGCGTGCTTGTTCTATTAAATAAAATTAAAAAATAAGTAGGGATATTCTAACCTGGGTATTAATCGTTGTGGCATTTACAGCTTTGAATCGGATCGTATTCAGGTACTTAAACCTCGAAAATCAATATTTAAGACCAATATTTTACATTGTTGAATCATAATGGAAGCGAAGGAGAAGAAGAGCATGACAAAAGAAAATTGCAAAACCGAGTTTGGACCTTTTGGAAATTTACGCGCGGCAGTCGCTATCTCTTTAGATATTTTTTCCACTAATTCTGAGTATGTATTATCATACATGCTTAGCCACACAAAATAATCAAATTAACAAACTTACCCCGTTACATCGAGTGCTTTTGCGATAAAAATAGCAACCGTTTTAAAGTAAGAGGAAAATAGGCATAAATGACAAAGTTGGATAAAAATTTAGGACACATTTGGTTCTTTTTAAGTTTTGTGTTTTTCATTTTCGACATTTATTACAAAGTGGAGAGCGACGGAGACGCATTCTATTCGCACATCACAAATTTCTTTACCTACACCAAAAGAATTCTCAAATCGTAGACAACGTATTTTGTTTATTATACACCATCCATGTACAAAATTACCCTCACTTAGATTAATCATTAAATCTACAGATGTCAATGAATATCCGAAAAAATTCAAAATCCGTCTGTATCCGTATTTGAAATATGAAAAATTATCCGATATCCGAAAAATGAATACGGATATCCGTCTGGTTTTTATCAAAATTATAGTTGTTTTTTTTATGTATTTTAGTATATAAAATGGGTGTCGTTTACTATTGTATCTAGGTAAAAAAATTAGTATGTATATCAAAATCAAATTTTACCACTTAAATTTATTTTTCTTAGCGTATTTATTATTATTTTTATATTTAGTACAAAAATGGATTTATAATAAATTAAAATATTTTATTTATTTATTTAGATTTATTGGTTGTGAACTTGTCGAAGAATATTCGATAAATATCCGATATCCGTCCGCATCAGCGGATACGAATATCCGATATCCGAAAATAATTTCGGATACGGATACGGATATGGTGTTATCCGTATATGAAAGTATCTGTTTATAGGCCTAACTAAATTCATCTCTCTTCCCTCTTTCTTTCCCTCTCTTTCTCCCTTCAATCAACCAAACCCATAAACTTTAAATTATAAATTTCCAAAATTTAATCTAGAAAATTCCAACATTTAACTTTTGAACGACTAACTTATGAAAACATGTTATCAGTCATCCCACCAATTAATAGGGCTCCTTTGTACTGATTACAATTTTAGAATTTAGGTATGAATATGATTTAAAATTTAGGGATTATGGTATTGTTTGTACCAAAAATGGGCACAACACTCTTCGGAAGTTTTTTGAAAAGATAAAATGAAGAATGTAAATATAAAACAGAGATTATCTAACAAAAACTTCAACAAACAGCAATGTAAAATGCAGAGACAAGCAATTTAGAATGGTTCGGCGTATTGCCTACGTCCACTATGAAGTTTTGATGATTTTATTGATTCTCTTTGAATGATTACAAGCGATTATAGCGAACAACAGCGGATTACAGATTAGAATTCGATGTTGACAGCAAAAGTATGATGCAAGTCTTGATCCGGCAGAGTCTGGACGCTTCAGAATCAAAAAGTCCTTTTTCCGTTGGCTCTGGGCTCTATTTATAGGCGTAGGAAACTCAGATCGCGCTCAAATCTAGGGAGACTTTTTCTGGCACGTGAGTGGGCCCGCGCGACCAACCTCAGGAAGTTTCGCCTCGACCTGTGATCGATACGAATCCATTTCGTATTGATCAAGATCACGTCCAATTGAGCTGAAACTTGGTGGAGACGATCCTCAGTGTTTCTACAACCTTCAGTGAAAATTTCATGGCATTTGGATCAGTGGATTGAGAGATATCGTCGATACGAAGTGATGTTCTCTGCTAGGCTGTTTGGTTCGAATCCATCCTTTCGAACCGATGGTTTCGATTCGATGGTGTCACGCGCCTTTGTGATGACATGGAGCGCACGCTTCGCCTCGATCCGGTCTTCATTCCGAGTCGACCGTGTCGACTCCATATATCTCGGCACGTTCGCATCGAGGGATGACACGTCATCTAGGCTGGCTGGCTTGATGGATTCGAATGAAGCGTCACTGATGGATTCGAACAAGGCTTTGCTGATGGAGTCGAACAAACGATGGCCGATGGATACGAACAACCCTTTCTCTGATGGATACGAGTCTTGTAGTTTCTCCGTGGATACGAAGTCAAATGATGTGAACTTGAACCCTTCGATGGACACAAATGAAGGTGATCTGATGGATACGAAGCAGACACTGGCTGATGGATACGAAATGCTTCATCTGCTGAGGGTTACGAAGTCCATCGGTACGAACTCGATGGATTCAAACACAGCCGTTCCTATCGATACGAACTCATGGGAGTTGGCCGATATGAAGTAGGCGATCTGCCGATGGATTCGAATGAAGCCGAATCAAACCTAGGTACTTCGATGGATTCGAAGTTGATCGATACGAAAATGATCGATTCGAACTAGAGCTTGGAGATGGATATGAAATCACACATAGTGATGGATACGGAATCTGGGTTTTTTCCTTCAATTTGAATCGATCATTACTTGAGCGTATGAGTCCGGATAGACTTGAAATTTGAGATGCTGACTTCTATGATCTTTCTTGTCATGTCCTGTCAATTGTAGCTCAACCTGGACTCGGGAAAAATTCAGCGACATTCATGACGAGCGACATTCGGTTTTCAACCAATCTCTTGGTATCCTGGTCTTGCCAAAAGGCGGGATAACATTTGCCCCCTAAAGTACGTCTTGTGAAAACATGACGTGCTTTGAAAAGCTGCACGTTTACGATTCGTTGTTAGCTTAGGTCATTGTTGAATCTCGCATTGATTCTCTCCTGAACCTATTTGAAATTTTAGTTGAAACAACGTCTGATGGTCGCTTTTAACCACCCTCTTGTATTGATTTTCTCATGGTGCCATGGTAAAAAGTTAGGATGCACTCCTTCGTATCGATGGATTCTAACAGATATGAATATCGAGTTCGTATCGATAGACCTGACCTGTTATGAATCTATGGCTACAAAATGGACACTTCGAATCGAAGGAGTCTATCGCCTTCAGGTGGCTTCTTTGTCCGCTTCGTACCGATGGTTCGCTGTCCCTTTCGTGTCGATGGAAACTTCGGGTCAGGTGGATTCGAACAAAACCTTCGACTCGACCCAATCAACTGGCTGTGGCCGGTCATGTGTACTGGGAGGCGAATCGACTCGGTTTTATCCTAGGCTCCATATAAATACCTGGGACTTCGCCATTTTTCACTTTTTTACTTTCTACTTTTTACTGTTGCCTTTTGCCTCTTGTATTCGATTCAGGAAGAGATAATTCTTTCGACTCGATCAAACTCATTCTTCCAGATTCTTCGAATCCCAATTCCAAACTAGGTAAGCAACTGCGAATCCAGATGATGAAGCCGCCATAGATCCACTCTTTCTTCATCAATCTTCCGCTCTGGCAACTGGCAAAGCCAGATCTGGCTCGAGGCTACGATGGCCATGACGATTTTATTTTTGTAGATTGGAGAAGAAAGGGTGGGAAAGGCGATGTCGAATCGATATGGGGGTCATGTTCGAATCGACGAGAGCAATGATATTTTTCCTAGACTTCGCATCGATTCTTGGGATAAACCGGTGGTGACGCAGTTCGAGCCGATGGTTATGATGGTTGATCGTATCGACACGAAATGATCGATACGAAAAAATGAGTTAATGACCGCTACGAAGTCCTTAGCTTCAGATCGATGCGAATTTAGCGTCTACGATCGATACGAAAAGTTCGAGCGTCATCGATGTCAAGCTAAGACTTTTCCGATCGGTACGAACTAGGCAGCCAAGGACCGATACGAAGTCACCTCATCTCGATCGATACGAATTTGACCCCTGACAATCGATTCAATACGTGTTCACTGGTATCGAGTCGAACTGATACCCTGATGGATTCGAATGAACTCCATTTGACCGATGCGAACTGATAGTATGATGGATTCGAATGAGCCTCTTGGGATCGATTCGAACTTGTATCCTAATGGATTCGAATGTTTGACATTCCTTAGCATAATTCCGACGAGCTTCTCTTTCGCATCTCTGGACTTGATAATTAAACTACACACCTGATTCCTATGAGCTTCTGCATTGCATAATCGAACTTGATCACAACACTGCACATCTGACTGCCCTTTGAAGCTCGTAGATGGAACTGTAACCCAGCAAAGTATAACGAACTTTAACCTGAATCGAATGACAGTATCTGGATGGCGCGGTTGTGACGGTCAGCGATGACGGTCATCTTCAGCCTGACTCTCAGAGTTTTATTGCTCACACGCTTAGGCTTATTTCGTAGACATTTATCTGATCAAGTTATGCGTAACACACGCACTGCACAACTCATTCACACACTTTACACTGGGGAATGCACGGGCTTTTTATCATCTAATGGTGGTTTCTCGTGAGTTAGCTAGTTATGGAACCGTCAAGTTCGCAGCAGTAAGATACTCAGCATTTGACCCCTCCCAGACTTGTGATACCGAACATCGAGGCCGAAGTCATCGGTCCAGCCCCGGACGAGTTAC
This sequence comes from Allium fistulosum, assembly GCA_030737815.1. Lineage (NCBI taxonomy): Eukaryota > Viridiplantae > Streptophyta > Magnoliopsida > Asparagales > Amaryllidaceae > Allium > Allium fistulosum. Next base: position 325,269,886 of record CM060906.1, on the reverse strand, counting down.
CTGATGCATCCTTTATAAATAGTCCGCCGGACTCTGTTCCATCCAATATCTCCGAAGATACGCTAGGGAGAATATGCTTAAGGCATGGCCTATTGTTGGACGATGTAATGTTGCCGGGACCGGACGACAGACCGCATAATCCCCCGGAGGGATATACAGCTTTTAACCGGCATGCATGCGCAGCCGGGACACTTCCTCCATTCAACGATTACATACGAGAAGTGTTGGCTTATTTGGAGATTGCTCCATCCCAGTTACACCCGAATGGGTATGCTTCACTCAACAGCTTGTTCATCGCATTCATGGAGTACCTCTATCGACCTCCCTATATGACCGAGATAAGATACCTGTTCAACTTCAAAAGTCGAACCGACAGCCCATCTTTTACATTCTTGGAGTCTGTAAGAAACTGTCAAGTGGTCACAGGGTCGTGGACTAGGCTGAGCTACTTCAAGTCAAAGTGGTTCTACGTCCGACGTCCTCCGGGGTTTGCCAGAAGATGGATGTTTAGAAGTGAGTATTGTCTTTTTCCCAAGTAATTTGTCGGGGCAATTTCTTGAGCAAAATTAAACTCATATTTTCTACTCCTTTTCTTTCAGCAATAATCCAGTGACCTGAAGGCGGTTATTATAAAGAGATTGTCCGGGTTCTTCAGGAGATTCCCTCTGAAGAAAGGAATATTGAACTGTTGTTGACGGACCGAAACCTCAGAATCCTTGGGTTAATTGGGCGGAGACAAAGCATAAGGCTTGATGGCGCGCTAAAGACTGTCTCCAGAGAGAGAGTCAAGCGGAAGAAACCCAAGGTCGTAATAATTGAGGAACCCGACTCTGAAAGAACTCATCCCGACGAAGAACCGTTGGTCGGGCCCGCTGATGCATCCCCGGATTCCGATGAAAAGAGAAAGGGCAAGGCAGTGGCCTCTAAACAGCCCAAATCCGGGAGGCGGAAGTCTGTAGTTTTACACCGCTCCCTTTCAGGAATCAAAATCTCGGAGGCGCCCTCTCTACAAGCCGAAAATCAATTCGAAGGGCTCGTTGACCTTCCAATTCCGGACATTGTGTCCGAACAGCATGACGTTGAATCGGATGAACTGCAACATACATTCGACGTTAGCGAGTCTCTTCCCACTAGTGCGATCGACACTTCTGGTTGGTCTGGGGGGTTACACGTCTATACACTCTTCACGGCACTACACAGTCTTCTAATCGTAAATTGTGTATCCTGAATGACTACTGATCTTTCATATTTTACTTTTCAGGTGCTATGTCTGGACGAGGTACCGTGCTGAGCAGCCTGCGCAACAAGCGCCGTTATTACGAGCCACGTCGGAGAGAGGGAGAGAGAGATTATGACTCAGGACACTCTGGCCAGGAGAGGTCCGTCAGGGACAGGGGATATGTGCGCCGATCTCGATCCCGCTCTCCTCCTCCGAGGACTTCCGTACCGCCCACGGTAGTGGCTGCTCGTCCTCCTAAAACTTCACGGCCCAAGCCGCCTTCTCAAACTCCAAGGCCCGATCCTCCGTGCGGGACCGAAATTGCCACTTCCTCAACTACAACACCGGCCGTGACCGACTCGACTGGGGAAGGAGCGCTTAAACTGGCGTAGATGAGGAAGGAATTCCCCGATATCTGCTTCGATGCTTATGTCTTTCCTCCGCACCTAAAGAGAATTCCGCCATCAGCTGAAACCACTATACATGATTATGTTGCGGATATTTTCTTCCAGTACAAGGAGTGGGCAAGGGCTGCGAGGAAAGCGTCCAAAGTGGCATTCGACCGGGGTGTCGTTATTGAAAAACTTGAGAAGGAGTTGGGTCAAAAAGACCGAATCGTGAAAGTGCTCAATGCCGAGGCTGAGTCTTCCCGTAGATCTGAAATGGAAGCTCTGAAAAAGGTTGATGAAGTAAACTTAGCCATGACTAGAATGAAACAAGATCACTATACTGCCATCGAAGACATGGGTCATAGGAACACTACCATTACCACCGAGAGAGACGCCGCTCTTAAGGAGCTCAATGAGCTGAAATCAAAATTCTCCGACATGGCGAGGGAGAAGGATGCGGCCAATGTCTTTGCTCAGGAAGCCTGTGATCAGGCGGTGGTGCTCCGGAAGGAGAAGGAAGCGGCTATGGAGAAGGTCCGCGAAGCTGAAGCTGAGGTTGATGAGAAAGTACGACAGGCGGAGGCCAGGATTGAGGCGGAGGTAGAAGAGCCGCTTGTCACTTATAATGCCAACGTGCTAAGGCACCGGGATTTGACATGGCTCGATGACTACCCATCGCATCTCTATAACGCCTGGAGCCTGCTAGTTGAGGAGGAGAAGTCTGGGCACCCCGATGAATCCATCGATGAGTTCGAGCTGGAGAACCGCGTACTCAATGACGGCGAAAAGAAGGTTCTCCATGGCTCCATAATTTCTGCCGAAAAGGAGAAACTTGGTGCCCAGCTTCAGGAAGTTGGAGAAAGCTCCAGTGCTGAGCACCATATTGCGAGTTCTGGGATTATCGTGCCATCCCAATCTGAACCAACTCCGGTGATTGTCTCCCAACCCATACCGGCCTATGATCCAGACCGACCACATTTATCTCCTATCAAGGAGCATTCTTCTGGAGTCATTCAAGCGGCCCTGACCCAAGCCGAGGAAGGTATTCTAAACTAATCCCTTGTACATTTGGGTTAAAGAACGCGTATTGAAGTGTATACTGACAAACGTTTCCTTTCTTTGTTCAGTGATCGAAGTTGCGCCAGCCGCGCCTCCCGCAGCCCAGGAAATATGCCAAGTGTCGGAGGCCATTATCTCTGAGGCGACCTCCGTCGTGACCGTAGCGCCGATCGAAGTGATGCAGGGAAGCTCACTCTCTCTTGATGAACAAATGATAAACGAGCTTCTCGGTCGACCGAGTGATCCCTTCGCAGACTTATCATTCAGCCTGGGCGGATCCTCATCTACTTCAGATGTCTCAATCCCGACCACTATGGCGCGTAGTGAGGCTCGAGCGCAACGAGAGGCAGCGATGCTGGCTGAGATTAACGCCGAGATGGCGGCGGCAGCGCGTGGCGGTAACTTAGATGGCGGGGCGGTAGCGCAGGGCCCCATTCCCCTTATGATTGTTTCTCCCAGAGGCACGCTTATTGATGTCAACGCACCAGTCCCGCCTTCGGCTGCAGATCCTGTTCCCCCAACTCCTCCTGCGGGAAGCATCCCCATCGGCTCTAGCTCGGAAGACGATGTTGACATCATGCCTTCGTCTGAGGGGAGCCCGTCTAAGGAGAAAGGCTCTAAGCGAAAGATCACCGGAGGCTCCAGTAGCTCCTCAAGGAAGAAGAAGTTGAGGAGACAAAAAGATTAGACGTATTTCCCATCTTGTAGTCAGGAATTTTGTTATCTTTTCCTTTTCGTAGGCCGTGTTTAGATGCGGGTTCGGCCCCTGCTAGTAGGAATTTTTTGGAAAGGCTCGTGTATGAACCCTTGTTTTTGATTAGTTGAAATAAAATTTTGTCTTCTTGTTTCAACTTGAATTCCTTTTACGCTTAAATGTTGCAGTGTTCGAACTTCAGTCCGGTGCACTTGCATTATTTTAACGTTTAAGCATCGCTTGCTTTGTCTGCCAAGCCTGGAAATCTTGAACTTGAGTTGTGATCGGAGATTGAATTGGACTTGAACATCATGCGGTTTCGGGTAGTGTTTAGCACTTGAGCCTGCCCCTAGTTCCGGGGGGAAGTTACGGTGATCGGCTTGTGATTGCGAGGAGTGAGGATCGAGCGATCGAACCACACTTGTTTCTTTATGAATCGTTTCATCCACACTCTGAGGATACAAGCCATCTCGTAAGCGATCGTTCACATTCTGGGAACTTAAGATCGACGTTAGTACTCTAACCCACATCCTGGGAAACTGGAGTTAGTGTTCGCGCTCCGAGTCGCACTCCAGGAGTTCGGAGTTGATTGATTATGCTTCGTCTCGCACTCTGGGAATACGGAGTTGAATGTTTATACTCCGCCTCGCACTCTGGGAATAAAGAGTCGAATGTTTATACTCCGCCTCGCACTCTGGGAATACAGAGTCGAATGTTTATACTCCGTTTCGCACTCTGGGAATACGGAGTTGAAGGCTTATACTCCGTTTCGCACTCTGGGAACACGGAGTTGAATGTTTATACTCCGTTTCGCACTCTGGGAACACGGAGTTGAATGTTTATACTCCGTTTCGCACTCTGGGAATACGGAGTTGAAGGCTTATACTCCGTTTCGCACTCTGGGAACACGGAGTTGAATGTTTATACTCCGCTTCGCACTCTGGGAACACGGAGTTGAATGTTTATACTCCGTTTCGCACTCTGGGAACACGGAGTTGAATGTTTATACTCCGCTTCGCACTCTGGGAACACAGGGTTGAATGTTTATACTCCGCTTCGCACTCTGGGAATACGGAGTTGAATGTTTATACTCCGCTTCGCACTCTGGGAACACGGAGTTGAATGTTTATACTCCGCTTCGCACTCTGGGAACACGAAGTTGAATGTAGGATTGTCGTGTGTCAATCCTATTAACATTGGTGTATTGGCTTGCCCTCGAGCTCGGGTTTCACTTAGCGAGTGGCCGGTCGTATCACAGCCATTCTCTACTTGAATAAATCCCACCACGTGATGGGACTTAGCTCTTCGTGCATCGTGATATCGGACATTGTACTTAATGAATCACAGCTCTGGCTCGAAGAGATGGCATTTTATTGCTGAAATAAGAAAATGCGGCAAAGTCAGTTGCCTTATTACAGAATTCAAATTCCGAAATGCGGAAACAAATTGTTGAATGAAAAGACATAATGAAATAAGTAAAGCTTGTTATGTGTAATAGCGACGAAGACTCTCGCTGTTCCATGCCCTTGGCAAATCAAGACCGTCAACGGTCGATAGTTTGAATGTACCATCTCCGAGTTTGCGTGTAATCACGTATGGTCCTTCCCAATTTGGTTTCATATGTGAAGGAACTGGGTAGATCCTTTTGAGAACGAGGTCGCCGAGTTCAAAGGTTCGAGGCTGAACTTTGGTATTGTACAATCGGGTGACTCGACTTCGGTATGCGGCCGCTCTCAAATCAGCCTCCTCCCGTTTCTCATCCAGCAGATCCAAAGATTCAGCAAGCAATATAACGTTTGTTTTCGGATCGTAGTAAGTCGCGCGATGGGATAACACATCCATCTCAACTAGAATAACGGCCTCTGAGCCGTAAGATAAAGAAAACGGGGTGTGCCCGGTTGCAGTCTTGTGAGTCGTTCGATAAGCCTATAACGCCATAGGAAGTTCGTCAACCCACTTGCCCCCGGCCTTTTCCAGCCGCTTCTTTAAGATGGATTTCATAACTTTATTTACAGCTTCGACTTGGCCATTTGCCTGAGGATGCGCAACCGCCGAGAACTTTTTATGAATATGAAAGCATTGACAGAAGTTCTTGAATTCTGCACTCTCGAATTGGGCTCCGTTATCAGTGATGATGGTATGCGGGAGTCCAAATCGACAGATGATGTTGCGAACCACGAAATTTATCACTTTCTTTGTTGTAATGGTTGCGAGGGCTTCAGCCTCAGCCCACTTTGTAAAGTAATCAACGGCGACGATGGCATACTTCGCGCCACCTTTTGCCAGGGGTAAAGCACCGATGATATCGATCCCCCACATTGCAAATGGCCAGGGACTGACCATTTGAGTTATTTCGGTAGGCGGGGCTCTTGGAATTCGAGCATGTTTCTGACACCTGTCACACTTTCTGGCATAATTTGCTGCATCTCAATTTACCGTTGGCCAGTAGTATCCATAACGGAGAATCTTCTTAGCGAGAGCTTGCCCACCGGTGTGATCGCCACACGCTCCTTCGTGTACGTCATGTAACACTCGTTTGATTTCATCGTGTGCGATACATCGGAGGAGAGGAACGGAATAACCTCTTCTGTACATGACTCCGTTCTGAATGACGAACCGTGAAGCTTTTCGCAGAACCTATCTTTTCTCATTTCTGTGCTCGGGCAACGTCCCGTTCTCAAAGTAATTTCGATATGGAGTCATCCAAGAATCTCTACTTGGAGCGGTTTCAAGCACAAAATTCGTCTCTACTCGATCAATACTCGGGGAAGATAAAGTTTCGACTGGGACAAGTCCCATCTACTGTGCTTCACCCGTGCTGGCCAACTTCGCTAATGAATCAGCTCTTTGATTGCGTTCACGTGGTATATAATATATGGCATAATAGTCAAACTGATTCAGTACTTCCTGAACTCGGGGCAAGTAAGCAGCCAGCCTTCGATCCCTTGCTTGGTACTCCCCACGCACTTGGCACACAACTAATTGTGAATCACAATAGATTTCCACAGCGATAATCCTCAAATCTCTGGCAAGATTCAGTCCAGTTAAGAGTGCTTCATATTCAGCTTCATTATTAGTTGCATGAAAATCGAACTTCAAAGCGTAACAAATAGATCGGCCTTCGGGAGTCTCAAGTACAACACCAGCGCCCGAACATCGGTCGTTTGATGCACCGTCAGTATACAGCTTCCAGATGTATTCGGGGGATTCGCTGGTTTCAGGCAGATCTTCTGGAACGGTAAATTCGGCTATGAAATCTGTCAGGACTTGTCCTTGAATGGCTCTTCGCGGGGCGTACACGATATCAAATTGGCTTAGCTCAATGTTCCACTTGAGTAACCTACCAGACGTCTCAAGCCGCGTGAGGACCTGTCGTAACGGCTGATCGGTGTACACAATAAGAGGATGAGCTTGGAAGTAAGGACGGAGTTTCCTTGAGGCAATGACCAGGCAATAAGCCAGCTTCTCCAGTCTTGGGTAGTTCCTCTCAGCTCCTGTTAGCCGTTTACTAACATAGTAGACCGGTTTCTGCACTTTTTCTTCCTCCCGAACCAGAGCGGCACTGATCGCATGTTCTGATACTGCCAAGTAGAGGTACAATTGCTCGTGGTCAACTGGTTTTGATAGGATTGGAGGTGTGGAAAGATGTTGAACTAGCGATCGAAACGCGCCTTCACACTCTATGGTCCATTCAAAGTTTCGTTTTCCTTTCCTGATTAGATCGAAAAAAGGAATGCATTTATCGGTGGACTTTGAAATGAACCTGCTCAGTGCTACCACTTTCCCATTGAGACTCTGGACTTGCTTTATGGTTCTCGGGGTTTGCAAGTTCCTTATCGCCCATATCTTTTCGGGATTTGCTTCTATTCCTCGGGCGTTGACGATGAATCCGAGGAACTTTCCAGACGCGACGCCGAAATAACACTTTAATGGATTAAGCTTCATTCCATATTCTCGAAGAATGCTGAACATCGTATTCAAATCCCTGACGTGATCTACGGAGAATCGAGACTTCACCAGCATGTCGTCTACGTAAACCTCCATGGTCTTCCCAATCTGGTTGGCGAACATCCGGTTGACCAAGCGCTGGTATGTTGCCCCGGCGTTCTTTAGACCAAATGGCATGACTTTGTAACAGTATAGTCCCAGATTGGTCACGAAGCTGGTATGCTCTTGATCAGGCAAATGCATGGGTATTTGATTGTAACCAGAATAAGCATCCATAAAAGATAACAATTCATGTCCGGCAGTCGAATCTATGAGCTGGTCAATTCGGGGAAGTGGGAAACTGTCTTTCGGGCAAGCCTTGTTTAAGTCAGAGTAATCGATGCAGGTTCTCCATTTTCCGTTCGGTTTTCAAACCAGTACAGGGTTGGATACCCATTCTGGATACAAGGCATCTCGAATAAATCTGTTCGATTGTAGTTTATCAACTTCCTCCTTAAGGGCGACAGATCTCTCTGGATCTATACCGCGCCTCTTCTGCTTTACCGGGACATGTCGTGGATCTATATTCAGGGAGTGACTTGCAATGCTCGGCGAGATTCCGCACATGTCAGAGTGTGTCCAGGCGAAGACGTCGAGATTCGCCCGGAGAAATTCAACCAATTCCTGTTGTACCTGCTTGTTCAGTTGAGACCCAACTTTTAGCATTTTCGAATCATCATCCTCACTGATTGGGACGTCCACAGTCAGTTCGACCAGAGAAGCTTGACTCTCCTTAGATTCATCTTTATCCTTATTGTCCCTAGGGTCGAGGTCTTTCAGGAATTGGTTAGGGTGCCCGGGCCGAGGCCCAGGCACCAACTGTCAATCATCGATAGAACGGACGCAGAGGGATTCCTCTACGCCCTTTCCCTTTTCCTTCCGTTGTGCCCCGCGCAGCTCAGCAACATAACAGGCCCTTCCCGTGGCCTGGTCTCCTTGAATGACTCCAATTCCCCGATCGGTGGGAAACTTCAGAGTCAGACACCATGGGGCGATGGCCGCCCTGAACTCAGCTAGGGCCGGTCGGCCCAAAAATGCATTATACGGTGAATCAATTTCTAACACAACAAACTGTAACATTCGGACCCTCCAGCGTTCTCCAACGCCTAATTCAACCGGTAGTTCAGTTATTCCGATGGGTATCGTGGCACTTCCGTTGAAACCGTGGATTCGGGATAAGCAGGGTTTCAAATCCTTAGCCTCCATCTTCATTAAGTCGTAAGCCCGTTTAAGCAGGATATTCATAGAGCTCCCACTGTCAACCAGGATCCTCTTCATCCAAGCAGGACCCACCTGGGCAGATATGACTAGTGGGTCGATCGTAGGGGCTTCGACCTTATCAGCATCTCGGCTCCTAAACACGATATCATCAGATATTATCTTCTGTTGCTTAGCCGGACTTTCATCTTCACAGGTACTACAATACTTGAAGTCCGCATGCCTAACAGAACTAGCATACGACTCCATTTCCCCCAGCTCCTGTCTGCTGGATGGGGACCACCACTTATTGTGTTAATAACCAACCTCCCACCCGCGCGAGCAGGTTCTTCCTGTCTTTCTTGATTTTGTTGACGATTCTGATTTGAAGGGCCCGCACCACCAGATTGCGGCGCCCGAACAAACTGATCCAACTTCCTCTCTCTGATCAACTTCTCAATGAGGTCCTGTAAGTGTCGACACTCATTCGTATTGTGGCAGTAGCTTTCATGGAATCTACAGAACTTTCCCGTCTGGACCTGCCTCTCCGACGAAGGTTTCGGAGCTGGCTTCTTATACTGTACAGTGTTGCAAGTCTGTAAGTATACGTTCTCCAACGACGTATTCAATGGCGTGTAATTGTCAAACATTTGAGCCCTACGGCGTGGGCCTCGGTTCTGATCTCTTTTCTTATCTTGGCCATTGTTTCCTCTCGGCTGGGTTTGCTTGTTCTGTATGTTCAGTTGAACTTTCCCGGAACTCTCACCGGACTGTTTAACTGCCACATTACTCTATATTCCTTCAATACTGGGCCTCACATCGTCTTTCTTCCTAGACTGTTTTGCGTCCTCTTGCCGTAAGAACTGAGCGGCTTTGGAGTAGAAACGGTCCAACGATGCGGGTGGTTTCCCAGCTAGCCAATTCCCAAACTCAGAATCGGGATCAATCCCTTTGGTTAAAGCCATCAAGATTGAGTTATCGTTGGGATTACTAATCTCAACACATGCTGCGTTGAACCTTTCTAAGTAATGCCTGAGCGTCTCTCCATGAGCTTGAGTGACACTGGACAGGGTATTAACGTCTTTGGGCCTGGCTACATGCATACGAAACTGCTCTACAAACCTCTTGGCCAGTTGATCGAACGAAGAAATAGACCTGGGCGGTAGTCTTGTGAACCACATGGTTGCGATTCCCCCCAAAGAGATGGGAAAACTTCGACATTTCACTGCATCATCAGCTCTCGCAGCGCTCATTGACCATTCATATTTTAGAATATGCTGATTGGGGTTACTATTCCCTTTGTACATTGGGAGAGCTGGCATTCTGAATCGCCAAGGGGGTTCGGAGTACAATATCTCGTCTGTGAAAGGGGTATGACTGCGGGAGACCCCCTAGTTGTCATTAGTGAGCCCCTGACTCTCGCGAATCATCTGGCGTATCATGGTCGAAATGTCCGTCACTGGCACATTCTGGGCAAGCTGAGCTAAGGTGTGGTCGGGTTCCACAGTGCGAGTTTGGACCGGGCGCTGTCGACGGTCCGTATTTTGCCTCCTCGGCTCAGCATCTTCTGGGACATACGGTTCAGGAGTGTGTTCGCGCTGCTGATTGTTCGGTTCTGACAGATTTCGGAAGTCAACCCTCGTCTCTACCGCAGTAGTGGTAGCACGGTTGTCCGTAGTATACTGTGGGGCAGCGCCCCCTCGTGTTGAGGGTCCTGTCTGAAAGCTGGTCGACGGCCCTGCCCTCAATTGTCCAACAGTCAAAGCGGGTTGGTATCCAGTGGTCTGTGCGTGACTTCCTTCTAACCGGGGATGGGTAGACCTGTGGTGGTAGTCAAATGAGGCCGAACTTTCAGTGGATGCACGTGAAACATTATCTCTCCTGGACCTCCTGCGGTTCTGGCGGTTTAGTTGGTTGGTCAATTCGACATTGGTGCGCAATTGTTCAGCCAACTGTTGCCGGCTTTGGATCAGCTCCTAAAGCAACACTTGGAACTCTTGTCGGGTGACTAGTCCTGACGGATCTGAGTGAGCAGTGTTGTCCTGGTTGGAAGAAGGCTGTTGCGTAGGATTCTGCCTCTCTCGACCTTCTTGATCTGCAGCGGTAGCGGCGGTTCTTGTGCTAACCATTTTCAGCGGTGGAGTCCTTTCCTAGACTTTGAGCAAATCTGAATAGAATGGAAGGATTCCGGACTGGATATCTGGATCTTCCTCTTGGATTTATGCAATCCGGTATTGATGGCAGATCCAAAGAGCAGGAGAAAAAACTAGTTTTCTCAGTGAAAGCACCAAAGTGTTTGTACCAAAAATGGGCACAACACTCTTCGGAAGTTTTTTGAAGAGATAAAATGAAGAATGTAAATATAAAACAGAGATTATCTAACAAAAACTTCAACAAACAGCAATGTAAAATGCAGAGACAAGCAATTTAGAGTGGTTTGGTGTATTGCCTACGTCCACTATGAAGTTTTGATGATTTTATTGATTCTCTTTGAATGATTACAAGCGATTACAGCGAACAACAACGGATTACAGATTAGAATTCGATGTTGATAGCAAAAGTATGATGCAAGTCTTGATCCGGTAGAGTCTGGACGCTTCAGAATCAAAAAGTCCTTTTTCCGTTGGCTTTGGGGCTCTATTTATAGGCGTAGGAAACTCAGATCGCGCTCAAATCTCGGGAGACTTTTTCTGGCACGTGAGTGGGCCCGCGCAACCAACCTCAGGAAGTTTCGCCTCGACCTATGATCGATTGAATCCATTTCGTATCGATCAAGATCACGTCCAATTGAGCTGAAATTTGGTGGAGACGATCCTTAGTGTTTCTACAACCTTCAGTGAAAATTTCATGGCATTTGGATCTGTGGATTGAGAGATATCGTCGATACGAAGTGATGTTCTCTGCTAGGCTGTTTGGTTCGAATCCATCCTTTCGAATCGATGGTTTTGATTCGATGGTATCACGTGCCTTTGTGATGACATGGAGCGCACGCTTCGCCTCGATCCGGTCTTCATTCCGAGTCGACCGCATCGACTCCATATATCTCGGCACGTTCGCATCGAGGGATGACACGTCATCTAGGCTGGCTGGCTTGATGGATTCGAATGAAGCGTCACTGATGGATTCGAACAAGGCTTTGCTGATGGAGTCGAACAAACGATGGCCGATGGATACGAACAACCCTTTCTCTGATGGATACGAGTCTTGTAGTTTCTCCGTGGATACGAAGTCAAATGATGTGAACTTGAACCCTTCGATGGACACAAATGAAGGTGATCTGATGGATACGAAGCAGACACTGGCTGATGGATACGAAATGCTTCATCTGCTGAGGGTTACGAAGTCCATCGGTACGAACTCGATGGATTCAAACACAGCCGTTCCTATCGATACGAACTCATGGGAGTTGGCCGATATGAAGTAGGCGATCTGTCGATGGATTCGAATGAAGCCGAATCGAACCTAGGTACTTCGATGGATTCGAAGTTGATCGATACAAAAATGATCGATTCGAACTAGAGCTTGGAGATGGATATGAAATCACACATAGTGATGGATACGGAATCTGGGTTTTTTCCTTCAATTTGAATCGATCATTACTTGAGCGTATGAGTCCGGATTGACTTGAAATTTGAGATGCTGACTTCTATGATCTTTCTTGTCATGTCCTGTCAATTGTAGCTCAACCTGGACTCGGGCAAAATTCAGCGACATTCATGACGAGCGACATTCGGTTTTCAACCAATCTCTTGGTATCCTGGTCTTGCCAAAAGGCGGGATAACAGGTATATCAGTAACATTTTAACGAGAGATGAATTTGGTTTTAAGATCAAAACTACATGTACAAGTTTTGCACTTAAACCTTTAATCTGAACAATAATTTTAAACTTTTATTAAAAATCTAATTCTAAGCGGAGATGAAATCAAATTTTAAGTGTGGATAAGTTCGAATGTTAAATTCTAATTTTAACTTGGAATATATTTTTATGTTAGAACTTCGAGTTTAACTTTGAATGTAAATTATAAAAATTTAAAATTGTATGAACTTAATATTTAAAATAGTTTGAATGGAGTAATTTTGTCTTAAAACTGCTAAAATAGAAACATCAAAATAAAAACTATTGAAATATAAGGCTGTTTTGGTCCTAAATTTTATTAAAAATATAATCGTGTATGTAAAGTAATTTATGGTGTATGAATAGAATTAGCCTATCGGGGAAATTTATAATTCATCATGACGAGGGGGGAGGAGACGGAGTGAATTAATTGTTCTTCGTGCTTTTATTATCTCCCAAAACACAAAAAACAAAATAATTTTTTTTATTTTGTATGCTAACTTCATTTTCAAAATTAGATGTTTTTCAAATATACACTTCCATGCACATTTTTGTTTGAACGCAAACCCAAATTGAAAATGTCAACCAAACGAGGCTTTAACTTCAAGAATAGTTGCTCTTTTTTGACATAAATCTTACTTTTTTCACCAGAAGTCATTTCAGTAAAACACAATTGAATTAGGGTAACAGCAACAAAGTCGAAGGTTGCTGCAAGCAATGTAAGAAATCTTAAAGCCAGCGATGAAAAGAACAACGACGACAACGGTGGTTGGAGCCTTGGAGGCGACCCTAAGGATTAAGATAGTTATTTGTTTTTGAAGTTTCAGCTCAATAATGCTAACTATAAATAGCATTTTCACTATAAAAAATTAATATAGCATTATATTCATATAGTTCTAGTCTAATTTAGTATTTTTTGAATTAAAAAAATGAATATAGTATATATATCTATGTGTGTGTAAATATGTATGCGTGTATACGCATAACCATATGTGTGCGTGTGTGGTATGTATATACATTGGAAGGGATTGAGATCTTGGCTCTTTTGCATCTCAAATGCCCCCAAAATTTCATCCACTAGATTTATTTATCTTCACCATTTGATTGATTGATCAAATTTTCTTGTTTTCACCTCCGTGATCTTTTAAATCCAATAGATAAGATATTCGAAATAAATAGACTCATGGTCTAGATCTCTCTCTCTCCATATGTGTGTGTGTGTTTTGAAATCACCATTATATATATAGTATTCTATGAAACATGAAAATACCTAGTACCATAAATAATCAAACCAAGGGATATGTAGATTTGCTTTACTCTATTTGTATAATGCTAGGTGTTTATTTTTTAAAATAAAGAGTGGCACTTATTCAAGTTGAGTATTCATTTTGATGTCTTAGGGTTCGAACTCACGACCTCTAAAACCTTACACTAGAGTGTCATATCACTTGCTGCTTGAGCTAGTGGTCCTTGACTCATATAATGCTAATTCATTTTTATAGTAAGAGTGATATTTTGTTCAAACAGAACACACATTTTGATTTCTCAAAGGTTCAAAGCATAACTTCTAGACTATATGTTTAGAGCGTCATACCACTAACCAGTTGAGATAGTGGTCATTAATCATGTAATGCTAGTTTAAAATAACATTTTTTTAATTTTATTGTTGATTTTTCCTTTTCGTCGGTGTTGTTGTGTTGATTGGGGTTCTTGTGAGGTGGATTCGCATGGTAGTGTAACGATGAGATTTTCCAAATTATTGGCTGTGGTTGGGGTTGATATTGCATGATGATGGAGATTGTGGTGATGGCGATGGTCTTGCTTGCGATGATGGAGGTGATGGAGTTTTGGGCGGTGATGTGGTGGAGAGGTGGGCCAAGGGTGAGACGTGGTTAGGATTAAGGCTGGGTGAATTAGAGAGGGTGATGGGAGATCAAATTTGGATAAGAAGTTTGTAGCTCTTCCCAAATTTTGAAACTTGTATCAAGATCTATCTTTTTTTAATGTATGTTCTTTTACGTAATTCCCTCGTAGAGGAACATAATTAAGCTAATAAACAGAGTCGAAGAATATTATACAAATGTATTGCAATCATTTTAAGTATATACTACCTATATATTAAATGTGTGTGAAATTATATATATGTGTGTGCGCACATGCGCGCACACACACATGTATGTATGTATACACACATGTATATATGTCCCTAAAATTTCACCCACTAGATTTATTTTGTCTCTGCCGTTTCATTTATTGATCAAATGTTCTTATTTGCACCTCTGTGATCTTTTAAATCCAATAGATGAGAATTTTGGAATAAACAAAGATTTATAGCCTAGATCCCTCTCCCTATATGTGTGTGTGTGTACACCTAATTCTTGTTATACATATAATATTCTATGAAACATGAAAATACCTAGTATCATAAATAGTCAAACCAAGGGATATGTAGATTTGCTTTATTGTCATTATCCAAAATATAATTCTATAAATCTACAAAATTAAAGGTCGGTAAATTTTTATTGTCTTCATTGTATTTCTTAAATTTATCCAAAATTATTTATTTGATTCTTCCAATGAAAATAGTAACTTTACCATTATTGCAGCTTATTTTGGTATTTAAACAAGAGTAAGACTAATATATTTATAGTATACATAAAAGGTTCTTTAAAAAATCAACTAGTATTTAAAAAATGAAAAAATATTTCAAAAGGAAAAAAACAAATATTCCAAGAAAAGAAAAAAATATTTTCTATTGAAAAAATATTCAAATGTTCAATAATATAATCATTTCCAAAAGAAACCAAGTTTCATTTCCATAAGAAACCAAGTTTGCGTAGAAATTTAGTTTCTTTCAAAGGTTTCGAAACTTCTTCAAAATCGATAAAATTAAAGAATACTAAAACCTGATTTATTTCAATAAAATTCATGTTTGTTTATTGAACTTCAGTCACATTAAAGAATTCATAAACATCAACATATGAACGTGCATTGTGCATGGTGATGTTGTAAAATATAAAAATTAAAAATGGTTGAAGTTTTTGTCTTATGATTTGTATCATCTTACAGGTGGAATAGATAGTAATTCTATTTTTGTTAAAATAAATGTGGTATCTATCAAATTTTTAACTTTATTTTCCTTCATAAATTTACTATTTTTTCTTACTAAACGAATATTGGTTTATTGGTTTTACTAATTAATTTAATATTTAGGGTGTGTTCATGGTCTTTTCCTGGCTAATAGGATCACTTGAAGCATTTCGTGTTGGACTATTGGATATTGATGCGTATGACGCATCCCCCGCATCAAGACCCAACGGTTCAATACAAACTGCTGTTTTTTCATCTATATAAATCCAGAGCCCCATCCTTTTCTTCCACCGTCCTAAAAATCAAAAGTACAAACCAATTTTTAGCTCTTTTCGATCATAAGTTAAGGTAAACATTTTTTCTAACTTAGTTTATTTCACAATTCTATGCAACATGTATGTTTCACAGTTTTTCTTTGAATTTTTTTAAATTTCAAATTATCAACCTCCTCCACCGATTCTTCGATTCGAACTCCAATCGATTGAAATGTTAAGAGAATAATAACTTTCATAGACATCCGCGCAGCACGAATAGATACACAAGTTGGTAATTAGTTCCACGATGTTGCGAAGAGTTCAACGAGTGCTTAGGCACAAATTTTACCACCACCCATATGAAAAATAAATGGACACATGAAGCGTGTTTGGACGCCAGAGAACCAACTAGTACAAACAAGGGGTGTTTGGTTGGTTGCACAAGATTGCATTCAAGAAGATGAAGAATGGTGACAGACAACTACTAAATGATTTTAACGCTTAAAAAACTATGCCCCATAATTTTGATTGCTAAACTAGATGTATGATAGCATAGTAAAAAAAGGTAAGTGTGTTTACAACATTCCTCCAACCCACTTCGACACTTGGTGATATACTCTGATATTCTTAATGGAATAAAGAATGAGTTATTTTCTGATCCTATCGCAGCTACTCCATGATGAAAATTTTATGTCGCTTCATCGTCTTCGGTATGGCAAAGGAGAACCTCTTCTTTGAGAAACGACGATCCGAATTCTGGTATGTTCAAGCAAATTAATGAACATTATATCAACATTTAATCGCTTTCAACGATTAACTTGAGTGAGATCTTGTAGTAAATATTTCCACACGAGTCGAGAAATTATTAGTTTGCTCGTTCTTTGTTGAACAAGGACAACAAACTTAGATATATATTTGATTATTTTGTTCAACAATTTAGATCAAACTAGATGTGATGTACCATTATATTTAAATATATCTTTTTTAATGAAATGTATAATTATTTATTTCCACGGTATAGTTTTCTTTTTGCAATTATATGTAATTTATAATTCAATATTAATCATTAGCATTCATTTAAAAATAATTAAACAATTTAAAAAAAAAATTCATACAAACAATCATTCCCATTTTGTTGCCCCTTTCATCACACAAAAATACATTTCTCATTCGTTGATCTTTCCACGTCATGCCCTTTTAAAATACTGCTTTCGGCAGTCCCTTTCGCTTCAGAAAAATGCGCTCTTAGCATATCATTTTAGATGAAGCGTTGATTGATAATGAATACACCTGTATTTGTATGATTAATTTACTAGTTAAAAGAGATAAAACATGTCCATCATCATGAGAAAAGTAAAAAATTGAATGATGAGAGAGGCAAACGGAAAAAGAGACGAATAGTAGTGCATAGGGGAAAATGTTTGAAAAAATATCGTGAGTTAATTAGGAAGGAATTTAAAAACTAGTTATTGGAGCCCACCAACCTCCTCTACCCTTTTCATAACACCTCCCTCTCCTCCCGTTATCTCCTACCATTGTGGTGATCTCCTCCTTGCATCTTATGCTTAACCAAGAGTTTGAAGAAAAAGGTTTTCTACATCTTGGTTTGTTGTTGTCTATGCCAGTTAGTGGTACATCTAACTTTATCTCTTTTAGACCCGACTCCATTATCATCCACTATTATGTTACTTCGCTTGCTTTAGTTCTGATAACTCCTGACTTAAGAAAATTCCTACTCGAAAATCGCAACTCGCTACAACTTCCAAGTTGTTCCTCACTTGTAGTTTGACTGACTATAATTTGGTGATCTCCCTTCAACTTTAGACTTGCTTCACTACAACCAGGTCCGAAGCAATGGATTGAGATTCCCTAGTCGAAATAAAAGGAAAGGAAGAGAATGCAAGAGGGTGAGCATAAAAATAATCAATTTTGTTGTCTATGGGACTTGAACTTGTATAACTGGTGTGCAATGACAACTAAATAACTATTCCACCTTACCTTATTTTGATAAATACGAGTTACGATAATTTATTTAGAAACTTAAACACATAACCAACATTCTTCCTCCTTTTCATGTTGCCCCCTTATGGGGGGTTGCCTAATTCAATTGCCTCATGGACTTTTCCTTTGGGCTGGTCCAGACTACAACCAATATTCAATCATCTTCTTTTGTCACTTGTTGTTGTATTGAATTCTATAACAAGATTTTCGAGTATATTTATGAACAAACCAATTCAAAAGGTCCTAAGTTTAGAGTAGTTCATATATCACCACAACTGCAAATCACTAGTTAGAATTCCCATCTAAACTTAAGATAAGGAATGCAAGTTCAACTTAAAGGGTTTGATTTGGTTTATAAGAGCAGTACAATAGTGCCTACTTAAGCTATTGATGTTGGTACCTACTTACTGAAGAACTATTTAGTTAGGTCTCTCGTAAATTAGAACATAAAACAATTGAATAAGGCTATGAAGCTAGATAGTATCGCTAAAGTTAAATTTGATAAATCATTATACTTCTTTCATTTTTCTTACTTGGATTATGGATAAAGAATTCAAGAATCTGACCCATAATTACCAAAGGAAAAGTCATTATTATTACACAAGGGAGCCCAATATTTGATAGAGGTATAGAATGTGTACTTGATTGTATTGTGATAAATAATTCCAGTTCAATAGTACAAACATTTGTTGGTATCAATTGGCTATCTTTGTTATTAGAATTCTAACTCAAGACCACTCAAATCAAAACTCCAAAGCACAGCGGAAAACGAGATCGTGGTAAGAAGTGCAAAAACAACCAATTAATATATCAATCCAATCTAAAACCAGTCACAATCACCAAACAAGCAATAGGAAAACAAAACAATAACGATAAAATAAATCACACACCAATTTATAGTGGTTCCACTAATGTCTTGCTAGTGTACATCCACTTTGAGAGAGAGTCTTTATTAATACCAATGAGAAGAGTACAAGAGATTGATTACAATGATCAATATTCAAATAGAATAGATTTGTGGAGAGAAGAATTGAACAAAACTAGGTTTTGATAATTTTAATGAAGGACAAACCCTTGATCAATAAACCCTTGGAATTAATCAAGTCCCACTCCTTTGAATTCTGAAAATAGCTTATATAGGGAGAAATCGTCCAGACAAATACCTAATTTGCCCCTTGAAGCCTTCACAAATCAATTCAGTCAGCATAGGTAAAATATGCAGCATATACCAGCTCAGACGTATGGCCCATGCTGCCAGACGTCTGGCAATAATCTCGAGAAACCATTTCCCTGAGTCTCAGACGTCTGGCACCTTTTGCCAGATGTCTGGTAGAAGGTTCGGGATTACAAATCCCTAAAGCTCGGACGTTTGGGAACTTCTCCCAAACGTATGAGTGCTTGTGCACTCAGCAGTGCTCCACCCTCCTCGCCATATCTTCCTCCTCCAAGCTTCGATTTGTGAACCATCTTCTCCGTCACCATGCTACTTCCAACCACTTTAATTCTCCATATAAATTCGCCAAAATTCAACACTCCACCTCGACACTATATCCATCTCCATCACCAAGAACCGATAGTGCCAAGCTATCGCCAACTCTACCTTCTACCAAACAAACTTGAATATTTTTCCAATGAGCTCCGGCAAAGCCACCGCCCATTACACTCCATCAACAAGCTCCGGTAAAGCCACCGCCCGCTAACGAAGTATTGAAAGCACCTAAATCCAAAACCATCTCACCAAAAGACAAAAGTACTAAGGAGTGTAAACTAGTACTCACCAAGTAGATAGAACCACAATCTCTCACCGATACTCTTCATCATCCATAACTAAGCTCCTTCCTCAATCGTGCATCCCGTGGCACCTAGCACTTCAACAAGCGAATTAAGTTCGAGCAATGATCGAACTTCCTAACCGTCAATGCCTTGGGGAACATATCTATCGCGTTATCCTTATGTGCACTTTCCAAAGATATACTTGCTTATCTTTATCCATGGCTACTAAAAATGACTTAATTCAATGTGCTTAGTGCATGAGCTAAACGCCAAAATTCTCCACCAAGTGAGTAGCACTCTGGCTATCACATTGAACATCGATACTAATCGTGTAAATCGCAAGTCACACAACAATCGCCTGAAATAAAGTGCCTCCTTTATTCCTCTACCACGGCTATCAACCCTGCCTCCATAGTGGATAAAGCAACTATAGTTTGCAATCTCTATCTCCAACTTATGGTCGTACCACCAAGTGTAAAGACATATCCAAAAGTTGACTTTCTTCGATCTTTATCATCGGTGTAGTCCGAATCACCATAACCAACAAACTTGTAATTCATCTCCTCACTACCGCCAAAAACAAGACCATGAGATGATGTACCTCTAAGGTATCTCAAAATAAGCTTTACAGCTTTCCAATGCGATTTCCTTGGATTAGCCATATACCGACTAATCATCCTGATGACATTTGCAATATCGGGCCTTGTACACACCATAACATACGTTAAACTTTCAACCGCACCAGCATATGACACCTTTTCCATATAAGCCTTATCTTTCTTCAAGATAGGTGATCTCTCACTCGAAAGCTTCATATGCAAAGGTAAATATGTATTTGATGCCTTTGCATTCTCCATGCTAAACCGACAAAGAACTTTCTCAATATACTCCTTTTGAGTCAATTTTAACTCAAACCGCTTTCGATCCTTTTTTATTTCCATGCCTAATATCCTCTTTGCTTCTTTAAGATCCTTCACTTCAAATTTTGATTTTAAACTCAATTTTAACTTGTTGATTTCATTTATATCCTTGGAAGCAATGAGCATGTCGTCCACATACAAGAGTAAATACACCTAACAATCATTTTTCAACTTCTTGAAATACACACAAGCATCATTGATGCTTCTATCAAAACCATTTTCAGGTATAAAGTAATCAAATATCTTCTACCATTGTCTAGATGATTGTTTTAAACCATATAGTGATTTCTTTAACTTGCAAATTAAATTTGACTTAACATCTACAACAAAAGCTTCCGGTTGCTCCATGTAGATGTCTTCGTCCAAGTGACCATGCAAGAAGGTGGTTTTCACATCAAGTTCCTCCAACTCTAAGTCATGAATAGCAATAGCAAGTAATATCCGGATTGAAGTGTGTCTCACAACCGACGCGAAAATCTCATCATACTCATTTCCCTTCCTTTGTGCAAACCCCTGACCTACTAACCTAGCTTTGTATCTCCCATCGTCCTTCACCTTGTATATCCATTTGCATTCAATAGCATGGTTTCCTTTAGGAAGTGGAACCAAATCCCAAATTTCATTCTTCAACAACGATTGCATCTCTTCCTCCATGGCACAAATCCACTTTGAGTGATCACTCGAATCCATGACGTCATAAAGGTCTATCGGTTTTTCTTGGACTACACGAAGAGCATAGTCCAAATTGTCACAAAAGCTAAGATAGTTCCAATCACCATATCTATTGGGTGGCCTTATAGCACGACGACCCACCCGAGTAGCAATACCATCACCCAAACTCCTTTCGGCTCCACCTTGAACCGAATCCTCTCTTGAATCGTTTACATCACCAACACTACTAGAGGAATCATGTGGACTATGTGATGTAACGTCAACCGCTTCCTCCTCACAGGCATCTTCAACTACTCTACTCCTTGGATGAAAGGTGGAATAACTTCTTTCTCCATTGATTCACCATGAACTAAATCCGGAACATCTGATGAGCATTCATTCTCCTTGAACAAAACCGACCTATCAAAAGTAACATGACGAGAATTCGCAACCTTCTTCATTTTTGGATTCCATATCTGATAGCCTTTTACTCCGTAAGTATAGCCAACCAAGAACCCCTTGAAAGCTCTAGCCTCAAGCTTATCATTTTTCGGATCATGCACATAAACCGGACTACCAAACACACGAAGATAACTCAAGTCAACGCTTTTTCCCTTCCACACTTCCTTTGGAATTTTGTTACCAATAGCCGAGCAAGGAATTAAATTTACAATATGCACCACGGTTGATAAAGCTTCGACCCAAAATCCTTTAGACAAACCCGATGTCAATCTCAAGCGTTGAGCTCTCTCAAGTAGAGTATGGTTCATCCTCTTCGTAACTCCATTTGGCTGTGGATCTCCCGGTGTAGTAAAATGCCTCTGAATACCATGATGCTTGATAAACTCCAAGAATTCCCCGAAAACATACTCTCTGCCATTGTCAGACCTTAGAACCTTCAAAGACTTACCACTCTCGTTCTCAACTAGAGTGTTCCAAACTTTGAACTTTGCAAATGCCTCTGACTTGGCCTTCATTACATACACTCATACCTTCTGTAAAAAATCATCAATGAAAGAAATATAATAATGAGATCCTCCCAAAGAAGCTACCGGTGTCGGTCCCCAACATCTGTGTGCACATACCCAAGAACCTCTCTCGAATCATGTTTTTCTTCACTGAATGAAACTTTTGTTTGCTTGCCCATGAAACATTCCTAGCAAAACTCAAGCTTGTTGAAACTCTCTCCATCGATCATCTCCCTCTTCCGAAGAATATTCAAACTCCTATCTGAGACATGACCTAACCTCAAATGCCACAACCTAGTCGCAACCAAGCCACGAGAACTATCAACATCCACACAAGTTTCACCTTCAACAATCACACCTTGAAACAAATAAACACCATGAGTTCTAACATCTTTAATCACCATAAGCGTACCCTTCAAAACCCGCAAGCTATCACTCTCAATAGTGATCTTACAACCCAAAGAATCCAGTTGCCCCAAGAAAATAAGAGACTTTCGAAGGCTCGAAACATAGTGTACATTAGTGAGAGTATGAACCACTCCGTCAGACATCCGAATTTGAACAGAACCAATACCCTTCGATTTACAAATAGCACCACTACCCACAACAATTGAATTTCCCTCTTTGTCGACACAAGAAGAAAAACAATTCTTATTCGGCGTCATATGATAAGACGCCCCCGAAACATCCGACGCTACCGCCATCAAAACATCTACGTCTCCCTCACCAACTCCACTTTCCACCACTGCGGATGAAGATGCTACTCCTTCTTCGCCTTCTCCTTGTCCGAACAATCATTCTTCCAATGACCAGGTTTCTTACAAATAAAGCACTTGTTATTCCTTTCCCTCGACTTTCCTCTCCAACCGGCCTTCCTTGATTTATAATGCCCGCTATTCTCCTTCTTCACCTTTCTATCCTTCTCCACAAATAAACCATGACCACTATTAGCACCACTAATTCCATCACCCAACTCCTTCATTTGATCATGCAACTTCTCACTAAGAAGACCCATTTTGGCTTCATCAAGAGTCAATGTATCCGGCTATAGATCAAACTATTTGAGAAACCCGTATAACGATTCGGCAGTGAACACAACTGTATCATTGCCTTTTGCCCTTCCTCAATCTTCAAATTTACCGCCTTCATCTTCATTAGCAAATCATCAAAGACATTCAAGTGTGCCTTTAGCAAAGTACCATCCTTCATCTTATAGGTGAAGAACGTTTGCAATAAGATCAAACGATTAGTTAGTAACTTCTTCATATACAACTCCTCCAACTTGTCTCGTATACCCTTAACGGTAGTCTCACCACTAATTTCAAAAATCACATTCTCTCTCATAGAAAGTTGAAGTGTGGTGAATACCCACTCTTCCATTTTCTCTCTCTCAATATCCAAGATGTTCGTTGGCAAAAAATGTGTATCAAATACAACCCATGCACACGATTCTGCCTAAGAACCGCTTTCATCTTCCATTGCCACTTTTCAAAATCATTATTGCTATTCCACTTGTCTATAACCAATTGTGAACTTGAAGCCGCATACGAACCACGTACATAGGACGCCATACTACTTGGACCAACTATTGAGAGATTACCTAAGGTATTATTCAATTTTAGCATTTCTACAACCACCTACTAAATCCGAAGCTCTGATACCAAATGTTATTGGAATTCTAACTCAAGACCACTCAAATCAAAACTCCAAAGCATAACGGAAAACGAGATCGTGGTAAGAAGTGCAAAAACAACCAATCAATATCTTAATCCAATCCAAATCCAGTCACAATCACCAAACAACCAATAGAAAAATAAAGCAATAATGATAAAATAAATCGCACACCGATTTATAGTGGTTCCACTAATGTCTTGTTAGTGTACATCCACTTAAGAGAGAGCCTTTATTAATACCAACGAGAAGAGTACAAGAGATTGATTATAATGATCAATATTCAAATAGAATAGATTTGTGGAAAATAGAATTGAAGAAAACTAGGTTTTGATAAACCCTATTTTAATGGTGGATAAATCCTTGATCAATAAACCCTTGGAGTTAATTAAATCCCACTCCTTTGAATTCTGAAAATAGCTTATATAGGGAGAAATCTCATCTAGGTAAATATTCAATTTTCCCCTTTAAGCCTTGATAAATCAATCCAGTCAGCAAGGTGTAAAATATGCAGCATATATCGACTCAGACATCTGGCCCATGCTATTAGACATCTGGCAATAATCTTTGGAAACCAGTTCCCTAAGTTTCGAACGTCTGGTACCTTTTGCCAAACGTCCGAAAGAAGGTTCGGGATTATAAATCCCTAAAGTTTAGATGTCTGGGAACTTCTCCCAAACATCTGAGCGCCTATGCACTCGGTAGTGCTCCACTTCCTCGCCATATCTTTCTCCTCCGAGCTTCGATTTGCGAACCGTCTTTTCCGTCATCGTGCTACTTCCAACCACTTCAATTCTCCAAATAGTGTTGTCAAAATTCAATAATCTTATCATATTGATAAATTTATATATTTTGATCAATTTTTTGAGAGATTGAAGATGTTTGAGTATGCTACATGTCAAACTGAAGTTAATCCTAGTTAAGTCTTTCACTCTTCCAATTAGATTATTTTAACTGATGGCTGCCACTTTTGTATATGTTTCATATGATAGAAAAGTCGATCTATACATTTTACGTAAAACCTTTGACGCCATTTAATGGATCAATTCTCTCAATCCTTCCTGTAGTGAACTATGTTTTAAACTAAGGAAAAAATAGTTATTATAAGTGTACTTACTTTTATTTGAATAAGCATGGCTCCTATGCAGATGTGCATACAAATACTTCCTCGATGGAGTTCATCAAATATTCATATGAGGTGCATGTCTAGAGGCAATGATGTTGCATCAAGCCCAAAGGCATTAGTAGATCGACACGATTGTGTTGAGGTGCATGCCACATAGGTTTAAGAATCATTTTATGTATTGGATTCACCGATCTTGGTGCATTAACCAATCTATTATCTTAACTCCTTTATAAATATCTCTCCACCTTAATTTATCTCATTTACATTCCTAAAGTGAATAAAAAATATTAATAAAGGTTGTTGCAATGAGCTAAGTAAGCTTTGATTTTAGATTGAGAACTAGTCAATGCTCAATGATATAAACTGTAGACAAGGTTAAGAGAATAACACTCAATTTTAGATCTAGAGATCAAAGGTGAGTGGTGCTCAATTCAGAGGTTCATCCACAACCAAAGTATAGATTTGGCGGTGATAGAATGTTAAGGTGTGTGTCATGTTGAGAACTGAAAGTTTAAATTAAGTTTCAGCGAGTACTCAATCGGATCCACCACCATTTTATAGGGTTTATTTTAATATATATTGTTTGCACAAAAAATGGGCAAACACCTCCAAGTCGTATGATTTAGTTGACTTTATGTTGTTTTTAGTGATCTGGGTGATTAACGCAAATATGTAAAAAGCAGGGACTAAACTGTAAAAGACACACAGATTTAGAGGGGTTCAGCCAGAATGTGCCTACGTCCATTTTATCTATTATTTCTCCTTTCTTATTCAGATTACAAGTACAAAGCTTTTATACAAGTATATGAAATTTGTTTGAAAGTTCTATCCATGCTTGAGCTCTCAAACTCGTCCCCCATTGTTGTACCCCTACCCCTCTATTTATAGAGTGAGGCTGGGGGTAGGGGCCTTGGATGTATATAGCTGTTGGCGGGCCTGGGCCAATGTAATCTGGCCTGACAGTGTTGGTTCGGCAACACCTTGATCCGGTGGTGAGAGGGATGTGGATTGGTTCGGTGGTGAGACTTTGGGTTTGATTCGGTGGGCAGTGGAGTGGCTGGTTCGGTAGTGTGGAGCAAAGGTTGGAGTTTGATTCGATGAAGGCTGGTCCGGTGAGGCCTTGGATCGGTGGAGGTTGGTCCGGTGAGGCTTGTGATCGGATGGAGTTCGATTCGGTGAAGGCTGGTCCAGCTATGCAGGGGAAGTGGGTTGATTCGGCTATGTATGGAAGTAGCATTGATCCGGTAGTAGGTGGAACAAGATTGGTTCGGCCGTGTGGGGAAACTGGTTTGGTTCGGTGAAGGGTGGAAACATACGGGTGGAAAAACATCCAACATTTGCCCCCCCAAAGTGGGGCGTATGCTCGTATATGTCGCGTTTTGTTCATTTGGTCAACCATATTCGACCCGAGAATCGAACCGGCGGGTCCGGCTATCCAACTTTCCTCTATAAGTAGGAGCCCCATACCTTCGTCGTTCCTTACCGATCAAAATAGCCAAATCAAATTTTGAACCGCCGAATCAATTGGAGTGCCGAATCAACTATTGTGCCGATCCAATCTTAGCTGCCGGACCAGGTAAGTTCTCTTCTGCCGAATGACTATTTTAGGTCGAATTTCTTTGTTTTGCCGAACGAACCGAATGAACTTGAAAACTTTCAGTACCGAATGGACTTAATACCGAATGAACGTGAAAGCTTTGATTTACCGAATGAACTTGAGTGCCGAGTTGCGAGTGAAACTCTTGCTCGTTTTATATCTATACATCCTTACGACGTACTTGTTTGTGTTTTGCAGATAATGTCTCATAAAGTTGAAACCCGATCGGAAAAGAAGAGATCCCAGGACAGAGAAGATCCTTCCGCAGTGCCCCCAGCTTAGTCAGGACCAGGACGTCATGGGCCCACCTCGAGGTCACTAGTAGATGGGTACGACCCTCAGGAGCTTCTGAACTCACCTCCTGACTATTTTCCTACAAAAGCGAGCAGCTTGATGTTATTTCTCGCTCCTTTGGGATTGACAGAGCGCGCATGCTATTGCCGAGGGAGGGAGTGATGCCATATAATCCCCCCGAAGGATATTTTGCCTATAGTAGGTACCATTGTATGTGTGGGGCCATTCCCCCGATCAATGCTTGGATACTCAGCTTCATCACCTACTTGAAGGTGGCTCCATTTCAGCTTCAGCCTAACTCCTACGCCATCCTGGTGAGCCTGTTTGTCATTTTTCAAAGGAGATACGGGCATCATCCCTCCAACCGGGAGATCCGGTATTTGTACAATTTGAGAGGCTATAAGAAGGGGTCTACATACATCAACTTGGAATCAACCATATCTTTCAAGTCGGTCCTGGACTTATATTCGAAGTTCAGTATGTTCAAGAAAGAATGGTTTTTCGTCAAGGATGACTCTATCTCTATTCGTCGCTTCAGTTCCGGCTGTAAGTTTGAAGCTTATTTATAATTTCCGTTCTGACTACAATGCTTCTTCTTATGTGTTCTTATTTCTTGCTAGCGACAAGTGGCTTTGCGGTCGTGGAGAATGATCGCCTGGTTTAGATGGCTGCGGAAATAGAAGCCATTTCGGGAAGGGATAGGTCGGCTTCTTACTTGATCAGGAACGCTACACTTCTGGGGCACAACTTGATTCTACCACATCAGTCCGTGGTCAAGCAGAGAGATACGGCAGAGGAGAGGTCTGCCAAAGCTACAGGAGGGGCCACGGCGAAGAGCAGCAAAAGGAGACCCTTCTCGATACATCCAGTCGCCGGGGGGAAGAAACTCAAGAAGTCCGATGGACCCTCTCCCAGCACACATCCAGATGTTCAGGAGGAGGAAAATGTGGAGGAGGAAAAAGGCGAGGATGAAGGAGGTGAGGCGGAGAGTGGAAGTGGTAAAGAAGGTGACGGTGATCGTCATGGCAATGATGGTGGCGAAGGACAGAGCGGTGATGGCACCGGGGCTTTACCTCCTGGGCAAGCAGGCGTGGTTCAAGAGTGGACAGATGACGCTCTCCGCCAAGCCTTCGAAGAGTTGGAGGAAGGACCGTCCTTGGTGGAGAAGCCCAAGAAAATTGGTAAGGCTGGGACTGGCGCCGATTTATCTTCCGGGAGTGCTTCTATTGAGGCAACTTCTGCGATTCAAGGTGAATTTCTCTTTATTCTTTTTAATTCTTGAATGATGGCTCAATGCATGCTGGTGACACTTGGTTTTCATTCCAGGAGTGGGCAAAATGGCCAAGACCTCAGATCTTTGGCATAGGCTTGAACAATACAGACTTCTCAAAGCTTCTACCAAACCGAAGCTTCCTACTAACCGCTCTGGAGACGTAGTCGGCTATCGTCCTCTTCTTGGGGTTATTGAAGAAGATATACAAAAGAGGAAGAGGAGTCGATCTTCATTTGGATCTCCTTCTGGCCCTCCGGCCCCACTCCAGCCTATTCACGATATTACGGAGGAGGATACTGAGTTTATGCCTTCCCCACATCCGTCTAAGAATCCAACCGTCACCCCGATAGATCACCCTAGCTTGGTTCGTAATCCGTTTGCGGGTCATCCAGACCTGGACCCGGCCTCTCATGACATCTCCTTCGATGAGGCTACTGGTGAGCACCTTCTCCCTCGCAATCCTATGGTACGGGTGCTTGACGAAGCTAAGTCCCTGGACCTTGATTTGCTTACTACCCGGGTTGTAACTCTGGAGGATGAAGCTAAGGCGAACATCGACCGGGTTGCCGAGGAGACCAGGAAATTGATGGGGCATCACGTCCGACTAGTCAAGGCCGGGGAGGAAATTGGGAGTGCGAACATTCGGTTACGGTTAATGGTTTCCGACCAGGCTAGGAAACTTGCCGATCAAGCCATTCAAATTTCTCAACACGAGGCCGCATCCAGGCAAGTGAAGAAGACTATGGAAGAGGCCAGCAGGGCAGAGTTGCGAAAAATGGAGGCCGCCTGTAAGGAGCGGATTGACATGGCCATTGCGATGGTGGATGAGGTTCGACAAGTGGACCTCGGGCGGGTATAGGAATTATCGGGGAGACTCGAGGCCGCGGAGCTTGCTCAGTCCAGGTTGAAGGAGGAGATGGAGGCGATGAGGATATCCCTTCAGGTCGACTGCTTACGATATCGATCGGAGAGGGATGCTGCCGTTGCAAAGCTGCGTGATTCTGAGGCCCGAATGAGGGAGCTTGAGGAAAACGAGGGGATGATGGATGAGATGCTCCAGGATATGTATTTCCGCACTTGGAAACATGGTAACTTATCCTGGATGGATGATTACCCCCGAGTTATGGCCAGGATTTATCTCAGGGCTCTAGAGGAGGCTAGGGCTGATGCGGATAAAGAGGGTGGCGCGGTCTTCAGAATGGATGTGGTCACTGCCCAGTTTACCAAGGAGGAGAAGGTGGCGGTGAAGGAGGGTATGCGGCTGCTTGCCGCTGCGGAGGCAGGTGTGCAAGTAGAGGATGATGATCAGGATGGTAAGGAAGCAGGCGCTGGTAAGTCTTCCCTCCTAGTCTTTCCGTTAACTTGGTTGCTTATCACTAATGAATTCTTTCTTTGACCGGACAGGTGGGCAACAGGACATGGGTAAAGCTCCGATGGAGCCGGCTCCTTGACTTGACCTGGATATCTTTTTATGGACTTGATATTGTTGTATATGTTAGTCCCAAAACAATAATGTAACTTTTAGGTTGTAATTATGTTACTTGTAATAAACAACCTTATTCTTGACATGTAATTTTTTAACTTAAGCTGATTTTGTCGTTTTTGAATGTTTTTTTTGCTATTTTGACACGTTGTGTGAGAAATATAGCTGTGCGTGTGCTTGTTGTTCAATTGTGTTTGATGTCAAGTTCTCGTTGAAAATATAATTTCATGCCTTGCAATGCTAGTGTGATGTATGAATAAATTATAACCATGTATTTGTACACAAAAGAAGAAAATACCTCCTTTCATGTTCTAATTGTAGACGGTAGTTTTTGAATATCTTGTATGACCGAGTATGGAAAGCGGCCTAGTGTCCCGTTGTGAATTCCCACTCCCATTAGCGAATGTCTCCTATTCTGTGTCCTGTACTTTAGGGATCGTTCTAGAGGATAGGAGAAAAGTCTTTTAAATAAAATTGAAATATGAGAAAAAGTAAAACTTCCAATCACGGAAGGCCTTCGATGTGCTTAAGTTCGTGGCAAACGGGCTTTGTAGTCACTTTCCCTAGCTGTGGGTCTTGGAGACATTTGTTACCCATCTTACGCCTCCGTGGGGAGTTAATATTTTTTACCATAGCCGTACTTAAGACACATCAGAGCCGAGATCGCGCACAGTAACTACCCGGGCCATTATGGCCCGTAATCGTGGGTATTATTCGATTTACTGTGGCCGGCTAGCGTGGGTGCCGATCGTCAACCGTGAACTACCCCTGGCTGGCCACACCTTATGTTGGGGCTTAAAGTAGGTTCACGGCTGCCGGCGAGCCGAACGCCGTAATGAGCTGCCTCGGCTATAGTCGGCCTTCTCGGTGGCTTATAATCGGCTCATTACAGTTGGCTTTGAGAGCCGTCGCGAGCAATGAGTTAACCCGCAGCAGAGGGATGCTGGAGAAAAAGTGTCTCATTGGCGAGGGCATAGATTCGTATAGTACCTGTTAGGTCTTGTCCAGGAGAAGTCGCGCTGTGGAGCGCCTTGAGTGAAAATGCTATTTGCACAGGGTTTTGTTCAACAGAAAAGGATAAAGTTAACAAGCAGCCAAGATATAAAGGAACAAAAAAAGACAAGGTTTTTAAAGTGGTTCGGCACGAAAATGCCTATGTCCACTGATTCTCTTTGTTAATTCACTTCGTATGGGCAGTACAAGTTAAGAAAAGTATCGACGGAGGTGTTGGATGTTCCATGCCCTCTGGAACACCTCTTCGTCCACTGTTGACAAAATATAAGCTCCATTGTGGAGATCTTTATGAATTACATATGGTCCATCCCAGATTGGATCTAGTGCTCCGGGGCGAGGGAAGATTCGCTTGAGGACAAGATCTCCTTCTTGTAAGATACGATGCTTGACCTTGGAGTTGTATTGTACTGCCACTTTTTGCTTGTGGGCTGCTGCCTTGAGGGTTGCATCATTTCTTCTCTCCTCAATTAGATCCAAAGACATGTGAAGGAGTTCTTCTTTCTCTTCTGGGTTATAGTGGATCCTACGGTGGGAAGGCACTATAGTCTCAACTGGGAGCATAGCCTCCGATCCGTATGCCAAAGAGAAAGGAGTATGCCCCGTTGATGTTATGAAAGATGTGCGATAGGCCCATAGTGCCATAGGGAGTTTGTCCATCCAAGCGCCTTTTGACTTTTCGAGTTTCTTTTTTATTAAAGTTTTGAGAATTTTTTTGACGGCTTCGACTTGTCCGTTTGCCTGGGGATAAGCTACGGATGAGAAGCTTTTGTGAATTCCGTGCTCTTGGCACCAGTTGGCGAACTCCTCGCTATCAAACTGAAGTCCATTGTCCGATATGATTTTGAATGGGACTCCGTACGTGCATAGAACATTTTTGATCAAGTAGTTAATAACTTTTGCTGAAGATACTTTATTTAGGGGTTCTGCTTCCACCCATTTGGTGAAATAGTCGACTGCCACTATAGCATATTTGGCCTCGCCTCGGCCCATTGGCAGTTCGCTAATCAAGTCAATTCCCCACACTGCAAAGGGCCAAGGGCTGGTCATTTGAGTAATCTCAGTCGTTGGTAGCCGCGGAATCTTAGCAAACTTCTGACATCTGTCACATTTTCTGACGAAATCTAAGGCGTCCTTGCTTAAGGTGGGCCAGAAATATCCATATCGGAGTATCTTTTTTGCCAAAGTCTGCCCTCCAGTGTGATCTCCGCAGCTTCCTTGATGGATGTTGGATAAGATTTCCTTGGCTTCCCTTCCAGCGACACACCTTAATAAGGGGTTAGAGAAGCTACGCCGATAGAGGGTGCCCTCTTGTATTGTGTAGCGGGAGGCTTTCCTCAAGATTTTCTTGACTTCGTTACTCCCGTTGGGCAGTGTGCCACTTTGTAAGTAGTTTCGGATGGGAGTCATCCAAGTTGCTTCTTCGGCTGTAGCTATCAGATTTACTTGCTCAAAACTTGGGGTCAGTTGCTTTGAGATGGCTACTGCTCCGGAAATAGCGCCGTCTCTCATGCTAGCTTGCTTCGCCAATTCGTCAGCCTCTTGGTTCTCTTCTCGAGGGATGTGTTTGATTAAATAGTGATCCAATCGATTGAGAAGCAACTTGGTCTTCTTTAAATATGCCATGAGTCGTTCTTCTCGAGCCTGGAATTCTCCT
This sequence comes from Allium fistulosum, assembly GCA_030737815.1. Taxonomy (NCBI): domain Eukaryota; kingdom Viridiplantae; phylum Streptophyta; class Magnoliopsida; order Asparagales; family Amaryllidaceae; genus Allium; species Allium fistulosum. The sequence goes on along the minus strand of CM060906.1, from coordinate 325,237,736 downwards.
AGTATTTGATTTACAATAAGTTGGGAATCGCTATGAAGACACAAAGAATTGGCTCCGATTTCTAAGGCAAGTTCTAATCCAGCTATCACTGCTTCGTACTCTGCATCGTTGTTGGTGGCAGCGAATTCCAACCTTATAGCATAGTGTAGCTTATTCCCCCTGGGAGTGATTATTACCACGCCTGCCCCCGAGCTTTGTTCGTTTGACGCACCATCCACAAAGAGATTCCACTTAATGTCTTCTGCTATTTCCGATTGCTCCTTACCCTCGTTGGTAGTGAATTCGGCAATGAAATCGGCCATGGCTTGTCCCTTGATGGCGGTGCGAGGATGGTAGGTGATATCGTATTGACTTAGCTCAATGCACCATTTAAGTAGTCGCCCAGAAGTGTCGGGACGATGGAGTACTTGCCTTAGTGGTTGATCGGTCAGAACCCTGATGGAGTGAGACTGGAAATAGTGACGCAGTTTCCGTGATGTGATTAGTAAACAGTACGCTAGTTTCTCAAGTTTAGGATATCTGGCTTCCGCCCCTATAAACCTCTTGCTTACAAAGTATACTGGCCGTTGCATGCATTTGTCTTCTCTCACCAATGTGGCGCTTAGAGCATGAGATGACACAGCAAGGTAAAGGTATAGCTCTTTGCCTTTGTTCGGAGTTGAGAGTACTGGTGGTCTCTGGATGTGTTCGATTAAGTTAAGGAAAGCTGTTAAGCATTCGTCAGTCCATTCGAATTTTCCTCTCTCTTTCTTTAGAGCTTCGAAGAAGGGGATGCATTTGTCAGTCGCTTTAGAGATGAATCTGCTCAGGGCGGCCACCTTCCCATTTAGGCTTTGCATTTCCTTTCGGGTAGAAGGTATCCTGATATCTTTCAAAGCTCGGACTTGTTCAGGGTTTGCTTCAATTCCTCTGGCATGGACGATGAATCCTAGGAACTTTCCTGATGATACTTCGAAGGAGCACTTTAGAGGATTCAGCTTCATTCCATATTGGCGAAGTACTTGAAACATTTCATCCAGGTGGCCTACGTGATCGTCGGCTTCCTTTGACTTTACCAGCATGTCATCCACATAAACTTCATAGTTTGTCCTATTAGCCCTGCAAACATCTTGTTGACGAGGCGCTGATAGGTGGCTCCTGCGTTTTTAAGTCCGAAAGGCATTACCTTGTAGCAGTACAATCCCCGGTCAGTGATAAAACTAGTGTGGTCTTGATCGGGAGCATGCATAGGAATTTGGTTATATCCTGAGTATGCGTCCATAAAAGATAAGAGTTCGTGCCCGGCTATGCTGTCTACAAGCTGATCGATTCGGGGAAGTGGGAAGCAATCCTTCGGGCAGGCGTCGTTTAAGTTGGAGAAGTCAATGCATGTTTGCCACTTCCCATTAGCCTTCTTTACCAGCACCGGATTGGTGATCCACTCTGGGTAGATGACTTCTCGTATGAAGTCATTGGCAAGTAGGTTTTTTACTTCTTCATCGAGGGCTGCTGATCGTTCTGCCCCCACACTTCTCTTTTTCTGTTTTACTGGCGCCTTGGTAGGATCAATGTTTAGTACGTGGCGTGCTATGTCAGGGGAGATTCCGGTCATGTCAGCGTGTGACCATGCAAATACATCCAAGTTGTGGCGGAGAAAGTCAATGAGTTGCTCCTTCAACTCTGCTTTTAGTTGGGACCCGATTTTCAATAGTTTACTCGAGTCATGTCTGTCTACAGATATAAATTCCATAGCCTCTGCAGGCTCGGCGGTGGCCTCCTCCTCTTTGTCCCTGGGATCTAATTCATTGAAAGGGTTGCTGGTATATCGAAGAGGAGGGGCTTTCTTTAGTTGTTATGCTTCCAAACTTTTTGTGCAGAGGGCAATCTCTACACTCTTCCCTTTATCCTTCCTGTGGTTATTGCGAAGTTCAGTTACATAGCAATCTCGAGCAATGTCCTGGTCTCCCTCTACCTGCCCTACTCCATTGTTCGTTGGAAATTTCATCTTCAGGCACCATGGGGCCAGGACAATTTGGAAGTCAGACAATGCTGGCCTTCCTAAGAAAGCGTTGTAAGCCGAGTGGTTTTCTATCAGCACAAATGTCTGTTTCCGTACAACGGAGCGGGGATGACTTCCAATTTCAACAAAGAGATCCAGTCGCCCGAGGGGCATCTTCGCATTTCCTCTGAAACCGTGTAGTGGTTTATTGCAGGGGAGAACATCCTTTAATGACAGCTTCATTTTGTCAAAGGCATGCTTGAATAGGATATTCACTGAGCTTCCAGTATCTACTAGAATTCGGAAGACTTCGGCTGGGCCGAGCCGGGCAGAGATAAACCATGGGATCCATGTGAGGGTACTGCCTTCCCTCCAGGTCACGCCTACTGAATGTGATGTCATCATTCTCTATTCGTTTCGGGTGGCGTTCTCCTATAATGGAATTGACGCATTATTCATTGTTTCTAAGTGACTTTCCGTACCTTTCCATCTCTGCCCAGCTTTCGTCGGCGATGTGTGGCCCTCCCGAGATGGTATGGACCACTATCTTCTCTTGACTGGAGCCGCTGGTGTTGCGATTTCCTCTGCCTATTTCTAGGGAGGGTAGCCTTGGGTTCTCATTGGTAGGAACTGGAGTCCTGTCCTAGCCTTTTACATAGCGTTCTAGTCTTCTTCTTCTGATGTGTTCTTCGATCAAGTCCCGGAGATGATGGCATTCGTTGGTATCATGCCCATGGGATTCGTGGAAGCGGCAGAATTTTCCAGACTTAATTGCGTTATCTGATTCCTTCTTGTGCGGGGGGCGTTTGTATCTAACTTCGTCTTGAGTGGCCAGGAAGATGTTTTCGATCGTTTCATTCAACGGGGTGTAAGCGTCAAATCTCGGTCCTGGCCGATATAGGCGCTTTTCTCCCTTCTTGCCCCCAGCGTTGTCTCTAGAATCATTTCTTCGAACGTCCTTTGCTACAGCAGGCGTGTTGCTGTGAGCTGCCTTATTTTGTTGCCCTGTCTGCCTCTCATTGGCAGCATCTTCAAGTCTTATATATTTCCCAGCTTCATGGAAGAAATCGGGTAAAGTAGCTGGTTTTTCTTTGGTCAATCTTCTAGCAAATTTAGTATCTGGATGCACACCGCTACAAAGGGCCATTAAGATAAGCTTCTCATCGGCATCTTGGACTGCGGCCGCTGCGGCATTGAATCGGGTTAGATATTACTGCACTTTCTCTCCAGGTTTTTGTTTGATACTGGATAAGGAATAAGCGTCCTTGGGCTGCTCCACATGAATGCAGAACTGGCTGATGAACTTTTCTTTCAACATCTCCCATGAGCTGATGGATCCTTGGGGTAGATGGCAGAACCAGGAGGTAGCTAGATCTGCTAAGAATAGCGGAAAACATTTGCACAGCACTCCTTCCGTTGCTCCACTCATGAGCATATGCTGTGTGTATCTCTGTAAGTGTACAACGGGGTCAGAGGTTCCTTTGTAAGGTTCCATTGTTGGCATTTTCCATTCTCGGGGGGTGATGACAATTTCGATATTACGGGCGAAAGGGCTGGTTACCCTAGCGCCTATTCCTCGGTCTCTTTGATCCCGTTGGACGCATTCTCTGAACAAGCGTGCCATCCTTTCATCAGAATTTGGAGCAGATAGAAATGAGTTCGGTTCTGCTATGTGGGATTGATTCCGTCCAGATGACCTGTAGGGATGGTATCGTCTATCATTCCTAATATTTTCCAGTGGCTGTCTTTGGTCTTCTAGGAGTATGCTAGGGTCGGCTACAGTTGGCCCGTGCCTTGATCTTCCCCTGTTGGGTTCTGATCTAAGCACTTCCTCGGGTCCAACTTCGGGCTGGACTTTAGCTCGGCCCCGTTCACTGGTGTTTCCGTGGTTAGGCAGTACGACAGGCTCGGCTACAGTTGACCTCCGCCCGGTTCCTCCCCCATTTTGTTCAGTTCCAAGCGTTTCCTCAGGTCTAACTTCGGGCTGAGCTCGGTCTCGGCTCCTACCATGGCCTCTTCTGTCGTTAGCTCCTTCGAAGAAGGAAGATCTTTGTTGTCTCTGAGATCCTCCAGACTGGGACTCACCCCATGATTCAGTGTTGCGGTTGGACTCTTCAGCATCCCTTAAGTGTGATATGAGTTGGTCCACCAAGGCTTCTTGCTGGGATGTGAAGCGGTTAGTCACTTCAGCCACAACCCTGTCTAGATCTGCCCTGGTAATTGCTGGCGGCTGTTCTGTGGCAGGGGTTGTCGGATTTGCCTGAGCTTCATTTGGTACTGCTGCTGGAATAGGACGATTTACTTGATCTGTGACCACTGGATCTGGAACACTGCTAGTTGCGATGTTCTTTCCTTTGTTAACGTCTTTTTTCTACCTCGGAGGCATGTTTTCCAAGCAATGAACGACGCTGTGAGGAAGAAGGTTAAAAGGGAGAAACTGAAGCTTCGAGCTTCACCCGCTCTCAGTGAAAGCACCAAAAATGTTTTCACAAAAAATGGGCAAACACCTCCAAGTCGTATGATTTAGTTGACTTTATATTGTTTTTAGTGATCTGGGTGATTAACGCAAATATGTAAAAAGCAGGGACTAAACTATAAAAGACACACAGATTTAGAGTGGTTCAGCCAGAATGTGCCTACGTCCACTTTATCTATTATTTCTCCTTTCTTGTTCAGATTACAAGTACAAAGCTTTTATACAAGTATATGAAAGTTGTTTGAAATTTCTATCCGTGCTTGAGCTCTCAAACTCGTCCCCCATTGTTGTACCCCTGCCCCTCTATTTATAGAGTGAGGCTGGGGGTAGGGGTCTTGGATGTATATAGCTGTTGGCGGGCCTGGGCCGATGTAATCTGGCCTGGCAGTGTTGGTTCGGCAACACCTTGATCCGGTGGTGAGAGGGATGTGGATTGGTTCGGTGGTGAGACTTTGGGTTTGATTCGGTGGGCAGTGGAGTGGCTGGTTCGGTAGTGTGGAGCAAAGGTTGGAGTTTGATTCGATGAAGGCTGGTCCGGTGAGGCCTTGGATCGGTGGAGGTTAGTCCGGTGAGGCCTGTGATCGGATGGAGTTCGATTCGGTGAAGGCTGGTCCAGCTATGCAGGGGAAGTGGGTTGATTCGGCTATGTATGGAAGTAGCATTGATCCGGTAGTAGGTGGAAACAAGATTGGTTCGGTTGTGTGGGGAAACTGGTTTGGTTCGGTGAAGGGTGGAAACACACGGGTGGAAAAACACCAAACATATATATATATATATATATATATATATATATATATATTGGGGGTTTTGGAGACATCCTTTAGGATTGATGGTAATTTGAAGGTGCTTTATTGAATATAATTTTATATTGGGCCTTATTTTATTTTAGGGGTGTCTGTTTCTATTTAGATTTAGGTTGGATTGATTCAGATTATATTCAAAGCTATTTTGATGTAGAAATTCCTCAAGGTTAGATGATTGAGTGATGTCTATTAGGCATTTGATTTGATGTGATTTAACATGATTCGACACAAGTTTAAGATTGAAACATTAACGAAGTGAGGTGGCATAGGATGTTCGATAGTGGTGGTACTTAGTAGGCAATTTAAATTAAACTAAGTATGATGCGATCTATATAGTTAATATTGGACAGTATTGCCGATATATCGTCGATATATCTCATATTGCTCCTAAGCTAATACATTTTCAAAATATCGCTTAAAACATCATTATGATATATCATCCAATATTTACCGATATATCGCTTCGATATTTAATGTAAAATACCCTATATATTTTAAGAATATCGTTCATTATTGTATGTGTTAGAGAATATGTCTTTATAAATTAGTATCTTGACATTCTCAATATTTGTTTATTGTATATGGTGAGTGTTGTATTTGGAATCTCAATGCACTAATTTTTTGTTTTAACCATATAGTTTTAGTCTTCTTCATTAGTCTTTCAATAAAGAAAATACAACTTATTACATTATTTTATATGTTCTATTTTTCCTGAAGATCTTACCACTGAAAACATGATTATGAAAAAGCTACTTCTCTTTCTAGTTGTTTTTTATTCACTTTCAATTGGTAATTTAGCTTATGAAAATTTATTTTATTAGTTATTATTTTGCACCAAGAACTAAATTGAAGAGCAGTAAAGTTATATATTTAACATGTCGATAAAGAATGAGCTAAAATAGTAATTGATATTAAATCAACATTGCTTGTTCGATAAATTAAGCAAAAATAAAAATGGTGAAACTATAAATATGAAAAATTTAGGAAAGTAGTATAGATGATTGGATGACTGAAGAAACAATAAATATGGTATAAAAATAAAGAAAATAATAATGATGTACAATATATGGATTTCTCAATTTTTATAAGCTTACATTTTAATTTATATTTAATAGAATATCTCAGTAAAAAGATTATAATCTATAAACTATATACAATCAGTCTTTGATAGTAATTTGGCATTATTTATCCAAATATTTGAAAACTTAACATCAATATAACATTATAACATAGTACAATATCGTTTATAATATGTTCTACACATGTCCGATATTTTACCGATATTATCACGATATTTTAAAATATCTCATATCAGTACTTGGTCGATATGTGTTCAATATCGATGTTAACTTAATTAGGATGTGATAACATAGATATGCAGTAATTTAATGCCAGAAGTATTGTCGAAGGCCACCAGAATGCCAAGCGATGGCAACGGTGGAGGTAGTGGAACCGTTAGGCAGTACATGATATTGAATAGGTTCAAAAAAGCGAGAGGGTCTTTAGCTTCTAGAGAATTTGAGTATGCGATCAATGGTAATAAGCAACACACAAAGGGAGTGCTTATGGTACTCTAGTGCTTGACATGCTTTGCGTGCTTGGTTTCTTAAAGACCAAGTAGAGCAAGCTTGAGAGGAGCTCATTCAAAAAAAATTGATCAAGTGACATTGCTTGATTAGTTAGATAGTTAAAAAATTGGTGGAGCTATAGCTAAGTTTGTAGCTAGGAGACTCATGTTGAAGTTACTTAAGAGGAAGCTTGATGAGAGTGAGCGTGGAGGATTTTAGTAACAGTTTACTCCTTGTGTTAGTGCATAAAAACATTGCTTGATGGTATATTAGCGGGGTGTGAGCTGAGAGTGATGTGATGAAAAGAGGAGGAATACAAGGAACGCTTTAATGCCTTTGTTGAGTGCAACCAATTTTTTGAAATGAAAGAACAAATAGATCTTTGAGTTTTCAATTTTATTATGTTTTTGTTTAAAAAGAAGATTGAGTGCGAGCCAGTAACGAGAGTGATCGACATGTTGTGTTTGAGCAAGAAAAGAGAGTGAGCTAATGGGTTTGAGTAGAGTTTAAGTGATGATAGCGAACTATACAAAGAGGTTGTTAAGTGTAAGCGAGTGATGCTCGATGAAATATGACCAAACGAGTGAGATATTCCATGAGTTTGCTCATCAAGTATGATTGAAATGTTATGTGTGAACCACATAAAGAGGTCACTCAATGGGGCATAGGGGAGCTTGGTGAGGTGTGTGCAAATTGGTACGAGACTTAATATGTTCGCTTGGTATGATGGGGTAGAGAGGACATGAAGGGTGCTCAAGCGGAGTATGTGTTTACCTTTAGGCTATTGGGGACAACTTATCGAATATAAACTTGGGTGCTCAAAATAATTAATTTTTGAAGTGGTCTGTCATATGTAATATATGAATTCTATTTTATATTTATATAATATACAGATTCGGCTAAAGGAATACTAATTTGGATGAAATAAATAAAGGGAATGGTAGGACCTTCGATTTATTAGCGAATGTATTAATGCTATTAGGGATTGAACATTTTTGACCACTCTATATTCCAATTCGAAGCTCATCACACCCTTTGATGGTAGAACCTTCACTATTAACAACATTGGAAAACAATGACATCTGAAAATTTTGAATGAATTTTTTAAAAGTTTCAAATTGGTCATGATATTTTGTTTTTATTTAACAGATATAATACAAAAGAAAAGAAAAAAAAATGGAGGAATGCATTTATGAGTGGAAAGATGGTACTAACATGAAAAAAAAACAAATTGTCCTCAAATTACCAACTACTCTACTCACCAGAGGCAATTGGTTAAATGTGTTCATAATAGAAACTATGGTTAAATTAAATTTAACTAATTGCCTCTCATGGATTGTGTAGTTGGTTGAGTAAGACAGCTTTCACCGACGAGGTTGAGAGTTCAATCCACACTGGCTACATTATCCATGATGTTTACTCAGAGTATGTGTCGGGAGTACGATACGTGCTTCCCCAGAGTTCGTAAGTAATAACTTTTATAAACAAAGAGAAAATGCATAAAAATGATGATATAATTTATAAACCATATAACCGTGAAATCATACAAAGTTGAGAAGGTTTATTATATAATTATTCGACTAAAGAGGTTTTAACGTAAAAATACACCAAAGTAAGAAAACCATTTATAGCATAGACGAAAAATGGTAGAAACTGAAACAAATTTAAGCCAAACAATTTATGTATAGCATGGATTCTATTTTATATCTATATAACCAAAAATTAGGGTGGCACCCTTACTTTCGAACTTAATATACATCCGTATATTTTTAAAACACGTTTTAAGATAACCTTTCTTTTCTTTTTTCGAAAAATGAATCAGCATTATTCGAGAGTTAATATTAGTTTCTTTTTTCTTTATATATATGCATTTTTTAGAAAAAAAAATGCAAATACTTGAAATTTGAAATGTAAATATTTCCACCTTAAATTGCAAAGGCTTAAACTTTAAATAGTAAATATTTGACTTTTTTAAAATTGAAATTTGTTTGAAAATAATTTTAAATGTGTTTCGTGAGATCCATTTCTAAAAAGAACATAAATGTATTTTAAAATTTAGTAAAAAACAAGAAAAAACAAAACAAATAAGAAGAGTTTTAGAAAATAAAATGGACAAGCCATACTGCAGTATATCATATATATTTTGTAGCATGTCAGTCGATATATTGTTTTCAAAGCATATCATGTTAATGTTTATCATCGCGAATGCAGGAAAAGGAATACAGTCAATTATGAAAGGGTGTTGTTACTGACAATTCAATTTTGGTTAAGAGAAGCCATTTTTTATTTGCACTATACTAAATTTAAAATTGCTATGAGAGGTAGTCATGTTGTACAAATAATATACATCGTTTTTTATTTTATCCATCATTTATTTTCCCGATCTTCTTCTACATTTTTCACTTAGTACAATTCAGCTTTCAGTAATGGTGAATGGTGAGAACCAATCTTCTATTTTTAGACCAAAAACAACTTCCTATTTTACCCATCATTTAATTCGATTTAGTATTGTCGACAACCAAATTAACGTGTAAAACAGTAGAATTTTAAAAAATTTACCTGCTTCTTTTGTTGAATAAAATCTACGTTACAGATGCTTTCTTGGGTAACAATTAATCATGTTTCTTTCTCAAATAGGTTTAATTTTTTCATTTATTATTGATTTGGATTACAGATTAAAAAAGAAGAACAGTGAAGATTAAATAAAATTAGGATAAATAATAAAGAGATAAATCGATTAATTTACAATATAATTATATGAAGAGCCTATTTTTTTCGTAACTCTCATGGTAAAAAAATTTTGTTTTAGAAAATAGCCCCTTTTAATCAAAAGTGGAGTTGCAAAACCAACCTGATTGAAGTATCAACACAATTAAGAATCCTGCTTTTCAGCTATCACATGGGGCCATATTTTACGTCGTGAGAAGTATGAATATGATATCGATCAAATATACTATGGTGGCGGTGTACGTCAAAGATGCAATGCTTATGTTTGCAATTGCGTCACAGATGCGTGTAATTTAAAGTTGGCCTACCTATTCACGCTTACGGTATGTTATTTGTCAACATTTCGTTATCATCATATATTAATTTTCACAAATGGGACAATATAATACCGTAATCGCAATTTTATCCACAACATCAGTATTTTGTCACGGTAGACTGGTATTCATAACCGTATCCGAAATTATTTTCAAATATAGGATATCTAAATCTGTGTGTACGAATGAATATCGAATGATTATCTCATCCACCAACAAACGATAAATCAGCAATCATGAATATAGAAAATTGGTTTGATATAATTTTTTCCAATTAAATTGGTTATTAAAGTATGCAAAATAAATAGATTTGAACATTTAATATAAAAAAAATGAGTATATAAAAAAAACTATTATCTTAGTAAAATAATAAATGAATATCTTGTACTCAAATACAAATAAAACAGACCAAACAATGACAAAAATCAGACGGACAATATTCGAATACATATATTTTTGTATGTGCATCTCTTTCATTTTTTTTAATATCAGATATTTTATCTGTTTTTCGAATAAGTGTGCGGATGGATTTCAAATTTTCCATTGAAAACCATAGTAATGGGTCTTTATAGACAGGGCTCAACGTAAATAACCAATTGATAATAATAAAAAATAGAGCTGATTAATAATCCATACGAATATATGTGTGTATGTATGTATATAGTTCCGTAAGTTTTTAGAACTCAGTCAATGGGTTATCAAAATGGTTTTTAGTGCACCCGATGATGGATGTTGATATTTACTAGTCCAAAAAGTTGCTTTAACCGGACAAAATGATCTGAGCTAAATTTTAAATATTTTGATGGGCGTATCAAAACATATGGATCAATCTAACAAAATTGGAACGTATTCGTATTATGATCGGACCATAGAATTTGGATCGCATCCATTCCGTTTGGCTTTGCTACTGTATTATTGGCCAATCAATTATTGGATCATGTTACTCTTTGGTGGATTGAATTTCCTTGCAGAAAGCGTTAATTTGTACACTGTTGAATCCATTTTGTAGGTAGTTATTATATGAATTATGATGACATTTATTCTATTCAATTGGACTGTGAATAATGCTACATTATTTAGTTAGTAAATCGCATGTGGAGTGATAGTAGTAATTCATGTGCACTACTATATACACCCACTACTATATACACCCACCAGTACACTTTCTAATGACATAAAAATAATTAAAAAACCACTTTAAACCCTCGTCATTGTAGTTAACACAAAAAGTTTAAATTTTTCGAAATTTCAAAAAGAATCCCACTTCAAATTTATTTATCTACTTGAACAAGTGATTTTTAGCCCATCTTCATTTTCATATCTTTAATTTTCATTGTTTGTAAACAGATTTTAAATGACATCGTAAAAATTAGAATTAATGAGATTTAAGTTCACGGTTATTATAATAAAGAGAAAAAAAGGAATGCTTGTTTTCAGGAAAAATTTAAGAAAATGTAGGCGGATATCTAAAGATGACGCAAGTGTTTCATAAAAATATTAATAGGTAGAAAAAGAGGTGCGGGAAAAAACGACTCTTAATTTTTTAATGGGATATGGCTACGGCTTGACAATTTAAAAAATGTAAAATTACATAGATAATTTTATAACCGTTAGTTTTTCTGAGACTAATATAAGTAAATTTTAGTTTATTATTATTATTATTAACTTTTGATTCTGATGGGTAGTGATCGTATGGACTAATGTTCAATATGTACTAAGTAGGCGTGCTTCTCACTTTTGTGTTGATAAAACTACAATCTACGATTTGGTTACGGTATAGTTTGGTCTAATGACACAAGTCCCATTTGCGTTGGATAAAGAGCAATAATGATATAATAACACACACAGAAAAAGGGCCACCAATAAAAAACGCCTACTATTCGGGGCTAGGCCCCTCAATGGATCGGGTTTGGTCCGAGTATCTTGGACCCTAGTTCAATTACAATAATTAAAACCCGAGTCCAATTATAACAATCAAAATCTGAATCCGTCCCGAACCCGGCCCGTTGGATAATATCCATATACATAACTCATAATATTTATGTTAAATTCATACTTTAAAATTGCAATTTTTTTAAAATTCATGCAAAAACAATGTTAACATACAAATTGAGTTGTGATATAGTTAAATTCACAACAAAAGTATGCAAAAATGTCTACATGCAAAAAACAAAATGATAAATAAATAACATGCACATTCGTATTTTAATACGACAGCAAACTAATAATCGAATCAGATCCCGACTAGATTGAATTTTGATAAAACCGTACCCGACGTTAAACGATCCAGGTTGGACCTGGATCGGATTTGGGTAGTTAAAACAAAACCCATACCTGCATTAATAGAACGGATTCGGACCGGGCTCGGGTCGAAACCCGTACCGTAGAGAGGCCTGGTAATGGCTAATCATCACAATTATATTTCGGTCCCTTGCTATATATTATACAGGAAAATCGGCTGAAGAAAAAACTTAACATTCTTTTTGGAATGAAGGACGCGACAATTATTTTTACGTTTTAAGGACGTAAATTTTATTCTTTCGCTTGAAGGAAATTCTTCACAAAAAAATTAGACCGTTCTCAAATCTCGTTATCAAATCACTAGTACGGACGGCGACATCACAATAATAGGCGGCGCTGCATCACAAGAACAAGCGACGGCGGCGCAACCGTAGGCGAAGGCGGAGCTCGTTCAGGCGAAAGCAGAGCTCGTTCGTCAGACCAAGGTGATGGTCTGTAGGTGGTGGCGACTACTTTGAAGGTCTTCGGTGACTTGGGCGATGACTTCGCCAACTGAGTTTAGATGAGCGACGGTGGAGTGGAGGTTAAGATTGCTGGTGGTGCCGAAGGTAACGATGAAGATTAAGTGTGTTGAAATGAACTAAGAAAAAATGCTATATGAACTTATCATTATAATTTTATACGTGTAATGCATAATTGAACGCTATATTTTGTATTGTTGTTGTTATAGTTTATGCATTTGTAATAGCATGATTGAACGTTATATCCGATTAGCTTTTACTGCATTAAAATGCTACATTAAATTATCATTTTGAATATTTTACACAAGATAGCGAAATTCATAACTATAATGCTATATTAAACTATCATTTTGCATAGCATTAAACATGCTAGTGGACTTTGTAATTGAAATGCTACATTAAAATATCATTTTGCATATTGTAAACATGATAGTGGACTTCATAAGTCTAATACTGTGTTAAACTATCATTTTGCATACCTTATATTTGCTAGTGGACTTTGTAATTAAAATGATAGATTAAATCTCATTTTACATATTGTAATCATGATATTGGACTTCATAACTATAATGCTACACTAAACTATCATTTGCATATTGTAAACATGTTATTAGACTTCATAACAACCATTCTCTTCTCACCTTACCACATATCCCTACCCTTCTCCCTAAATGCTTAATTAAGCCTTGCATGATAGTACGATGACATGCCCAGGCATCGACGTAGGAAGCCGCGACCTTGGCTGTGTGGAGGTGCGACACCAGGAGGCATGAGGTTCGAGCGAGTGCGATGCAAGAGGAGAACGACGGCTATGTGGGCACCAAGTGTGGATTGACGTAAGGAGTAAGATGGCGCATGAAGATAATGGCTAGACAATCATTTTGGGGTTGACGACTCGTGAAGTTGTGCGCGTGTTTGGGAAGGAGAGGAAGGCTTGATGAAAGGCTAAAGTTGTGAGGAAGGAATTGCATCGTTTTGATGAGTTATTTCTTAACTCACACACACAATATATATATATATATATATATATATATATATATATATGATGAAAGGCTAAAGTTGTGAGGAAGGAATTGCATCGTTTTGATGAGTTATTTCTTAACTCACACACACAATATATATATATATATATATATATATGTTCTAGACTAGAATATATATTTCTCTTTGCATGCACTACTTTGGTTATGAATTATGATGAACTTTGGCTAAAAATGATTGAATTGGTTGAAATATAGTTGCATTCTATTGTTCGATCATTGTTGTGATGAATTTAAATTGAAGTTGGTTGAAATGGTGTTGTTAAATATAATTTCAGCAAAATATGAATATCCCCTTTGATAACAATGTGATTCCTTATTTATCGAGTATAATTTGGTTATAGATTGATTTGAAATTGTATATATGATGTTTGCAGCATATCTTTGATAATGGATGTTTTGCATTTGAAATTTAAAGGAAAATTTAAATTAAATACTTTTAGAAGTATTTATAAAATAAGAATTTCCTTGAAATATGTATATTTTTTGAAATAAATGATTTTAAAATTTGGTTATATAAAAGAATTTTATAAAAGAGAAGGTATATATTTTAAAATGAATATTTTTAGATTAATATTTAGAAGTTGAAATTATGGTGTTTGTTTTATAAGTCGATTTTTTGAAAAAATATTTTATTTATCCATATTTTTGAAAATATTTGATGGATTTTTTTATAAAAATAATCTAAAATTTATATTCCAAAAGCGATGAGATTATTTTTTATAGAAATTGAACAGAAGTTAGGTTTTATGGAATAATATTTCAAAATAATATAAGATTTGAATATGATTTATTTATTGTATGAAAAATATTGTTAGTCAAAATTTATTATTATATTTTATGTAATACGATCTTTGGAGGTAATTTCGTTCGTATTTCATTATCTTTTATAAAAGGTAATTAATTTATATACCATTTTAAAATATTATAAAAGTGATTTAATTGAATTATATATTTTGCAAAGGGAAGTTTTGGAATTTGGTTATGGAAGTGAATTATACAAGTTAATGTCTTAATTTAAAAATTCGAAAGACTTTGTAGAATGAGATTTTAGTTTGATAAATTATTTTACAAAATTGGTTTAAGAGGATTAGAAAGTAAATAAGGATTTTATAAAATTGATTTTGAGAATTGTCCAAGGACCTTCAGCTCAAGTGGTTAGAGGTATATGACACTTTGGACAAAGGTTTTAGAGGTTATATGTTCGAGCTCCTAAGACATCATAATGAGTGCTCGTATTAAATAAAGTATCACGCTTTATAAAAATTGATTTTGAGAATTCAATTTTTGAAAATATTTTGGATTGGAAGTAATATAATCTGAATTGGATGTTTAAAAGGTATTTTTGAAATACAAAACTCCTTTGTTAGTATTTTTATAATATTCAAGAGGAATTTCCGATAATGTGAATTATTTTAAAAGGAGTTGGCGATTTGGAACCCAAAGGAAGTTCAGAATATTGAGTTATTTGAAGATTAAATAAGAGGTTCAAATAATGGACTTTTGTGATTAATTAAGATTTTAGGAAAGAATGAAAATTTCCAAATTAAACCTCTTTAAATTTAGTATTGATATTTGAAATTGTATCGAATATTTTAGAGATGAGTATTAAACAATGAAATCTCTTCTGGATTAATGATTAAGGGTGGGTGCGGGTCGGTTTGGTGCGGTTTGAAGCTCAAAATGCTTTCGCACCGCATCAAACGGTTCATCAAAAACACAAACCATTATACTAATATTTTAAATGGTTCAGTTTCAGTTCGGTTTAATGTAATACTGTCCAGTTTTGGTCCAGTCTGGTTTGAAGCCATATTAAATATAAAATAAGAGAATTACTTCTACCAACAATCAATTTACGAAGGCAACTATGTGAAGCTTTTACACTTAAAGGTTAAAACACACAATGTTATACTGAAATGAAAGATTAGCTCTTAATTATATGAATATTTCAACTTGACATTTAGCTACAAGTGAGATTTTTTAGCAGATTAATCAATTATCAACATTAATCATAGCATAATCATTAAGTAAAATGACCGGAATAAAATTATAATTAGTATTTATTCAAAAAAGTAAGATGATAAATATCATACTAAAGCTATAGCTTCTTTCTTTATGACAACGATTAATATTAATATAAGTTAAAAATAGAATATACATCGTCAGAATATAAAATGAGATATGAGTTGCTTATATTTTTATCATAAGATTACTAGTGTAAATATTCGGTTCAGTCCGGTTTAATATAGTTAGTTCAATCGTTCAAATCTCAACTGAACCGTATTGATGCGAGTCGATCTGGTTTGAGGTATTTTCTTTGGTTAAACGATTCGGTGCGGGTTACCCACTGTTTTTGCGATCCGGTACGGACTGTTTTCGTATAGCGGTACGGTTTATGCCCACACCTACAATGAATGGATGAATCATATGAAATGTGTGAACTTTTATATGATGTGAATTTTGAATAAGTGAAGTTATAATACCAGCGGTATATGACGTTCGGCAATATTTTTTCAGTTATTCTTTTGACTCATTATGTAGGATATGGTATGATTGAGTGTATTGAATGGGTAATCATATTTATAACCCCTAGTGTCATCGAGTTAAAAGACAGTTAGGAGGGGCTATTGTCGTAATATAATGAACTTATCAAACGAGATGAGATACCAGATAGACGGCCAGATCCATTCGAGTTGGGACTAACTACGGGATCGCACCTCAAGTCATGACATTTTGGCACATTTGTCACAGTTACGATGACTTGCTATGCGGACACACTAATGATGACGGGTACACTATTGGCAGAGACGATGATGCGCATGTAGTAGAGAGTAATACAACAAATAGGTCGTGTGGTGGCACTCACAATCCTTGGTCGAGGGGAATGATATGTCATTCCTTGATGTGGACTCAGCGTTTAATAGAGGGGAATTGCATAAATTTGCCAGAATCCGAACAATATTTATTAAAAAATCGTATTTCTAAGAGCATCTCCAACAGTTTGGAGTGCGGAAATTCGATTTTTCGCACTCCAAAATGTTGGAGCCCTCATTTCTACAACAGAAATGAGGGCAGGCGCCTGTTGAACAGGCGCCTGATGTCCAGGCGCCTGTTCAACAGGCGCCTGGTTAATGCGCCTATATCAGGCGCATTTTCCACGTTCCCTCTCATTCCACACTCTTCCCAACCCCCATTTTCCAACCAACTTCACGTCCAAATGCCGCCCCGTCCGGTCAAAACTGGTAGACGCACCGTTCGATATACGACTGATGCCAATATCGGACCTGTTCATATCCCTCCCGATGCTACCGTGACTCCAGCCGATCTTCGATCTTTGCACGACTTGCCTCCTACTGTTTCGCATCGACTTACTGCAGCTATAGCGACACCACAAGTATACGTTTATTTATTTATTGCTTAATAAACGACCATGTAAATATAACTGTATAATAATTCCTTATTTACTTTAACAATAAATAATCATATATTTAGGTTCGTCACGTAGCGATGCGAGGTAGTTGGTATAGGTGTATGTATGAATATTTTGATCAGTTACCGGAGCCGATTTTGGATAGGCTACATGCATCACCTTTTGGTGAATTTCTTGCTTTACCTAGATTTGCACATGTAGATCGTTGTCTAGTAGAGGCCCTTACCGAGAGATGGTGGCCGACCACTCACACATTTCATTTTCCCGATTTTGAGTTAGGACTGACTCCCCTAGATTTTTATATGCTCACTGGCATAGAGGTTGGTCGACCTGACCGTCTCCCTGTTCCATTTGATAGTTCATTTGAGGAGTTCGAGTCATATTCAGCTTATTTACCGACTATGGCCGATGAGGAGGTTAGAGGAGGAGCTGTTACTCTCCCTTGTTTGCAGCGTTATATAGTAGAGTACATGGCCGTTGAGGATATGCACACTCCCGTTATCCGTGCATTCATACTATACCATTTTGGGTCTACATTTTTTAGTAACAATAAGGGTACTATTAGACTTGGTTTTCTGGCTGGGTTAGTAGATGTGGATAGACTCCATATATATGATTACGGTACTGCTATTATTGGTTATTTGTACGTAGCATTAGATACATATGCGCTTCAGAAGTCTAGACAGATGTATGGCTTTTGGTACATTCTTCCATTTTGGTACTACGAGTATACTGCCAATATAACCCCCGACTTATTGTAGAGGCGAATGCCACACCTTATATTTACTTTCCCAGATTGCGTCGTTGGGGTCCTCCTATGCATTTGTCCCGTGTTGCACAAGGGGTGCACAATGAGTTGATGGAGGCTAGACAGCAGATGGATATGAGGCGGCGTGGTAACATTATCATTCGTCCATGGGATCAGTACTTACAGTTTCTAGAGCCCGGTCCTGACCATCCACTCACTTTTCATGTATCCATGTCGCGACGTAGGATTTGCTTTCAGGTTGCTACATGTCCATTCATATGGTATTTAGGGGATCGGTGTTGGCTACAGTTGTATGGTATAGTTCGCATTCCATCAGATCCGCTACCATGGGATGATATGTATGGTGATATTCGGGTTGGACCAGCTTATATTCATGCGATGAGGGGTGCGGGTTGGGTGGATGGTGAGCCATTTACAGTTTTGGGAGACTTTGATTCATATTGGGCTCGAGTAGCCCCACGTGCTTACGCTTTACCTGATTATATTCGGGGTTTGAACTCCGATCATATTGGGCCGCGTACCTCTTCTGGTAGAGTTCCACTACCGCCTGCCACCTTTGAGCCTACATCATCTCAGTACACACAGCCTCCTACTTTCGACCCACCACCTCATTCGTTTAGAGCGTATGATGTACACGGTCAGGTTGTGGAGTATCCCTTGCAGTATCCTACAGACGACGCTATTACGGGTATACCATCCGCCGGATTGTACCAGCCTCATCAGGTCTGTATTAGTTTTTAATTTTTCTTAATTTACTTGTCATTATATTACTTGTCATTATATTATCCACTTGTGTATAATTTTTCTTGTGCGCATATCAGTTTTCTCAGTACATGGATTATGATAGACGGATGATTGCTGCATTTGAGCGTATGACGCTCGATTATACAGGGATGATGTATCAGAGTTACCGGACCGCGGTCCAACAACAGCAGACTCAATATGATGCGCAGATACAGGGATTACAGACCCAGATTCAGCAGCTTCAGGAGCAGCTCCATGCGGGACCTCAGCCGCACGACTTTGATGACGTCAACGACGATAGTGACGACGATGAGGAGATTGATAGCGGTTCTGATCACATAGACTGATGTGCTCCATTTAGATGTTTTAGACTGTGTTATTATGTGACTGTCTATATGGTGGTGATGATGCTAATTTATGCTTGGTTATT
This sequence comes from Allium fistulosum, assembly GCA_030737815.1. Lineage (NCBI taxonomy): Eukaryota > Viridiplantae > Streptophyta > Magnoliopsida > Asparagales > Amaryllidaceae > Allium > Allium fistulosum. The sequence continues at coordinate 325,218,695 of CM060906.1, read as the reverse complement.
ATTGAGCGTATATGTACTAGAATTGTAAAGATTTTGATGTAACAAACACATTTGTGTTTGTTTGTCAAACAGTTTATGGATGTTTGACACGTGGTCTTTAATCTCATGCTTCATTTTATTGTACGCGGATCACGACTTGTTTATTTAAGAGAAAGTTTTGTACTCTTATGTCACAGCATTTAAAAGTTCGGTAAATTCAATCAATGAGTAACATAATATTTTCGGCTACGGAATTGAAACAGTTAGTAAATGTTTTTATACAAACTGATCAGATGTGCGACGATGAAGAGATAATGACAACTCAGTTTTGGGACACCATTGCTGAACTATACAATAACAATGTTGAGTGTAGAACTAGACGTACGAAGGTAGAGTTGAGGACTACGTATGGGAACTTCTGCAACGCCTGTACGCGGTACAATACAGTTATCAATGAAGTTATATTTGAAAATGTATTCGAACCAACCCGTTCCACCTTTGAAGGTCGTTACTTTCTCAAATATCACAGCACATTCACTGGACATGAGGCTTATATCGTACGTCAAAATTGGCTAGAACGATTTGGATATCCTTAAGTTGAGTGTATTCTCGTTGAGTTTGTTACTTGTTGGTTGTAGTGGTATTTTTTTGTTGGTTGTATTACTGTTGGCTGTTTCAGTAACATTGGCTTGTTTCTTTCTGTATTATTGCGTTAAGAAAATGGCTACAGTTGAATGATGTGATGATACAGTTGTTTGATGGGATGGCTACAGTTGTATGATAAGATAAAGTAATATTGCTACAGTTGTACGATAAGAACCATTCAACACTGCTCCTACATACAATAGTTGCTTAAACATGGGATGGCTACAGTTGTATGATGGGATGGCTACAGTTGTATGCTGGGATGGCTACAGTTGTATGATGGGATGGCAACAGTACCGGGAATTAAGCTATAAAAGGCTTGCTAGATGTTGAGAAGTATTATTGCTCAGTCTTATTTCATACAATTTCAAATATAACAAATGGCGGTCGAAGATTATATATTTTTTGATGATAGCGACGACGAATTTGATGAAATGATGGAAGATCATTTTCGCCGCGAAAAGGAACTACTAAGTATGGCCGCGCTACAGGTTGGTCAATCGAGCAGGCAACACGGTGGATCAATTGTTGGTCGTCGGTATAAAAATCGTAGACATTCATGGCACAACGACAGACTGATGGAAGACTACTTTGTTCCAAATCCTACTTACACAGATGCCGATTTTAGAAGAAGATTCCGCATGCGGCGTCCTCTATTTCTTAGAATCCTCCAATGTATCAAGCAGCATGACAAATACTTTATCTTCAAACCCAATGCATCTCGTACAATGGGTTTGACAGGAATTCAAAAAATGACAGCTGCACTCAGAATGCTTGCATATGCAGGACCGGCGGACGCACTTGACGAAAATTTGAAAGTGGCGGAAAGCACGGTATTAGAGTGTTTGGAACATTTCTGTCAAGCTATCGTGGACATTTACGGTGATCAATACTTACGCCGACTGAACGAGGCGGATATAATTAACTTATTAAATATGCATGGTAGTAGAGGTTGGCCCGGAATGTTAGGCAGTATAGACTGCATGCATTGGGAGTGGAAGAATTGTCCAAAGGCGTATGCTGGAGCTTATCAGGGTAAATCTCATAGGTCCTCTATTATTCTTGAAGCTGTAGCGTCTTATGACTTATGGATATGGCATGCATTTTTTGGAATGCCGGGTTCGAACAATGATCTTAACGTAGTCGAACGATCTACGTTGTTCAATGATTTAGCAAACGGAAGATCTACTCCTTGTACATTTACTTTGGGAGGTAACACGTACGATCATGGATATTATCTAGGTGATGGTATATATCCGAAATGGAGTACCATTGTCAAGACAATTTCTAACCCACAAAACAATAAACAAGCAAAGTTTGCAGCGATGCAAGAAGGCCAGAGGAAGGATGTTGAAAGAGCATTTGGGGTTCTTCAGTCTAGATTTGCCATAGTCAGTAATCCATGCAGACTTTGGTCACCAGTTAAAATGACAAAAATAATATACACTTGTATTATTTTACATAATATGATTATAGAGGATGAAAAAGACATGGAAGAAGATTACGTGTACGAGGGTGCTCCTACACCACCGCATGTTTGGCGCAACGATATGATTGGAAGCGCACTTGAACTCGAGTTTCATGTACAAAGTCAAATGTCATACCGTAGTGCTCAACTTCATCGAAGACTACAAAATGATCTCATAGGTCATCTTTGGGGGTTTTCTGGAAATCAGTGAAACTCTATTTCTATTCTTACGTTTTCTACTACTGTTTATGTTGTTTCGTATTAAGGTTATTGTAATCTGTTTCTGTATAATTAAGCTAAGGTTGTTAAAATCATTTTTTAGTGTAATGCAATTTAAATGAAAAACTTATATTACTAATTGCTTGCATTAAGAACACAATACAAATAACGGTACTTAAAGATACAATGGTTGTAGAAACGGTAATTCATTTAATGATCCTCTTCAAGTCTACGCCTCATAATTTCTCTCCTTCTTTGCTCCGTATACTGCAGTTGTTCTGCAGACATATGTGACGTATCCATAAACATGATTGCATCTTCATCTCTTTGGCGGTTTCCAGCAATAAGTTGATCCATTCTTGATAACTTTTCTTGGTGTTGCAGTGCTCGAGTGTCCATTGCCCGGTTAAATCTTTCCTCAGATTCAAGCATGAGTTTTTTAATTTCATCTTGATCCGCTGCGGCAGTCTGCTTCTTTTTGGCCGCTTTTGCTCCCTGTGGCCTAACAAAATGATCTTCATTTGGGGATGGGCCTTCTTCTGATCCTAAACCGAAGCTTCCTTGGGATTCCATAGGATTGGAGGTTTCTCAAACTCTAGGCGTTTTACCCCTACCGCTGTTTGATTGAACTTGTTGAACGGTCTTCTGAAGCGATGATTTCCATTTAACATGCTCGACCAACATGTCATACACGTGCATGAACTGATAAAAATGTGGTGCTTGTTTACTATCAGGTTTATAGATTTGTTTGAACAACTTGTTTGCGGCCATTCTCTGTTCAAAAAATAACTGGTAAACTTAAGGAACTAAGATAAAAAAAATACAATGAAATTACATTGAAGCTTACTAAATGCATTTCATTCCCAAAGCCACTAGGATTCGTTTGCTTCAATTTGAACATTTGAGAATCGAACGTTTGCGTTTGACGATTTATTTTTCCATAATGACCTTTGACCGAAGATAGCGTTCTTTTTCGATTAATGTTCTTCCGATTGTAGCAATTAGTAATTTTGCCCCAAAAAGATTCACCACTTTGATCGGTCCCTCGAATAGGATTGACTGATAGTGCACAGTAAATATAGCAAAGATCGTAGTCTTCCGCAGCGCTCCAACTTGCATTAGTTACTTCCCCCCCAATAGGAATCGTAGCGTCTTGCAAGTCGTATTCTTCAAAACTGGCCCTTGCAGCTATATCGTCAAAATCGGAGTACATTTTCAGTTGAGATCAGTGGCAGAAAAAAATTGCAAAAATGGAAATTGGTTTGAAATGAAAGAAGAGGGGGGAGTGTTATTTAAAGATGGAAAACGACCGTTGGGAAATGGCCATTGAGGATAGTAGGCGCCTGTTAAACAGGCGCCTACTTGCAACAGGCGCCTGAACATCAGGCGCCTGTTCAACAGGCGCCTCAACGCATCCCACATTCTCAGCCCGAAGGCCCCCCTTTCTGCACTATTCCATTTTCTCGCACTCTGTTGGGAACGAATTTGGGTGCGGATTTGAGAATTCTGGGGCTGTTGGAGATGCTCTAAAACGATATACCCATTTCTATTGTTTTCTTTTTAACTTTTCATGATAAATCCATATGACAAATCCATGGTAAATCTACTGCTAATCTATAGTAATTCATCATGGTTTGCGGTGGAATGTTTTATAATTTATTGTCTAAGAATTTTATTTTTCCTTAGTAAAGTCGTTGCAATTTGCAACAAATTCGTAATTAATTTGTTAGGGAGTTCAATTTTATAATCCTTTTATTTATTAAATAAATAAATAAAATTCCATTGCTATTCCATAGCAATTTGTCATGGATCTGTAATGGAACCTTAAAATAAATTTAGATCTTTTTCGTAGAATTATAGAAAAATAAAGGTCACCGATGAAGGAAGGTGACATAAGGTGTAGATTTTCCATTGTGAGTTGTTGTGTAATGGATCTATCAACCTAGTGAAGAGGGAGGGGAATATCCATTACAAATCTATTCGAAAACATGTTTTGAATCAGATTTTCCAATCACTAAAGCTGCTTTCTCTTGTAATGCACCGTGAGTGCATTTCATTTTAAAATTTCACATGCACCGTAACCCGTCGTGCTTGATTAATAAATTTGGACCTATATACTTTATCAAGAAGTGGAAATTAGGCTGACACACTTCTTTTCAAACTTATTAGGCGACCATCTCATTTCTAAAACCTAGTTTTACGAAACATTCCTTCCTAAGTTTTGAATTTTTTTTTTGTATTTTGATCTCCATTATTTGTTGTTATTTTCGAACAAAGAAGATATAATTTTATTTTTTTGAAAATTTACAGTTTAAATATTTGAACATTTTTGGATTTTTTTCTAAAAGTTGCTCAGAATTTGTGTTGTTTGAATATTTTTTTTATAAATAATTAGACGAGTGTTTAGTGGAATGCATTTTAAAAGGGACCATCCTGCATTTGAAACCTAAGAAAGACTGTTTTGAAGAGCATCCACGCTAACAATATCAAATTGAACATTTAATACAATGTGATCTCTAGAAGAGAAAAATAAAAGGAATCCAAAATTCTTAGCTCCTCAAACTAAGTGCACCATGTGACAATATGAAGTAAAACATTAACTTTTTATAATATAAGAATGCGTTGATATATTTTGACGTCTTATCTGCAATACATAAAGCAGTATTATGATTGTTTCCCAGCTCTAAAAACTAAAGAAGGTTAATTCAGCAGATAAATTCATATCACTGGATGATCTAGAGACTAGAGACTAGAGACTAGAGACTAGAGACACATCGTAAATGCTATATTATAGATTAAACAAGGAGAGGCCGAGAGGGAGAGATAATGTATTGTTATATGTAAAGTGTAATCATTTCAAACTCTAGGGGTTGATTTAGTTAAGTGATTATTTTTTTCCTGAAAAGTGATCCTATTCCCATAGAGCTTGATGCATATTTCCTTTAAACATGGAACCTGAATATGAAAAGAAGTATTTCTGTATGCATATGACAAAAACATTACTCGTGGTTAATCCCTCATAAGTTCAATAACCAAGTGCCAGTATTTGAATTCATATCGATCCTTGAAATATAACATAATACACTAAATAAGCATAAATATAGTTTTATAAATTATAATCAAGTACGTAAAGACTGAAATTATTAGGATATATGTGAACTCACCTGCACTTAAGATTATGAAAGCCCTCTTCAAAATAACCGTAAAGCTCCATTTAATCTATTCAATTCAGCTATGCCCACCAATGTGGTCATACAACACTTGTAGAAGTTTACCCTGTAAAATATTGCTCGAAATTCTGAAATTATCGTTTAAAATAAAGAAAGCAAATATTCCAATTGTAGAAGAGCTTGTAGTTAAAGAATTTACTCAAACTACCTTCTTGAATTAACATGTATTGAAATTCCAGAATGGTTTCAAAATGGGGAAGAAGAAAGAACAATAAAAGAACACGCTGTATTGTTGTGACCACTACGTAATGAACCATGCATCTCAGCTTTTATGAGGAGAATATGAGCCAGTGCCTTGCTTATTAAAATAGTGTTAAATTGATTAAATCAAGATTTAATTTGTTAAGATAAGCATGCGAGTGGATTGCTCCTAGTAGATTTTGTAAATAATCGCTTTTTTGCTTTTAGGTATTGTAACATAGGCTTTTCATGTGCATGATTCATTCTATGAATAACTTTATTTATCTATTTTATTGGTCCAATGGAGTTAAGAAAGGAACTTTTTTCTTCCACGATCATTCATAATTTTTCGGCATATTCAATGGACAATAGAGGTGATATTCATTGCCAGGCGCAAGAGAATGAAGTTATGCATGGTGAGTTGTTTGCAGGTTTGGTTCTTACCATGAGCGTTGATGATTGGCTCTGGATCATAATTTTAGTTAGTTTATTATTGGAAACAAGTAATAAATATTTAAATACCACCGTGTGTATTATATATTTATATATATAATATAAAGAGACAATTACAAAAGTAAGCATTCGGAAAAAAAATTATTTTAATAATAGGCCTCAGCCGAAACACATTATAAAAATATGCATCGTTTTCGCTTTTGTACGTGCACATCTTTAGAATGCGCATGTACAAAATTTGATTTTTTTACACTACTAGAGATACAGTGTATTCCAACGGCGATGTTCCAATGGCCTCCAACGACATTTCTAACGGCTTCCAACGACGCGTTGGATTTTGACGTAACCGTCTGAAGCCGTTGGAAACCGTTGGAATAACGCCGTTTGCGGCCGTTGGTAGCCGTTGGAAAATTTCCTGCATAACTCACCGAGACCAGACCTGCAACTCATTATCTTCTTCTCAATTACCAATTTCCCCCAATTCCCCCATTCCACCACCTCCTAACCAGCTGCCGCCGCCCCAAACACCATCCCGACCACCTCCGACGCCATCTAGAAGCTGCTCCAGTCCATCTCCACTGTTCTAGCTCTTCAAATTAGTAATTTTGCTAAACCTAATATTTAGGTTTTTTTTTGTGATTTAGGGTTTAATTTTTAATTGTGATTGATTCCTACTTGTTACTGTATGCATATTACATCATGTTATCCCCTAATTGCAACTATTATCCCATAATGAACAAGTTATTAACGATTGAAAATTTTGTAATTTAGGATATTTCATTAGTTTATGTTGATTTGGTTAGTATTGAACGTATGTGTGTGATAGAGTTTATTGCATTTGAAAGCCGTTAGAACGAATATTGCATTTGTGCGAACACGAGTTTTGTATTTGTGCGAACACGCGAATTGATTTAGTGTATAAATGAATTTATAATAAATGAATTTTGTGTACAAATTTTGTGTATAAATGAATTTAGTACTTATGTAATAAAACGGTAAAATATAAACCAATATTAATTAAACGAGTTATATATTTAATATAAACAAATATTTAAATCCTTAGATATATTTGGTCCCGTCTGACAAATGTTGTATATGATCGTTTTAGGGATTTTCGTTTTTTCCATAAAACGGACAACTCTATTCATCTGATACATCATTTTTCGGATTTGTCCATGTATTGGACAAGTTACAAACACTATAAAGTAATTATATTTCGTCAATCATATCACTTTAAACGGTTTACAAAATTTCGACGACATTTCCTTTACGTTCCTTGTGTACACGCATTTGTGTACGATACAAGGAACACGGGGAAATGCTGCCGAAATTTTGTAAAATCGATTAAAATGATATGATTTACGGAATATAATTATTATTGTGTTTGTAATGGGAAGTAGGATGACCGACCATCAAAGAAGACACATAAGTGGCAATGAATCAATAGTTGTTTATTTAAAATAAAGTTTTCAGAAAAAATATAAAATATAGTACATGTTTACTAAATTAGTAAATAAAATTTAAACAAAATATAAAATAAACGATTTATAATTTTTTTACTTTATCATAGGTTTTCAAGTAGGAAAAATAGTCAATTACTTTAATGATCGGAGCTGGATGTATCAAAGAAGGGAAATTAATGGCGCAATAAGTAAACATTTTCTGAAAGGGGTACAAGTGTTCATCGAATTTGCTATAAGTAATATTGCAAACGTTGAAGAAATTCGTTGTCCATGTAGTAGATGCAAATTGTTGAACTATTTAGTACCGAATATATTAAGGTTCATTTGCGCCAATACGGTTTCGTACCCAATTATTTGTTGTGGGATCGTCATGGAGAAATTGTAGTCCCTAATAATCAAGAACAGTCGGTGGAGGTCATTAGTGATGAAGTTAGTACGAATCTCATAGAACATATGGTCGAAGATGCAGCACGATCAATGTTCCCTACCGTTGAAATTGATAACGACGATGTTAACGTCGAAGAAGAACCAAATGTTGCAACTAAAAAAATATATGATTTATTGGATCATGCTAAAAAACCCCTTTGGAATGGATGTTTAAGCGGCTCTCAATTATCGGTAACTGCAGAATACATTGCAATGAAATCAAAATACAACCTTACAGAAGCTGGATTTACGGCTGTTGTTCAAGCTGCTAAACGTCATATGCCACCCGATAATTTAATGTGCGAAAATTATTATGAAGTGAAAAAACTTATGTCATCTTTCGGTTTGTCATATCAAAAAATATATACATGTTTAAAGGATTGCATGTTGTATTGGAAAGAAGACATCAATCTTAGAAATTGTAAAATATGTAATCAAGAAAGATACAAACCGAGGAAAAAGAAGGGAAAAGAGGTTCCGTACAAGCGTATGCATTATTTACCCATCACCCCTAGACTTCAACGGTTATATGCATCATCTATAACAGCGCATCATATGAGATGACACAGTGTGAGAACACCTCAAAAAGGTACGTTGACACACCCATCCGATGGAGAAGCATGGAAATATTTTGACAAAAAATATCCCAATTTCGCAGTGGAGAGCCGCAACGTTAGACTAAGGTTATGTACAGACGGCTTCTCACCGTTTTCTCAGTTTGGTTCTAAATATTCATCTTGGCCTATAATAATCACACCTTACAATCTACCCACATGGATGTGTATGAAAACTCCATATATGTTTCTCACAATTGTCGTCCCTGGCCCCGATGATCCGACACAGGGTATTGATGTTTACTTACAACCGTTAATCGAAGAGTTGAAAATATTATGGTATGAAGGAGTTGAAACATACGACATATCAATTATTATTTTTTCGGATGTTCGCTTCTCTAATGTAATAGAGCATTTACCTGTTCATCTTCCATATGAAGCACGTCTTCGAGGTCCTGTGCAATATGGATGGATGTATCCATTCGAAAGGTATGTTATTATACTGATTATGTAAATGTTAATTTAATTTTAAATAGAAGTTAAAATACTTAACCGAAATATTTTTTATTAGGTACTTAAATCATTTAAAGAAAAAAGTGAGACAAAAAGCTCGAGTTGAAGGTTCTATTTGCAAATCATATATCGAAGAAGAAGCTTCTTTCTTTCTCTCTCATTATTTTAATGATCATGTGAACTTATCATTAGTAAGTGTTCCGCGTAATGATGAGGCCATTGAACAAAATTCTTCTTCTGAATCAATATTATCTATTTTTAAACAACATGGTCGACATGCTGGAAAATGTGTGGAAGTATGGCTAGATGATAAAGATTACCATGTAGCACACACATATATTCTTCTTAATTGTCCTGAAGTTGCACCATTTGTTAGGTAATTATCACCTTCCAAGTTTTGTTAAATTTAATACTACACGTGTAAATAAATAATAATGTAATATATCTTGTTTGTGTTTGCAGTATTTTTGAATCACAAAATCCAAGCGGCGATTTAAGCAAAGATTTCAGTACTTGGTTTTCAAAATACGTTTCTGATCCCACAAATAATGTGCTCGATGAAGGACTGAAACATTTGGCGTTTGGACCGAAAAGAAAAGTTAAAACGTATCCAATATTTTTTGTTAATGGATATAAATTCAACACCAAAGAATACGGTGCTGAAAAATTAACAAACAATACTGGTGTATTTGTTAAAGGCAGTGATGATCCTAATAATCATATGAATGATTTTTATGGCGTGTTAACTCAGATTTTGCAGTTGACATATTTTACAAGACTGGCGGAGGATGTTTATTTATTTAGATGCAACTGGTTAGCAATGTTCCAGGTTCTGGTATTAACGTGCATCCAAATTATAATCTTATAGAAATTAAACATACCTCGCGTTATAAAAAATACGACCCTTTTATACTAGCCAAACAAGCCCTACAAGCTTATTATGCCCCTTATCCATCTCTAAAAAAGGATAAAGCAGATTGGTCTGCGGTTTTTAAAACCAAAGCAAGATTTACGTTCGATGGACAGAATATTCCAGATGAACAAGCTTATCAAGCAGATCTGGAGGAAAATGTTGAAATAGCAATTACAGACGATCAAACTGATTTTGGACCTTTAAATGATGAGACAAATGTATTAGTCGAAGCATTTGAGAGTGTAGAGGAAAACGACATAGAACACGAAACCGAGTCTGAATCAGAAAACGACGAGGACGACTGAGTAATATCCAGTAATTTTTACAATTATTCACATTACATTTATCTCTGATTAATAATGCATTTATCCAAAGTTATACAATTTTAATGCCAACAAGTGTATACTCACACACTCAACACCTACACACAACATGACACATTTGTAGCATATTGTATTACATTTTTTAATGGTTCGTCATATCATAATTATTATGAATTGTATATGTATGTATATGGCAGGTATATTATGTCTGGCTCTGGTTCTGGCTCTCGGCGACGTGGCTCTTCCCAGCAGATTGGAGAGAGTAGTGGTGAGCCATCTGCTCGTCCAATCGTTTACTTGCAGCCAAAGGCTGATCAGGCGTAAGTATCATAATTAGCAGCATAGCAATTTAATTTTTTGTACATGATATATCTATAATTGTCTAAAGTTCTATTTTATATTTAACGCAGTGGGTTTGAGTTGGAGCCATCTAAAGTGGTTCTGAACATTTCTAAGTAGGCGTATATGAGCAGGATGAGCGATTGCTGGCCTAAGTGGAGCAAGATCCCTGATGATGTGAGAGAGATCATCTGGCAAGATTTTCTAGTAAGTTTATACCGCTTTACAAAATGATTAATTAAATACAAATAAATAATTAGTAATATTTTCTCATTGTACAGGGCGTAGTAGATTTGCAAGAGTCTGACATCAACTTAGTTCAGCGACACTGGAACTCAAAGATCGCTAAGAACTATAGGGAGAAGATGTCAGAGATTAAAAAAGTGGGGAAAAAACCAAAGTGGATGAGCGCGGCTGTATGGGATAAGTGGGTTGACTGGTGGAACTCTGAGGAGTTCAAGGTAAATCTATAATGAATCTCAGTAATTTTTTTAACGTTTAATAAATAATTGTAATTTTGCAGGAGGAGTCAGAAAGGAACTCAGCAAACAGGAGCAGGAATCCAGTAACTCATCGTGGAGGCTCCAAATCTTTCCAGCATCACCGCGAAGATTTGGTAAATTTATCTATTATCACATTTGTATATTGATCAGTTCAGTAATTAGTTATGTGAAGTTAAATTATCCAAATTATCAATTGCAGGAACGAGCTTATGGACATCCCGTTGGCTTAGTGGACTTACTTGCTCACACCCACGCATCTAAGCAAGTAGACGAGTCTGGCAAAATCATATATCAGTGGGGTGATCAGGATAAGGCGACTGAGGCATATGTATGCGTTTTTTAATTTCTAATACTTACATCAATAAGTTTATTAATTACTAGCTATGTAAAATAAAAATTACATTCTACTATTTTTCAACTGAAATTGTTTTTTTTTCATTATAGTCAAGGTTACAGGAGGCACGGGCATATGCGCTTCAGCAGTCTGGTCGTGATGAGTTGACATAGGAGGAGCAAGATAACATATTTGACGCTGTTATGGATCCGACGCAGCGGAGTAGACGTTATGGTTTCGGGAACGTAACGGTAATTGATCCTTTTACATATGTACAACAAATTAGCGTTTAGATATATAGTGCTATAATATTTTATAAGTGTTTCCAACCCTTTGGCTATTATTTCTATTTGCAGGCTCGACAAGCTCAAAAGGCCCAAGACAAAGAAGAAATTAAGGAGCTTAGAGCTATGATTAAGCAGCTACATGAGGAGAATCGTCTGCGAGCTGTACAGATGGAGCAGCTGAATCAAAAGCTTGCGGAGTATGTGCAGAATCATGGTACCTTTCCTTCGTCGTCTGGTGCTTCCGAAGGCGACGACGAAGATGCTTGAGGAGGTATGCTTTTTATTGTTTGTGTTTGAACGATGTATATATTGACTTGGAGATGGTTATAATGTTGTATATATTGGTACGGAGTGGATGAGAACGATATTTTGATGGTATGTACATGGTTTGTTGACATGTTTTGTTGGTATTTACGTTGATGGTACGGTTTATGATGTTTGAATGGTTTGGTTTGTTTATATTGGTGTTTAATTGATTTATATGTGTTGTTTATATTGATATTGATATATATATATATATATATATGTGTGTGTGTGTGTGTGGAATGGATTGGAAATGTATTGGAAATGTAATGGATTGGAAATGGTGTGGCTGGAAGGTTAATAGGCTTGCTGTTTTACAGCAAAATGAACCCAGATTTCCAACGGTTTTCAATGGCTTATTGGACATTTTATTCCAACGGCTAGTAACAGTTTCCAACGGCTATTAACCGTTGGTCGCCGTTGGAATTGCCATTGGAAATTATCCGTTGGTTCCGTTGGAAGCCGTTGGAAAGCGTTGATTATATTCCAACGGCTTCCAACGGCCGCCAACGGCTCGTAGCCGTTGGAATAGCCGTTTAATCTTATAGTGTTAGATGCACATTCTGAAAGTGCGCGTATACAAAAATAAAAAACAGATCTATTCATTATAAGTTTTTGATGAGACGTATTATTGGAATAAGTCCTTTACGGAAGCCTATTTTTAAAATGAAACCTAATATATATATATATATATATATATATAATGTGGCAAAGTTCTTGTTTGGAAGTTCATAGTTGATCGTTGTTATTGTAAATTAGCGTCGTTTAGGATTAAGACTTCAACCTCTTAGAAAATATTTGTTCCCGACGATGAGACATGAGCCTCAGTCAAAAATGCATCCAAATCCGAACTACAACGAAGGAGATATAACACTTTGAATAAACTGATCATTCAATTTAATCGATGTGTGTGTGTATTGGAGAACTACTTGATAACATCCACGAATGGGATATCTGCATTCCAAAATGTGCTCCTAGATGATAAGAAAATATTGATCGAAATCCCATCTGTATCCGACTTAATACGAAGAAACTATCGCCATTCAAATGGCGGTTCAACCTTGCTCCTACCCAATAAAACACTCGATAAAGCTCGGAATACCGGAGAAGTGCTGGACATCGCACAAAAAAATGTAGCGAAATGGAGCGGAGAAACAAGTTGGGAGCATGGCCTCTTGCATTGAATTTTTGGTCGATGGTGCACTGTTACGATCAAACCGATAAATCAGTTTGTTGTATTCGTTTGATATCGAACCAACTGGCTCGATACAGCCAATCCCAGCCCTCACCCCCTCTCTTTCTCTCGCTCCACTAGGCAATTCTTGAAGGAACCGGGCATCGCATCAGTTTAAATGAGTGAATTTCACTTTATTTTTCTATTTTAGATCTTTAATGGGTCAATGAAGTTTAAGTAGATTTTAGGTTCGATTTAAAATATTATAAATAAAATCTTTATTTTATTTAGTTAGTTTGAAAAAGGTTTTTTTAGGTTTAAATTTAAAATGTATCAAACACACTTATTTTTGTATAGTGCACGTGCTATGGATAAGAAGTGTGCATGACTAATGAGATGTATGTAAGTACTGGATTTACACCGCAATTTGCCCATTTGTCCCCTTATATATGCCTTTGTTTTCCACATTTTTGATATATATATATATATATATATATATAAAAATTAAAGAAGGGTTTAAAATTGAATTTTATAATTTTACACAAAATTCCATTTTATAAAATTTGTATTAAAATAACATACACATATATGTGTGTGTGTTTATGTGTGTTTGTGTGCGTGTATTTAAAGTTAACAAATTCATCCCACCTTTTAACTTAGGAAGGAATCAAATGGTTTATGATTTTATATAAAAGTCCACTTTATAGATTTTCAAAATGAAATAATTTTACATTTATGTAAACAACCAAACAAACAAAACAACAATCATGCAACACATGTATTCAATTTTAAAGATGAGTTTAAACAATCAAAATTATTAAAAGTTGATCGTAATTGTTTTCAAATAAAATTGTTTAAATAACCATGTAACACACACACATGTATGTATGTATGTATGTATGTACATGTATGTATATTAATTGGAAAAAAAGTTTTTCAATCAATTTTTTTGAAACTTGGTTCAATTCCCACAAGGGCATACAGAGTTTTTCAAAAAAATTTGTTTACAATCAGAATTAATTAAAAGTTAATCAAAATTGTTTTCAGTCAAAATTATTTAAATAACCATGTAATATATATATATATATATATGCTTACTAAAAATATATTAATTTTTATATAAAATGATTTCTGAAACAACATCAAAATAGATCAGACAAACTAGGCACATATAAATTCATTGTAAAAGATTCAAATCTAAACTATACAAAACAATATGAATAAATAATCAAAAGACAAGAAGGATCGAAAATATATTAACATAATTATCATATAATCAATTGAGGAATAGTAAAAAAGGAGATCCAAATTAAATTAACATGATGAACATTTAGTTAATTGAGGTGTGGAAAAAGGAGATCTGAATTATATTACAAGATGAATATACAACCATATGATATGTAGCGCATAAAAGATTCAAACCATATAAACATGATTAATCTATGAATAAATAAAATTCAAAAGTCACCTTAGGATGTAGGCAAAAGTTGCACTTTGAATGATGTCCTAGATTCAACTTAATCAACCTTTGGATTTTGCAGAAATCAAGAGACAACAACCACATTTTTATTTTGATTTCATTTGGATATTAGTTATGTAATTTTCAAGCCATAGAGGCCATGGAAATTTTCATCTAATATATGATGGAGGAAGAGAGAAAAACAAGTGAATGAAATCTTTTAAGAAGGCAACAAAGGATGATTAAAGATCAGAGATCTTTTTGTCTTACTTTAGTTACTCTTTTGCCTTTTCAATTTAAAATTGGAAATACTTTCTCTTCACCCTCTTGGACAGTTATAAAAAGTTGCAAGATGAGGCTCGAAATTTCTCATATCCATTTAGTATTTATTCTATGTAAATCTAATTTAAATATTCAATCGATATTGTATGTCGATACATGTATACATAACTTTTATATTTGTGCATTTCAGTAAATACTAATAATATTCAAACATCAAACATAACTTTAATAATTAATATTTCATAAATATTAATTAAATCATGTGATTTATTCGGAGCATTCATCATTAAGGTTGTGCGACTTAAAAATGTAAACTAAGTCATCGACACTACTAGAAAATGCATCATTTACCAACCTGGTATTATCGACGCCATACAGACACCTAATATTATGTCGTCGTCTAGGCGTCGGAAAGGTGTCGAGGTGACCTACCTATGAAAATTTACCAATGCCTTTTCGATTGCCTTTGTTACGGCGTCAGCGCGTCAGTAGGGCATCGACAGGAAATTTAAAACCCCAATCGACGTCATTTCCTTCATCACTTTTCCCAAATCATAAATTTACCCATCCCTCATCCACCTTTCAGTCCTCATCTCCCTTCCTCCACGCCATACTCCTCCCCTCGCCATGCCCTTCCCCCAAGCAGTGTACTGCCAAGCCCCTCCCTCGGCCACACCTTCAACCTCCAGCCCACGTAAGCCTGCAGCCTCCCTCTCCCCCACGCAAGCCTCTAGCCCTAGTACAAACGCCATCCCCTCCTCCTCCAACCGATGTTGACTTTGAATGCCACCGCCTGGTCGCCACAAGCCCAAGTCCCCACCTCCCAAGCGCAACCGCCACTTCGTCGCCACAAACCGAAGTCTCTACCACACAAGCCTAGTGCATCCTCCAAGTCATCGTATAAGGTTCCAAGCCACTTCTAGTCAGCCAACAACCATCGCAAGCCCAAGCCTCTAAGCTGCCGCAAGCACTGCCCTCCATCGGTATGATTTATTTAGAATTGAACCATAAATATAAATAAGTTTATGTTAAATTTGAAATTTGATTTATGAAGAAATAATTAAATATTATATAAATTGTGGAATATTATTTTAAATTTCATAGTGCAAGATAAAACAATGATTTTATTGATTAAAAGAAGTTTAAAATTTAAATTTGAGGTATAAGATTAGAAAACTAAGTATGTAATATTTTAAGAAGAAATAGATGACTTAAAAATATTTTTATGATTTAAAAATCGAAAATGTGTTTTGATTAATTAGTTTGAGCCAAATAAAATTTCAAAAAAACATTTTGATGAGTAGGACTAGTGATGTATGCACTTTGTTTTCATACTAAAAGTATAATTTGAATTAATAATACCATCGTGTAAAAAATAATACTTTTTTACATGTAGAAACATTTCCATTGCAACCAAAGGTGTTAAACTGAAGGTTTAGAAGATTCTTCACTATATAATACAATGATAGTTTTTTCTGATGATGCACGACGCTCTTATTTTACAGATTCTACCGATGTTTCGATCATATCCATCAAAAAATTGGTAGAATCTGCAAAAAAGGAGTAACGTCCATCATCGGAAAAAACTAGCATTGTATTAGGTGGTGAACGAAATATGGTCTAATGCCATATCGGTGGTGACTGGGCATACGTAGTAGTATTGTTATAAGTGGTGATGGTGGATTGAGGAAATGCTAGGGGGATGCTATTAACACTGGAGTCGTTGACCATCAACGATGGTGGATGTTGCCACCAGTGGTTGCAGTATCGCCACTAGCACTTCTCCATGCACCATCATTAGTTATAACAACACTACTACATATATCTAGTCACCACCGTTATGGCTTTAGACTGTCTATGCTTTTCACTATCTAATACAATGATAGTTTTTTCTGACCATGGGCATCACTTCTTTTTTGCAGATTCTATCAATATTTCGATGGATCGAAACATTGGTAGAATCTGCAAAGAAGAGCAAACACCCATCATCGGTAAAAATTATCATTATATTATATGGTGAAGAACCATCTAAACCTCCTCAATCACCGCCTTGGTTGCACGCATGGCAGCGTAGTAGTATTAATAGAGGAGGAGACGAGGCTTGCGTAGTAATGCTGTTATAATCGATGAAAGTTGGTTAGGATAGTGCTAGAGGGGATGCTATTAACACCGGAGTTGTTGACTGCTATGCAGTTAAAGCGCTTAGCTGTTCTATAGTGGCGAAGGTGCAAAAAGTTATAGTGGGGATAAAGTGGGGATAAATCGCAAAATAGCGGAGATGCAAAAAACTTTATTATATATACATCCAAATATTTAAAGCTAATTAATTTTCATTCTCACATCATTTGTGTATGAAAAAGAATTATTTTTTAATCTTACATAACAAAACCGAAGAATATCTTGATTTATACAGAGTAAATTTGGTGATTATAATAGATTCTAACTTATAATGAGCACTTATACCTTTAAATTAGGTCTTTATCCTAACTTTGTTGATTTGATTTAATAGAAAATCAGTCAAATCAACCTTTGTATATTAATGTTGATAAAGCAGGTGCTAAAATTCCTAGATTTAGTGGGTGTAGAAGAAGATGGCGGTGCTTAAAACAGATCTACTATTTAATAGCACTAAATTGAAATAACGTAGAAGTTAGAGAGCTCTATGCACTATAGCGGGGATTTGGCAGAGTTTTAACGGAGCTTTAACTACACAGATTGACTGTTAATGATAGTGGTTATTGCTACCAGACAGTACCGCCACTAGCACCATCCTAACCACAACTACCAATTATGACAACACTACCACACAAGTCATCCAGCACTTCCTTCTATCAATATTACCATGCTGTCATGCTATGCAACCAGTGTGGATGTTCGAGTTTCTTAGGAATGGAAGTTTGAGATGTAAAGCTTGAAAGCTTAAGGATGGGTCTACCAGTAATATTTGGGTAGATAATTCTTCCCTCAAGTTTGCGGTATATATATACACATGTATTTACACAAAATTTACGGATATATACATGTAAAAAATCTAATGAATAAATAACTCTATAAATTATATTTACGTATACAAGATTTTATTCAAGTTAAATTACAATTTTTTTTCAAATCACACAACAAATACGATAAATGTATACAAGAGTTTATAAATTTTGTTTCAATAAATTATACAAGAGTTTATTCGAGTTAAATTATAGATTTTTTTTATCACACAATAAGTTAAACCAATATATAAGTTAAATCACTCAATAAATTAAACAAATGTACATATAATTTAGCTAATTATAAATTTTGTTTCAATAAATTAAACAAAACTTTATTTAAGTTAAATTATAGCTTTTTTAAATCACACAATAAGTTAAATGAATGTACAAGTTAAATCACTCAATAAATTAAACAAATGTATATATAATTTAGTTAAATTATGAATTTTGTTTCAATAAATTATACAAAAGTTTATTCAAGTTAAATTATAGATTTTTTTAAATTACACAATAACTTAAAGGTATATATAAGTTAAATCAATCAATAAATTAAACAAATGTATATATAATTGAGTTAGATTATAGATTTTGTTTCAATAAATTAAACAGGAGTATGTCTGTATAAGTTAAATCACTCAAATATATATATATAATAGTTAAATTATGAATTTAGTTTTAATAAATTATACAATAGTTTATTCGAGTTAAATTATAGATTTTTTTAAATCACATAATAAGTTAAATGAATATATAAGTTAAATCACTCTATAAATTAAACAAATATATATAAAATTGAGTTAAATTATAAATTTTGTTTCAATAAATTAAACGGGAGTATATTTGTATAAATTAAATCACTCAAAAAATATTATATATATAATTAGGTTAAATTATGAATTCTGTTTCAATAAATTATACAAGAGTTTATCCGAGTTAAATCATAGATTTGTTTTTTAAAATCATACAATAAGTAAAACAAATATATAAGTTAAATCACTCAATAAATTAAACAAACGTATATAGTTGAGTTTAATTATAAATTTGTTTTAGTAAATTAAAAAAAATCGAGCTCACTTATAGACTTTTTTTAAATCACGTAATAAGTTAAATGAATATATAAGTTAAATCACTCAATAATTAAGTAAAAGTTAAGTCACTTAACAAATACAGCGGTAGAAATAAAAAATTACTTGTTATTAACAAACAAATTTGGTTATACAATAGAAGAAAACCGACATTTGAAGTTGCATGTCGGTAAGCTAGAGAGAGAACTGGTGATGCTATGCAGGGTTCAGACAAGTAGGTATCTGGTTATGTGTATTTGATTTCTTTGGAGTTGTACATTTGGTTCAGATGAGATGTATATTTGTTTGCTAGGATATTTGGTTTGGATATTAGTGTTGGTATTGTTGGTGTTGTTTAGGTATTTGCTTACAGATTGTTTGGATACTTGATTTGTATTGAGATGGTTATCATGTTGTTTGATTTGTATTGTGATGGTGATGGTATTATTTGGTTTGGGTAATTGATTTGATTTGTATTATGATGGTAATGATATTTGTGTTGATATATGATATATGAATATGCGATATATATATATATATATATATATATGAATGTGTGATTGAGGTGCGGAAAGCAGCCAAATGCTAAAAATTTGTTACGACCAAGGTGTTGGAAAAGCGTCTGTAAGGCATCGGAAAATCTAGTTTTCGTATTTTAGTGAGGCATTAGTTTGGCATCAAAAAGGCATTAGCATAAGATGTCGGCAATGCATCGGCAAGTGTCATCTGTTGGGTGATGGCAACAACACCGTGCCTATCGTCTTTAAGCCGTCAATAGATTTTTTCTGACATAACTTTCACTGGTCCCTGTTTAGACATCGACTTGGCATTGGTATTTGATTTACTGATGCCCCATCGACGCCCCACCAATGCCTTTTATGCGTCATTAAATTATATTATTTTGTAGTACAATTAATATCGAACAATTTGAATATTATCGTTTACACGTCCCTTCGCTAGTGGCATGACAATTTGGTTGAATTTATCACTTACCTATATTTTTGGTAAATACCCCGTTTTATTATTATACACGATACCCGTTAGCAACGGTTATTTAGTCCAATTCCCTTCGTCAAAACTATATCACTTTAGGACTTATGAAATTTGGTTTTTGTCTAAACTCCAATGTCATCCAAATTCAACTTCATTAGTCCAAACACAAAGTCCTTGGTTCAATAATAATAATTATTAACCATACTTCTCTAGCTAAAGACTTTGAGTTTAAGTTGACTACAGTAGACCCTGATACTAACTCATATAAACGAGGAGACTAATTTCCTTATTAAATAATGTTTCATTTTCAATGCTCCAACTCAGACCCAACAATAGTCATTCGATGAACGTCATGCCACGATCTACCTATAATCAAAGTGAAGTGCCTACATTGAAGTTTAACAGTATTCTCAAGTTGAGAGAATTATGTAATTGATGAAGTTAGGAGTATGTCCTAGGGGCAATTATGTACTTTAGTATAAATTATTAACTATATAATAAAATCTCATTTGAAATAAAAGGTGTTTACCTTTCTAGCATACATTTATCATATTATGATATGTTAATTAATTATTTAATTTAGAGAGATATAAAATCCTTAAATGGTATGTTATGTGGTAGTAGTTTAAAATGTGTTGTAATAATGAAAATTTTATTGTATTAATAATTACATATTATTTAAATACTCTTAGTCATGATGTTTGGAGACAGAATATCGATACGTCCTTCGGACTACAGTGCATAACGCTCTTCAAATGCTGGGCAGTGTATTACTCATGGCTAGTGGGGGCACCGAGATGTTACATATTGGTAGTTATTGGATAACCATGGAATGACTCACTCGATATTTCTTTTTGTTAGTTGATGTAACTAAGGTCAAACATGGAATCTCAAAGTGACGATATTATATGGTTCTCTCGACTTAAGAATACTATTGAACTTCATTGTCAACACTTCATGGCATGACATTCATCGAACGACTATAGTTGGATCCGAGTTTAAGCATTGAAAGTAAAATACTGTTTAATAAAGAATTTGTCTCCTCGGTTATATTTGGTTAGTATCTTGGTCAACTATGGTCAACTCAAAGTTAAAGTCTCTAGCTGGAAGAGTACAGTTAATAATAATCGTTATTATTGAATCAAAGATTTTATGGCTAGATTAATCTAATTGAATGTGGAAAATGTTGGAATTTTGGCCAAAACCAAATTCCATAAGTCTTAGAGTGATTTAGTCTTGATGAAGAGAATTTGCATAAATAATCGTTACTACCAGGTATCGCTTACAATACTAAAGCTGGATTTTACCCGAAAGACGTGTAAGCGATAAATTCAGCAAAAATGCCACACCATTGGATAAGGTTACGTGTGAACGTTAATATTCGAATTGTTCGATACTAATCGTTGACTAAATTTACACTTTTGAGTTGTACAACCGTAATGATGAATACTACGAATAAATTATATGATTTAATTAATTTATAGTCATTGTAAATTAATTATACTAATTGATATGTATGAAATATTAATTATTAAAATTTTATCTAATGTTTGAATACCATTGGTATTTAAGTAAATGCTTATATATAAAAGTTATGTACATGCATATCGATATACGATATAGATAGAATATTTAAATTGGATATAAAATAGAATGAACACTAAATGGCTTTGGAAAATTTTATGGCCCATATTGCCTTGTTCATGGACAGCCAAAGGTGGGGAGAGGAAGTGTTTCAATTTTGAATTGAAAAGAAAAAGGAGTAATTAAAGAAAGACAAAAGATCTCTATCCTTTATTATCTTTTGCTGCCTTATTTAAAGATTTCATTCATTAGTATTTTGCTTTCTTCCTCCGTCTTTTCTAGCTAAAAATCCATGGCCTATAGGGCTTAAAATTTTTATAAAATCAAAATCAAAAGGTGATTGTTGTCTCCTGATTCTAGCAAAATCAAGTGGTTGATTCATTTGAATCTAAGAGTTTTGCTTATCATTCAAGGTGCAACTTTTGGCTACATCCTAAGGTACCCTTCTGATTTAATTTAGTTATATGTTTCTTTTGTTCACATGACTTAGATTTTATATGCTTCATCTCATCTATTTTTATGTTCATCTTGCATTATGATTCAGATCCCTTTTGTTCACATTAGTTAATTATATGTTTATCGTATTGATTTAATAGATCTCTTTTCTTTGCCATCCCAATTGACTGTATGTTCATTATGATTGATATATTTTAGATCCTTTATCTCATTTGATTATTTGCTAATATTATTTATATAATTTAGATCAATATACTTTTATAATGAATTTACATATGCTTAAGTTGTCTGATTCTTTTTTTTTATTGTTTTGGGAACTTTTGTTAATTTTTTTTGATTTAAAGACTATTTTATAATTTATAACATTTGTATACTCAAATATAAATAAACCATATATGTTGTTATTTAAAATTCCTTGAAAATTGGTTTCTTATGTTATATGGTTGCTATTTTATATATAATTATTTTGGATATTTTTTACATAAGAGCAAAAAATTTCAATCTAGAATTCAAAAGTGGACTTTTTTGTAAAATCCAAAATCTTTTGTTTCTTTCCTAAAATAAAATTTTGAAATTTGTTAACTTTATTTATATATATAATATAAATAATAATAATAATAATAATAATAATAATAATAATAAATCCAAATCTTTTCATTTAAAATTAAGTATTCCAAAAAAAAAGTCTTTCATGGCTGCTCTCCTTCCCATACCTCTTGCCCTTCCCATTCCTCCCGTACCTGTTGCCTGCCACTCCCTTCCACTATTACTCTTACCTCCTCTGACACCTCCTATTATCCCTGACCCTCCTCCGCCCCTATTATTATGATACGTCCATCCTCCCTACCTCCTCATTCCGTTCATCTTGTCCAACCAGCTCCTTCCTTTGTTCCTCCTTCTTCTGCCTCCCTTGTTTCTTTCCGCTCAACTCAACAAACATGGACTTCCCTTTTCAAGCATAAACCAAGAAATATAGAGAAGTACATCTCTGTTGATATGAAGCTTGACTTTGCTGGTGAGCCTTGCTTCATCCATCAGAAGTAATTCTGGCTGGTAAAGATGTATGGGATGACTACTTAGTCGGCTTATTCCAAGATAAGCCCCTCTCTTACTCCACTGTTAATGATCATCTAAATTGATTCTGGAAGCTTAAAGGCTCTATTAAAGTCAGATCAAATGGTTTTCTCTTCATATTCTACTTCTCATGTATTTATGACAAATTGAAAATTGTAGAGGGCGACCTGATCATTGTGAGGAAAGATCAGAAAGCACCAACATGTTCGGGATAATCATACCTTCCGACAAGGAGCCTCCGGTGAAGTCCAAGGCTATCTTTCAAAGTCCATAGGCAGGATGATGCTCCAAGAATCCACCTTTCGACTAGAACGAGAGGTCTTTCAACAAAGACAAAGGAGAAGGAGCTCAAACCAAACCTTTCAAAGGAGTCGAGAGGATGCAGCCATCAAGATTTAATAGCTTCAAACCTTCCGAAGTAGTCGAAATGTTCCGTTCAGGGAGTTCTTACCTTTCGAAGAAGATGAAGAAATCAAAGCAAGCTGGTGCAACTCCATGATGACCTTTTCAATAGCCAAGCCTTTCGAATCGATTGGAGAACATCCAGAACACCTTTTAACTAGGTCGAAAGATTTTTATGAAGAAAGCAACGCTCAAAAGTCAGCAAAGAATGGTAGATAAATGTTACTCGAAAAATTCACCTTCCGCTTAAGTCAAAAGATCTCAAACAAAGGACAGAAGAAAAGGAATCCAGATCAGGCCTTCCGAAGAGGTCGAAGGGATGCAGTCAATAATATGAAGTGGCTCAAGACCTTTCATAGGAAAAGTAGAGTGTCTACAATGATCAGGAGGCGCTTACCCTCCAGAGGAAGCAAGCAAGAAGAAACAAAGATGTGGCCTCATGCCAACCTTTCCAAAAGTGCAATAAGTTTTTTAGGCCAGATAATACACCTGCAAGGCACCTTCCGATGTTACCGGAAGGTTTAGGTAAAAGCAGTGGTTATAAGTCAATAGAAAACAACCTTCCGCCATCACCCAGGAGAGATAAAACTTTCGGCAGCAGTTGAGCAGGAAAAAGCGGCCTTCTACTAAAGCCAAAGGGTACACAAAGGCTATAAACCTTCTGGTGGATCGGAAGGTTCATGCGCTATGCATATAACAGACCTTCCGGTAAAGGAAAAAGTTTCTTGAAACAAGTAAAGGAAAAACCTTTCAGCAGCATCCGGCAGACCATGGTGATACACAATCAACGAACCTTCCAACAATAATGAGAGGCCTACAACCGTATACAAAAACTATCTGTAGGCAAGACCAAAAGGTTTACAACCGCATACCAAAGGTAACCTTCCGTACCAGATAAAGGTATAAGGCTGATGGGACGCCACCCGCATCTATAAATAGGACCCAAGGGGTCCAGTTTAGAAAAAACTTTCCTTTTATTTTTCGAAAATCTTGTAACTTCTTGATCAGAATTTTGTAAACCTAATTGGGGATCTAATTTGGGAAATTTAATAAAAGTAAAACCTTACGATGGATGGCAAGGGAAGGTTTCTGATTTTGTGAACCGTTTTATTGATTGCTTATCATTTTGCTGTCGTAATACCAATTTGCATGATCAATTCCACCGAAAGGTCTCGACCGATAGTCTGAAGATCAGTTGATCGAAGCTATCATTTCAAGCAAAGAAATATATTGAGTTTTCTATTTCCACCCATCGATAGGGCCAATAGCCAATCTGGATTAATATAAGCAGTACCTTCTGGGGTTTTCGGCATTGTAATCGAGTTGCTTCATCTAAAATTGGTAGATACTTATATCCTAGCAGCAATCAAACCTTCCGCGGTCATCAGCCAACCACTCAAACTCCTCAAAACAATATAAGTGTAGGAAAGTAAAGTTCAATATGGTAGTTAGAGTTCTAATACCTTTTGGCCAGATCAAGGTCAACTTCCTAAGAGCAAATAAACCCTTCGACGAGGTCAAGGGTCTTCACATATCGCCCAGGATTCCATTCCTCACCTTGTTGCCAAAAAATTCAATCATCCAAACCTTTCGGAATCACTAGAGCACAACTTTAAAAGATAACATTTGGTTAATCTTCATTAGAGCTGTAGAGAAAAGCTTCACGAAGGTTCGAAACAAGTCTACCTCTGGTAATAACCTTCCGATTGAAAGATTAAACTTTTGGCCTACATTGTAATCTTCCAGTCCAAATATATCAATTATGGGAGTAGAGCGTAGGAGCTATTATCTAGGTTAATGTACCTTTCAACCTAACTAACCTCCTCTTTCCTATTGAAAGCACTATTTGGTGTGTTGACCAAAAAACTGGTTAACACTTTCGATAAGAGTAATAACCCGTCATATTCCGACAGCCTTCTTTGTTCTCCAAAAAGGAGATCCATTCTTCTAAACATATTTTTGGGGTGTTGACAAGAAATATTGTTAACGTTTTTGGCGCTAGAAGGAGGGCTTGAATCTCCGATCTTCGATCTCCGATCTTCGATAACTTTCATCCCTGATCAATCATATAAAGAGCCTTGACTAAAAGAGGAGTATGGACAAAGCTAAAAGTAGTAGCAACAATCCGAACGAAGAGGCTACATCAAAGTCAACCTTTAAAGCTCACATTGTTTGCGCCAAAAATGGTCACAAACCCCGAATGTTGTGAAAGCACCAGTGTATGAATACAAATCAGCAATATTCAAACACAAATCTCAGATCTAAACAAGCAACAAACAGCAATCCAGAAATAATGAACAAAAACACGGGATTTATAGTGGTTCGGCTATCTCCGGCCTACGTCCACTCCAAAGTTTTTATCTTTTATTGATCGATGCTTGAAGATTACAATTTCCTATCGCGTAGTACAATGGATTTTATGATTATAATCTGAATCTAAGGTAGCAATGGTGATCTGGAGTAAATCTGGCAGAGTCCGGGCGCTCTTTAGCTCTCAAAATTGTCCGACCCCTTTTCTGAATGACCTGGGGGTCTATTTATAGGTGTAGGAGGCTGATATTTCGCCTAAACTGAAGGGAGACCAATTCCAGTACGTCAGGGGGCCCACATGCCCGCTTTCTGGAAATCCGTGCCCACTTTGGGATCGATTCGAAGCTATGTTCGAATCGATCAAGAAATCATCCAATCGAGCTGAAATTTGGTGAGAACATTCTTCAATGTGTATGTAAGCATCTGTGAAAATTTCATTGAATTTGGACGTATAGATCTCAAGATATGATCGATACGAGTTGTAGTATTTCGGCAGGCACTCTGGTTCGAATCGATTGGTTCGAATCGATCTCTTCGAATCGATCAGAGCGCATGCCTATGCGATGACGTGTTGCGAAATTCTTGGGTTGATCCACCTTCCTCGCCGTGTTGAACGCTTCTTTCCTGGATACGCGCTCGCATCCATACCTCGTGCCCAATCCACATCCATCTATAGCCATAGTGTGCTTCGAATCCATTGCCTCGTGTCCATACAATCTGCTTCGTTCGTATCCTTCCCATCGATACGAAGTGTATCGATACGAAGAGCCATTGCACGACTCCATCCAGACCGATGTGAACAACATCGATTCGACCCAATATCGATCGATACGAAACCATTAATCCAAGTCCATGTCGATCGATACGAACGGTATCGATTCGAACAAATCTCCGTATGCTTGTTTTAACTACCTGGGTGTGTTGCCATCGAGTCGAAATTCACCTAGCCTTCCTATCCAATCGATACAAAGTCATCGAGTCGAACCAGAACACGATCGATGCGAACATCATCGATTCGAACCAATATCCATGGATACGAAATGTATCGATTCGAACTTATCCTTATGCATTTCAAACCATTCATATCTTGTGCATACGAACTCCGATTGTTCTGAAAATTGAAACGTAGCCTCTCCTAGTCCTCATCATCATCTCCAATCGATTCTGTCCTGATCGGAGCCCGGTCAAATTTTGACGACATCCATCGCAGCCTTGTTTCCAATCGACTTCCAATCCTGATATCCATCCTTTCCTGTCGATTTGTTTGATATTCCGGCTTTGACCAAAAAGCGGGATAACACACATGGTCTCAAATCCTAACTTAAGCAAAATAGAAGTTGGGCAACACTACGCCATAGATTGCATACTGCAACACACAAGAAGTGATGCAGAAAGTGCCAAATAATGTTGCTGGAGGCCAAAAACGAGCTAAGGCAACACTTTCTCGGTGTTGCATTTTGCCGTGTTGCCGCAGACTCAAATGCAACATCTTTGTGACCCTAAGGCAACACCGGTTCTGTTGTTGCCACAGGTACTAAATTTACTAAAAAGTGGGTCCCACAATCTGGGCCCCAACATGTGGGGCCCACTAATTCTGTTAACCAACTTAACGGAACCGTTTTGTGGGGCCCACATTCATTAATCTATGGTAACACTTTTACCAATAAAATGGCAACACTTTTCCAGTTTATTACCACATTTAACATCACATACTGCAACATTATATCATATCTACGGCAACACTTTTTACAATTTAAATTGGAAATGTACTGCAACATCATACTACTGCAACATTACACTGCATTTCATAATAGCCAAAGAGCTATTCATTTCATAACAGCCAAACAACAAGTCGTTTCATAATAGCCAGCAACACAAGTTTTAGTCAAGTACAAAATAACAAACATACTTAAAACATAACAGCCATCAACACAAGTTTTAGTCAAGTACAAAATAACAAACATAGCCAGTGCATTCATATTAACAGCCAGTACATACTAATTAAATTCTACATACTACACGTGAATTCATCTTTGCGAGCCTCCAAATTTCATGCTTCCGAGCCACCAGTACCATCAATGCCTCTAGTGGCTCCAGTGCCAGTTTCATCACTGCAGACGGTCGCACAAAGACCCGCAACATCAATTTGCATGTCACGATTGCTACGTGACTTATCTTTGGCTGCAGTGCCATGAATAACCCTGCATAATCAACATAAAACATTACAGCCATTGCAAATGCTGCTACTGCATTCCCACAAGCTATTATCTTTGGCTGCAGTGCCATGAATAACCCTACATAATCAACATAAAACATATACATTTAGAATCTTGAAACAGTAGGAGGCATACTGTTTGTTTGAGTTTGTATAGCTAATACCCGATCAAGTTAGATCGATAAGACAGAGTTACCTCCTCTTTTAGATATTATTCTTGCAGTCAAAATGTGTCCATGTTGTTTATTTCGTGGTTGTTGGATATGAACTCAAATACTGCCTCACCACCTAGTCATTTCAGAAATATAACGTAAACGTTTGATGCTTCATTGTCCTACAGATAACCAACACGTAATACAAAGTTAGAATTGTCCTCAGATGAATTTATGTACATCAGTGGTTGGTCCTGCAAATCAGCCCTGGAAACAGAGATAACAAATAAAAGAACCATAGAGTAGATCCACCACACCTCCTAATAAATCCATCTAGCCGAAGGACGTCCATCATGTACACTTCAGTTGGATATATGTCTTAGTTTACCCAGAAGAAGTATGAAAAAGGAAATACACAACGTGGACCAAAGAAATAAAGCAAAACATGAAAGAACAAATTATCCCAGGTACCTCTCTTTCAGTAGTTTATAGATCTTAGCAGCACATCCTAAAAGCCTTCTCGCATCGTGCTTTTTTTAATAGTGACAACTTCATCAATAAGCAAAGGTAAATTGTTTACATGAAGATGCTCTGACTTAATTTAAGAACCGGATAAGGTGTTACATGAAGACAAAAATAAATAATTGTTTACCATCTTTTTCAAACAACAACTCACTTTCAGCATAAACTTTGAGGCGTAACACTCATGTTTAACTTCAAATTGTGCAACAATGTAAAGTAAAACAGAAATCAAATATAGATAGAAACTTCAGCAGTTGTGATAGGAACTAATGCTACATGGAGAATTAAAATTTTAATTTAATCTATCAAAAAATGTTATGAAAGCGGGCAAATACAAAACAAGAGATGACATCGGTTGTGTAGCTAAGTAACCAAACTATATTTACACACAATCAAAGTATATGTTGATGAAATTACAACAAACAGGTTATTTCAGACATGATCAGACAACCAAAAAATGTAGGGAAAAAAGGAGGATCTGAAAGTATCTTAACCTGAATTGACTGTAAACTTCGAGATGTGCAAGCGAAAGAATTACCTGATTGACGATACCGAGGGTTAAAAACAGCAGATCTGTTTTCCTTTAACTCACGGGTACTAACCTGCATAGTATTGACAGTATAGCCGTTGAATAAATATGTTGACGGCTAATTAATATGTTGACGACTAATATCCTAGAATTGACCTATTTGGAATACAAGAAAGAGAATGCTGGATGTTCACAAAAGTTCTCATACCTGCTCCTCTTGAGACTTCATTTCACGTGCCCACTTTCTTTTAGCTTTCTTACGACTTGCAGTTCGAGATTGAACCTAAAATTTCAAATATAGTTCAAACAATTCAGCCTTTGGAGACACAATAATACCCATGTACAGTACTACTGCATATGCGATATATGCTTAGAACTATGATGAAAAAAGTACCAATTAACAATACTTGTAGGAATTTATTCAATTCCTCAACTTTCACTTGAAACTTGTGACTTGAATATTAAATATTCACAATGATTCCTGCCTGTTTCAAATCCTGAAAATAATTCATACATTATGTGTGTCTTTTTAAACGTTGATATCAAAACGCAATACTTTAGAATTAGGAATGTGTAATCACATTATATATGTAACATTCGACCTAGGGACGAGGCTCAAGGATAACTACAAAATTTGAATATTAGAGTAAAGAAAACATTAGAGTTATGCTCTTACTGCAACAACAGAATCTCGGGCAGCGACAGTAAGAATATCAGCACATGAAACAATTTGCTTGCAAATAGCTTCGAGGTTTGTCTTTATGGTGTCTATTACATCGAAGCCTCTTAAAGAGTTGACGTTTGGAAACGCTGTTTTTTCTCCTGTGAATGTTGTGTTATCGTCTAGAAGTACCAATGCATCACAGCCCTGCATCATATAAGAATCATATACATTACACTATTGCATTTCATTTATATAAAAGAAAAGAGTATATAGAGAATGGAAAGTGAGACTTGCATTGACAAAGCAATCGTGAAAGTGCAATCGTGGCAGAGAGGCTCCCATTCTATGATCTTTACTGACTCTAGCAGTGACTGCGGACTTGATGGTAGAGAGTGCATTTGGGCAGGAAGTGGAATAAAACGTCGACGATAGCTGTGCTGTAGTAAGTGTAACAAATAGAAATAGTGCTAGGACATAAGAATAGCATTTGGGAGCCATTGCTATGAAAATATATGTGGTTAAGATAAAAATTGAAACTTACGATGATGAGATAATGCAAAGGATAGTGCCTGCTTTTCTAGAGGAAACCTTGCAATGTTATCATGAGTAAGTGATGATTGGACAGTCAAATGGATTACACGTTAGCAAAGGCAAAACAATCAACACAAACAATATATGATGTTACAAAAACATTAGTTTATGTAAGTGTACATAAATACATACACTCGCGCACGCACAAAAATATATACATGCGTGCGCGTGTGCGTGCGCCTGCCCAATTTACGCGTAAATATATACATGCGTGCGCCCGCCCAATTGCAATCATAGTCGTAACTATGCTTCTAGCTTGATGATGGTAATAGAGTAATTCGTGACCGATGAAAAGAAATATCATAGTGAAATCATTGTCTTAAGTTATATTACTCAAATTTGTACAATCATATTGCCAACAGGTTTGTTCATTTTGAATTCTTTTAACAGAATTCAGATCGACGATGGTATTAAGGCAAGGGCCAAGCAGATGGCTTTGGAGGTAGTACACTCTATGCCTGCCAGATGTAAGAAGGCTTGTATGGATGGTGCATTTGTTTGCTGCATGCCAGGAGGCTCACGAGTCATTTGGCCTGAAAGGTAAATAGTTTCTTTTTTTCCTTTTTTTAAGGGAAATGTATAATAATTTTGTAATTGCCAAAAAAACAGATATTTACCGCATTGCCAATAGCCTTACCCGCAGAGAAATATTTTCTGCTATCTACTTTATGTTTCACGCAAGTTACTTTATGTTTCACGCAAGTTTCCTCCTTTACTGGAAGACTGAAACAACTTAACACATATGATCTTATCACATCAAAAATTGCTACTCTACATAAACAAATTCTTAGCTTCATTCTTACCAAAAAGGTAACAAAAGGAAGAGGAAAAAGAATCAAAAGATGAAGTCAAACTCTGTATCAGTGCACTTAATCCTGCATATGCTACTGCTAATATCATCAAGGATAGCAGTGAAGAACCAGACAGTTGCAACTCAATTTTGTTCAACCACATATCTTCATCTTTAGCTCATTGTAATTTTTCAGTTAATGCATATTTCAGTGTAGTCTTAAAATCTCACTTTACCCACAAAACTAATTACATTATTTGGTAAAGCACGTCTTAATCTATCAAGCTACTGCAATTGGATGGCTATGTATGCATTGCATCAAACAACATATTTGCATATTAGAGAATGGTAACTATTCACCGAAAAATTCATAGCCAAACAATTAAGGAACATTAATGCACAATATATTAGAGAATTTTTATGCAATTCCAGTACATCCATAAACAATATTTCATTAAGTAGCCCATTAATCAGTGAATTGAATAGTTTAAAGCATATAAACCTTTTCAGGCTCGAATTAAAGTGCAAACAATACGTACTTACATTGTACCTTATGAAATATACTTTAAAATTGTAGCTTAATTTATAAGTCTAGCATGAAAATATTTCAATTGGTAACTAAAATATTCAAGTAGGAAAAAGCCAATGATCCATGCATCAAACAAAAATATCTTTCAAACTGTAAATAAACTCACAACAAGCCATGTTAAATTTTGATTGTATTGTCAAGATTTCAAACTCTAAACGAACTCACAGTAAACAATCTTTCAAATTGTAAACTGTAAATGAATTCAAAACACACTCACAACAAATTGCAATGTTTGTACTCAAAATCCTAATCGACATCTAAAACTAGAAAAGCGAAACTTAGTGTAGAAAACAAATAACCATGTAAACATCACAATGTAAAAATATAACCCATGACTTTGATTGTATTGTATAGAAAAACGTAGTACATAAAATTATTTACCTTAGCTAAAATTGGGTTTCGGGATTAGCCCTAATTTGGTGTTTATAAATAAGATAGTTAGTAGTCGCACCCAACTGTCATTTCTTTCTGAAGACGACATGAAGAGGAGTAAATTAACGGAGACGAGTGGAGTGAGGGAAAGAAGTAGAGGAATGATGAGACAAGAAGTAGAGGAATGACGAGACATGTAAAGTATTTGAGTGAAGCCCTTGGATATTTTGTTAATTTTGCCGCTTGTTTTTGCTTTCGGCGTTAAAATTTATTTCAGCCCGCTTTTTTTTCAGTCCGCACTCATTTTTTATAATATTTTTATAAGTTTATAGCTACTGCAACATATGTTGATATCTATACTAACATCCTGAAGCTAATGTTGCAATAGACCTTTGGATCGGTGATCCATTTTAACAATTGGATTAAATGTAGACCGTTGGATCGTATTCACGTGGATTGCTAATTTTATTAATTTTTTAATTTGAATACAACTATAGCTACTGCAACATCTTGTTGATACCTATGCTAACACCTTGAAGCGTGTGTTGTAATAGACAATAATCAGCATACCTATCGTTACATTGTAGTTAGCAACACCTTGTATTTTTGTTGCGATAGGTCATCTATGGCGTAGTGCAACCTTCAACCCTAACAAAATTGGAAAGCAATATGATCAATTTTCAGAATCAACGGCCACAAAAGATGGTAATAAAGGAGTATTCAGAAAGAGCCCCAAACCGGGAAT
The DNA here is from genome assembly GCA_030737815.1 of Allium fistulosum. Classification (NCBI taxonomy): domain Eukaryota; kingdom Viridiplantae; phylum Streptophyta; class Magnoliopsida; order Asparagales; family Amaryllidaceae; genus Allium; species Allium fistulosum. The sequence continues at coordinate 325,185,612 of CM060906.1, read as the reverse complement.
CAATAAGGATTATGGAAATGGAGAATGAAGTTCAACCTCCAAATGAGAAAGAGGATCAAGGGTTAAACCGAGATAGTCAAGTAAATAAATCTCTTGAGCAATCAAATAGTCTTATCCCAGAATACAACAGGAGAAGTTACAGAAATAAGACCAACCAAAATGACAACCTACACCATATAGTGGTTAATGCACTTAGAGAAAAAGAAATTTATGAAACTGAAGAATATGTTACCCTACAAAAAGCCCCCTTTTCCGAAGAAATAATGGTAACAAATCTTCCTCCACACATTCAAATTCCTTCACTAAAATATGATGGGACAACTGATCCAGATGATCACCTTGTCATCTTTGAAAACCGGATGAACTTATACAATGATCCGGAGGCAGTTCACTGTAAACTTTTTCCCATTACTTTTCAAGGAGCAGCGATCAAATGGTATAGGAGTTACCGAATGGGAACTATCTATTCTTGGGAATAATTTACTTGCGATTCGTGGCTCAATTTTCTATATTCAGAGATACAACTATGGACTTTAGCTTGCTAGCAACCATCAGACAAAAGCCAGGGGAGCTACTTGGCGAATATTTAAACAGATTCAGCGCAGAAGCATTAAGGGAAGAAAGTACAACTGATAGAGAAAAGCTTATGGCAGTCCGATTAGGGCTAATTGAACAAACCCCATTTTGGAAAGACCTTTATATCAATGGATGCAAAGATCTACAATATTTCTTTCTCCGGACTGAGAAGTTTATTCAATTGGATGAGATGCACCATGCTAAGAAAGAATTCCACCAGGAATCCAAGGAAGAGAAATCTGATTTCAGGCGCCTTGATAAGAGGCCAAGGGAAAGTGAAAACTCGAAGGGAAGTCGAAGCAAGAGTTCTAAAATGAATTGTGCAGTCTTGAGCAAACCCCTCTCCTACATATATGCTAAGATAAAAAGAAATGAGAATTTTATTGCACCTCAAAAAGTTCGGAGTGTCCCAGAGCCAAATAAAGGAGGAGGTTACTACGAGTACCATAAAGCAAATAGACACGAAACTGATGAATGCTGTGTCTTATCAGATAAAATTCAAGGCATAGTCAGGTCTGGATTTTTACAGAAGTTCGTAAGAGCAAGTTGAAAGAAATCTTATTCAAAGTAAGAGGAAAACAATTCAGCAACTCCAAAATGCATATTCCTATCAAATCATGAGGACTCGCAACATTAGTTCAACTATGAACTTTCTCTCTTTCATTTCATAGCTCTTTAACTTGATACATAAATTTGTATTGTGCATTGATCATGTACTGATTAAAATTTGAGTGCAATTACAGGTAAAAACAAAATCAAACCGAAGCACTCAACAAACTCCAGAATACTTAAAGAGGACGACTCAGACGCCTGACACAAGGCAATTATCAATAGTTCAGTCAACACCAAGGTTTTCCTGTAAGAAATGTTAAATCACTGCTAAACTCAATTCCAATTTAGGATAAAATCCATATATACCAAATCTATTTTTAGCAAGCGATTTCAAAAAGAAACTTCTCAAATTATATCCTTTTAAGAAAACTATTTTCATTCACCCCATGGTCTGGGGGAAACAAATACCTATTTATCTCAAAATTAGATTTATGCAACTAATTTGAGATATTATCTAGCATTAATAAATGTGCACCAAAAGACTTCAAACTGAGCAATAGTAATGCTTCAAAGTTTACCAAAATCATGGGCGAAGATAAACCTATTCATAAAGCATAAAAAGTTTATTGGAACTCAAACTAGAGAACCCTATTCCGGACTAACAGGCTGTTGGTTCATGAATCATGACCTCCTAGTCTCCTATTTGAGATTCGTGTCTCCATTGTGAGAATAGCAAGAAAGTTCTTGCAAAATATTTAAAAAAAACTCTTTCATAAAAAAGGATTCATGAGTCCGAACTAATTTTCAAAAGAAACTCTTCAATATAATAGAAGGGTCTAATTACAAAATTCTTTCTCTCAAGGGAGACTCCATTTTAATTGGCCAAAAATATTTTCATATACAAATACTCAAGACTACGATGTTATTCCGTAGCATCTCCTAGAGGGAGGGACATAAGCCTACGATGCTATTCCGTGGCACCTCTTAGAGGAAGGGACATAAGCTTACGATGCTATTCCGTAACATCTCCTAGAGGGAGAGATAAAGCCCCTAACGTCCATATAACCTCTTAGGGGAGGGTCAAGATAAGCACCCGCAAAATCAAAAGTCCCTAATGCCTATATAACCTCTTAGGGGAGGGTCAAGATAAGCACCCGCAAAATCAAAAACCCCTAATGCTCATATAACCTCATAGGGGAGGGTTAGGATAAGCACCCGCAAAATCAAAAGCCCCTAACGTCCAAATTACCTCTTAAGGGAGGATCCGGTAAGGCACTCATGTGCGGCCTTCTGGAGAAAGGTCAGCTAAGTATACATCTCTTTGAGACAAGGGAAGTCCAAAGAGAGGCTCATCAAACAATGGACTAAGATGTCTGACCCAAAGAGGGGCTCGATAAACAATGGACTAAGATGTCCGAGCCAGAGAGTGGCTCATCAAATGTAGACTGAGACATCCAAGCCCACCAGGGACTCTAAATAAAAGAATAGAGACAAAGAAGTCTACAACTCAAGAAGAAAGTCAGAACCCAAGAAAGTTAAGGGTTAAAGAAAGAAACCTATCCGTCATCTGAGACAAAGTTGGAATCCTAAAAGAGGATACACACAGACGCAAAGGATATGCTAATGAATTACAGAACTTCCAATCGTAGAAAAGTGATTCCTACATCAAAAGATTAAGAAACTTTCATACCAAAAAAAAGCACGAGACCAGAAAATGGAAGAAGGAATCTGTAACATGGAAACAAAAACAAAGACTGATACGAAATCCAAAGGAATGGAATAGACAATAAATTTTTAGTCATGGAGATAAAACTTCACTCCAAGATCAGGTTAACAAAGCCACTCCTGAATCCCTTGAGATAAAGTTAACGATTGGATAGAAGAGTCTATTATACCTATATATACATATATATACATATACTACTAACTTATAGGCACTTTAGGAGCAACATATTTATTAACAGGAAACTTTCCTATGAATAACCTTAGAATTAAGGTTAGATCAACTTAGTTGTCTTTTATTTGAAATCTACTAAATATGCTATTATTAGATATATCTATGGCTTTGTACTTATATTGAATGGAGCTTTGAACATTTAATTCGTCAGATGAGATCCTGACGAGACTTTGGATAAGTTCTTGATTTCGTGAGTTTTGAGTTTCACCATTTCTGTTGATACAAATTTCAGTTTGGATTTCATGAATTTTGAATTTCCCTATTGGTCTCTTATGATGGTTTGTGAATTCCAAATATTGAGTTTCTTCCCATCGAATTTTCATGATGATTTCTTATTAGTTGCTTGTTTTAATAAGTTCTTGATTTCCTTGATGAGTTCTTATGATGATTCGAAGATTTCCCATTTCTAGTCTTATTGAATTTTTGACTTCTAGTTTCATGAATTTTGGATTCCTTTATCGATTCTCAAAATGATTTAGGAATTTCGTATTTCTGGTTTCCTTATTGAATTTTTGGTAATCTTGTTGGTTTTCAGGTTTAGTGAACTCTACTCTTCCTATGGATTTTTGTGATGACTTGCTGATCTTGTACTCATGATTTCTTTATTAAATCACTATGGTGATTTCTTGCTGAATTATTGGTTTAATGAATTTCCCTACTGATATCTCTGATGATTCATGAATTTTACGTGTTATAATTTCCCATTGAATTTTCATGATGATTTCCTATTGGTCACTTGTTTCATGAGTTCATGATTTCTTGGTTCCCTTTATTGAATTTTATGATGATTTATGAATTTCCCATTGAATTCAAAATACAAGACCTTCATGACACTAAATGGAAACATTACTAAACTACTTTCTAATTTTTCACTAAATGAGAATTACCAATCAATGGTTTAAGGTTGAAAATGAAGGAAACTTAGAGGAACAGGAAAGGTCCCTGATAACATGAAATTGATTTCCACAGGTCGAAAAGGTTTAACTCGAGAAAGAAATATCAAGGGTCTGTAATAGATATTGTCCAAAGGTTCATTTATTTGAACCGATATATGCAAATCAGGTGATATTACTCCACATTCTTATGGAATTTTAATTATGGTCATTACAATGCAACTTATTTGGAAATATTACTCTAATGACATCTTGAATATTAGCTGTGTAAATTTGAGATTTCCCGTTAAGATTTCATAACGAAGTCACAACCTTAATAGAAGTTATGATCTATTTTGTAGAAAGCAAAGAAGGAAGTTCATTGGAGTTTTGTCCTAAAGAACAAAAGCTTCTTTCATTCGAGGGGGCTAAATGTTAACCATAAAATATTCATAAGAAAGATGGTATGAAAGAAGGGTCACGAGAGCATGAGGAAAGATCAGAATGCACCGAGATGTTTGGGATAATCATACCTTTCGACAAGGAGCCTCCGGTGAAGTCCAAGGCTATCTTTCAAAGTCCATAGGCAGGATGATGCTCCAAGAATCCACCTTTCGACTAGAACGAGAGGTCTTTCAACAAAGACAAAGGAGAAGGAGCTCAAACCAAACCTTTCGAAGGAGTCGAGAGGATGCAGCCATCAAGATTTAATAGCTTCAAACCTTCCGAAGTAGTCGAAAAGTTCCGTTTAGGGAGTTCTTACCTTTCGAAGAAGATGAAAAAATCAAAGCAAGCAGGTGCAACTCCATAATGACCTTTTCGAAAGCATACAAGCCTTTCAAATCGGTTGGAGCACATCCAGAATACCTTTCAACTAGGTCGAAAGGTTTTTATAAAGAAAGCAACGCTCAAAAGTCAGCAAAGAATGGTAGATAACTGTTACTCGAAAAATTCACCTTCCGCTTAAGTCAAAAGATCTCAAACAAAGGACAGAAGAAAAGGAATCCAGATCAGGCCTTCCAAAGAGGTCGAAGAGATGTAGTCAATAATATGAAGCGACTCAAGACCTTTCATAGGAAAAGTATAGTGTCATACTACAATGATCAGGAGGCGCTTACTCTCTAGAGGAAGCAAACAAGAAGAAACAAAGACGTGGCCTCACGCCAACCTTTCGAAAAGCGCAATAAGTTTTTCAGGCAAGATAATACACCTGCAAGGCACCTTCCGATGTTATCAGAAGGTTTAGGTAAAAGCATTGCTTATAAGTCAATAGAAAACAACCTTCCGCTATCACCCAGGGAAGATACAACTTTCGGCAGTAGTTGGGCAGGAAAAAGTGGCCTTCTACTAAGGCCAAAGGGTTTAAAAAGGCTATAAACCTTCCGGTGGATCAGAAGGTTCATGCGCTATGCATATAACAAACCTTCCAGTAAAGGCAACAGTTTCTTGAAAACAAGTGAAGGAAAAATCTTTCGGCAGCTTCCGGCAGACCATGGTGATACACAATCAACGAAACTTCTGACAATAATGAGAGGCCTAAACTGTGTCAAAAAACTATCTTCAGGCAAGACCGAAAGGTTTACAACTGCATACCAAAGGCAACCTTCCGTACCAGATAAAGGCATAAGGCTGATGGGATGCCACCCGCATCTAAAATAGGACCCAAGGGGTCCAGTTTAGGAAAAAATTTCCTTTCATTTTTCGAAAATCTTGTAACTTCTTGATCAGAATTCTGTAACCCTAATTGGGGATCTAATTTAGTAAATTCAATAAAAGTAAAACCTTATGATGGATGGCAAGGGAAGTTTTCTGATTTTGTGAACCATTTTATCGATTGCTTATCTTTTTGCTATCATAATACCAATTTGCAGGATCAATTTCCCCGAAAGGTCCCCGTCGATAGGTCAGAAGATCAGTTGATTGAAGCTCTCATTTCAAGCAAAGAAAGATATTGAGTTTTCTATTTCCACCCATCGATAGGGCCAATAGCCTATCTGGATTAATATAAGCAGTACCTTCCGGGGTTTTCGGCATTGTAATCGAGTTGCTTCATCTAAAGTTGGTAGATACTTATATCCTAGCAGCAATCAAACCTTCCACGGTCATCAGCCAACCACTCAAACCCCTCGGAACAATATAAGTGTAAGAAAGTAAAGTTCAATATGGTAGTTAGAGCTCTAATACCTTTCGGCCTGATCAAGTTCAACTTCCTAAGAGCAAATAAACCCTTCGACAAGATCAAGGGTCTTTACATATCCCCCAAGATTCCATTCCTCACCTTGTTGCCAAAGGAGTCAATTATCCAAACCTTTCGGAATCACTAGAGCACAACTTTAAAAGATAACATTTGGTTAATCTTCATTAGAGATGTAGAGAAAAGCTTCACGAAGGTTCGAAACAAGTCTACCTCTGGTAATAACCTTCTGATTGAAATATTAAACCTTTCGACTACATTGTAATCTTCACGTCCAAATATATCAATTATGGGAGTAGAGCGTAGGAGCTATTATCTAGGTTAACGTACCTTTCAACCTAACTAACCTCCTCTTTCCTATTGAAAGCACTATTTGGTGTGTTGACCAAAAATCTGGTTAACACTTTCGACAAGAGTAATAACCCGTCATATTCTGACAACCTTCTTTGTTCTCCAAAAAGGAGATCTATTCTTCTAAACATATTTTTGGGGTGTTGATAAGAAATCTTGTAAACCGTGATATCTGTTAGGATTAGATTGGCTCTGGTGATCTTGTTCCTATGCTTATGCTGAAAAATCTGCTTGTTGTGCTCATTCCATGAACGATACTTGGTAGCGACGATACCACAGGCCACAAGCTGTTTAATCTAATTATCAGCCTGGAATTCAGGTTTGAGGAGATGGACATCGTCTTTAATATGAGAGGAGTAATTGTCTTCAAGAATATTTAGTTTCAGTTTCATGAGCGTCCATATGTATTTTCTGTAATCGCAGTTGAAAAAGATATGTTGTTTCAGAACAATCAACACCCCATTACCGTGATTTGTCAATGGTGTTAATCCTACCTAGGATGACCCTGTAAGCACAACATGACATTTTTAACCATTAATGAAATTCCATATTATAGGGCATCGGTGATATTGCTCATATGCATGTCTACAGTTTTGCCATGTAGTAGAAAAGGAGAAATTTTTCTGGCCACACCATTCCCAATAGTTGTTGTACTAGTAGGAATAATTTGCACTTGATGTATTGAATGTGCTAGCTCCCTTGTTTGAGAAATCATTGAAGTATTCCATTGCCCATTTTGAATGATGATAGAAACTGACATGCGTTTGTGATCGTTGATGAAACAGCTATCCCAACCCATTGCATCAACTGGGGTTTAATTGTTAATCCATGGACTAGTCCACAGTAAAGTATTGTTGCAATTAACTATCGCTCTTTTAATGCATTTCAAACTGTATACTCTGTGTTTGATCGTATTCTTCATAGTGCTAGACATGTTATTGTTATATTGCAGTTGCTAGAAAGTAGATTCTTTGTAATATTTGTTGCTAATCCACTATGACCACATGTTGTCTTTGAAATGTAATTTCCAAATTAATTTGAGGCATGCTATAGTCCTAAGTTCATTAGAACTTTTCAACCCAATTCCACCCTCAGACTTTGGTCTGCATAGTTTAGACCAAGCAATTTTGTGATATTTACCAGCCTAGAAAAAATCAGCACAAATTCTATCTAGTTTTATAAGTGTAGCTGTAGGGATGTGATACACTAGAAGCCTAGATAAGACCATGTAGGCGATGACCGTGTTGATTAGTTCTGCTTTGCCTGCCATTTATAACATGTTGTCTCCTAATTGTCAAACTTATTCATAATTCTCTGAAATAGGCTGTTGTGGTATGAATAATGTTGATGATTGTTGGAAATTGGCACTCCTAAATACTTTACTAGCAAATTAGATTCTTCAATTGCAGAATAATTAAGACTTAATTTTTGTTGCTGCAACTTATACTGAAGTAGATCTTAGTTTTTAGTTGATTCATACATAAACCTGCCGTCTTCTCAAAGCTCTGAGTAATTGATTTAATGTGTTGAGCACTCTTAATATCTACTGTAGAGAATAACATCACATCATTAGCACACAATAAGTGTGAAATATGTGGTTGGATGTTAGTAATAAGAGTAATATCTTTTTTTCTTGTTGCATCCTCTAATTTTAATGATAGGAATTCCACGGAAATACATAACAGATAAGGGGAAAGAGGATCCCCTTGTCTATTTCCTCTTTTAGATAATATATGCCCTTGTGGAATTCTATCAATAAGCATGGAAAAGGTAGGAGTGGATATGCATTTCTGAATAAGATTGATAATCTGAGAAGGAAACCCTATTCAATGTAGCATGCAACATATAAATCTTCTGTTAAGTCCGTGATAAGCTTTCTGCAGATCCACCTTAATGCAAAAAAATTTAACTCCTCTCTTATTGAAATTTTTGATGAGTTCATAAGCCAGTAAGATATTTTCATCAATATTTCTTCTTGGAATGTAAGCACATTGAGATTCATAAATTAAAAATGAAAAAAAACCCTTCACCCTGTTACAAATTACTTTTGGAAATGAGCTTATATAACACATTGCAACAAACAATAAGCCTGCAATATGATATTTTAGTTGGGTTGTCTTTCTTTGGGACAAATGTTAGAAAAGTGTGATTCAACCCTTCTGGAATATCAACAGAAAAGTACACATAGTTTGAACCAACTCATCTTTAAGTAAGGCCTAATGCAATTTGTAGAACTTTGAGGATATGCCATCAGAGCCTGGTGATTTTTCATCTTTGATTGAGAAAATAGCCTTATGAACCTTTATATCAGTGATAGGTTGAAGTAGGAAATGCCAACCATGCTCATTTATTACTTTTCTACATTGTATGTCCTCGAAATTGTTACTATTTGGGTGGTCATCACTAAATAACTATGTGTGGTAGCCTAAGAATTTGCACTGCATCATATAGCAGTTCCCTTTTATCATTAAGTAAAGACTTAATATTATTATTATATTTCCTCATAGACATCTTAGCATATAAGAACTTAGAACTGGAATCTCCCTCTGTTGGCCGTGAAATTTTTGATTTCTGTACTACGTCCACATATTTTCCATGCATAGTCTTCTTCAAAGTATTTCCAGCTTGCATTAATTCATCATATAATAATACATTTTCTAGATTCTGGTTGCTGTAAGTAACTTGGTAGTAAACTCAGATTCCAAAGTTAGGAGACCGTTGACATCTTTTGATCTATGTATATTCCAAATTTTCAAAATTTTCCTTATTCCTCTAAGTTTTATCATGAGTTGTTATATTCGTGTGCCTCATGCAAACTCTAATAGAATAGGTACCACTTGATCTTGATATCCACCTAGTAAATACCAACTATTGCTATATCTGAAAGGTTTGCCCCTTTGTTGAATAGTTCGTGTGTGCAATTTGATGATGGTAGGGTTGTGATCACCGAGAGCTGATGATGTGGTGGTAGCTATTATATATGGAAAATGCTGTAGAAATGTGCTGTTTATAAGAACTTTATCTATATGTGTAGCAATCCCTCTGCATCTCCATGTAAATTGAAAGCCTTGTATATTTACTTCTACAAGGCCGAATTTGAGAAGACAATTAGAGAACCCTTTGAGATGAGAAAAGGCGCAGGGAGACTGTAACGACCCACTCCGGAACATGCCTAAATTCCAATCCAGGAAAAGCTCATCAAAACTTAGGCCATTCTAAAGCTGGCTGCTAGTTGATAAAAATAACAAAACATAGTTATCTATCTATTCTTTAAGAACTCACAACAGAAGGAATAAAATATAGTAACAATAATAGTACCTATTTATTTCAAATCATTTCAAATGTCATAAAACATTGCATAATGTCAATCATTACAACATTTTGTTCAAAAATATGTTTTATAGGTACTATAGAAAATAACACAAAAAGATAGATAGTAACTGCCACAAGCTTCACTCTCGCCATCTTCAAACATCATCAACTCCTTCTCTAACTTGTGTTGTAATGAGGAGGGAGTCAGAACAACAAGTGTTTGGTGAATAGAAACCTCGAGCCTTACTATTTCAGTACTTGGATAGTGTAATTTAAATAAGAATATGTCTTACGTATACAAAACCATTTAATACTTCATATAATGAAAGAAGGCAAGTAATCAAACACCACTTAATACCTTCCATTCCCGAAGCAGGTTTCCTAATTCCTTAACCCATAACTAATGTCATAAATGTCTAATCAGTGCAAGAGATAGTACCCAAGCCACTTAATACCTTTTATTGGAAAATAGGTAGACTCTGGACAACTTAAGACCTCAACTAAGAAAGAGTCCATCATTTTATACCTATTCCCAAGGTGAACTCCTCATTGGTGACTATCTAGCTAACATTGCATGGAATCTCTTGAGCCACTTAATACTTCTTTATGGGAAGGCGAACCCTCAATCAACCACTTAATACCTTATCCCGAAGTTGACCCCTATCGAGATACCACCTAATGTGCCTAATAACTAGCCCCTTGGCCATTTAATACATCATTTGGGAAAAAGAGGCAGGCCCTCAAACAACCAATTAATACCACAAGACCCCAAGCAGGCCCTCGTATTATGATGCATACTCATAATGACGTCTCACATTAGTCTGACTATTCGTAGGAACGTGTATATATTTCTAACTACTAATTTCTAGAATGAGAATACTTATTTCCACATTTTAATTTATCGAAGCTATCCTTCTAAAAAGATCACCATCATAATTTCTCATAAATTAACCACAAGTGAGATTTTTTGCTTTGTTTGAAATTACAGGGAATTATTTCTTTTCTTTTTATTGAAACAGATAGTGTAAACTATGGAAAATAATATCCGTCTCTTACACATCTCTTTCCTTTTTAGTTTATTCCTTGTTAATTCAAACAACACACTTTTATACATATTTTGGAATTGGATAATTTATGAAAATTACACGAAACTGCCCCAAAATTAAAATATAGAAATTCATATTCTACGGGCAACCTAATTTACAACCCAACTATAGATCTGGAATATCTTTACAGTTTACCAACTTCTTCAAATAGAGGTTTGGGACTGATTTCAAATTTCCAAATTAGGTTATACATTCTATTCCTATTTTATCCATATCCTAAAAACTTTAGTCTATCCTACCTAAGTTGTGATCCATATCTACTCCATAAATATTATTCTTTATAAAACTAGAATTTTAGTAACCATACAAAATAGTTTTAAACAAAATATTTTCATCAAATTCAAAATCAGCATTAATTACCTCATTTTTTATACAACTTAAAATTTCACAAACATGAAGTACAAACTTTAAATTTCCTTCTTTGAAAATATGAACTTAGAAACCTTTACCAAGAATTCAAGATTTCTTAGCTCCAAATAGGAACAAAATAATTTCTCTTTTTAAAAATTTCTTCATCAAAGATTTATCTTTTTAAAAGTTAGACTTTCAATTCATATCATTCAAAGACCGCTTGTTTTTCAAAAAGGAACTATGGAAAACTTCCCTTTTTCAATGACTTGATAAAATAAAGACTTACTCCATTTTAAAATAGGACTTTTAACACGAAACGTTAAAAAATCAATTATCATTCTAAAATAATAAATTAGACCTTTATTATTCCATAGAGCATTCTAGTTACACGAATTATCTTTTCCACAATAATAGTTTTTCCTCAATTATCATTTCAAAATAGCACTATATCATTCCAAAATAATAAATTAATATCTATTGCCTCATTACTCAAAATATACCGTTATCTGACAAAGTACCTTTTGTTACTTTGTTCAAAACTCATAAAATCCCTTGCAATCCTTTTCTTATCAATTCCAATAATATTATTATTCAACAAGTTCAAAATTTGAATTAGGAAAGATGCATATATAAAATTCTTATCTTTACATAATTGCTTTTCCAAAAATATCCAACTCTTTTATTAATGACCATCATTTATATTGTCAAAAACACCTTATATGTAGCTTTAAACGATGGAGAAATGGAGTAAACAAATATAACTCCTATCTTATTCCTATTATTCCTCTTCTATATCATTTATTACTGGATTATAATTCCCAATTCTACCACTATCTAAATTCAACTATCATTCTCTGCATTTCCTTATAAGGAATGTTCCTCTTACCTACCTTGTCGGACATTCTTATCCTCATATTCTTTCTATCCTACTTGATCAAGTGGCCTTTCCATTTGTACACTCTTTCAAAAGAAATATAAGGAAAAGAACCTCTAATTTTATAAAGTAGAAAAATCATGCATTTCTCAAAAGAAAAATCCCTTATTAAAAATCTTTGGACCAAAAACTTCTGGCTCAATAAATTTAAACTAAAAACTTTAAGAATGTAAAATTCCTTTAAGTTAGAACTTTCTAACTCAACTATTTATAAATTATAAATCTCCAAATTTTCTTGCTCTTTTCAAGATAACAGCTTCCAAATTTATAAATTAAAAGAATTCATAAAAAAATAGAAGAATCCAAAAACAGAGAATCTAAAAGTTAAAACCTTTTAATTCAACAAATTTTAAATTGAAAATTTAACAAATGAGAACCTTCTATTTTTTTTTCAAATTTTCAAGTAATTAAAAATCATCCACATTTTGTTTTTAAAATATTTCACCACTTCTTTACTTTTTACAAATGGTAGTATATTTCCAAGGCTGAAAAAAATCACTTTCTGTCAAAAAATTTCAACTTACAACACATAAGATTTTCACTTAATAATCTTTTGAAAAGCTCTTTCATAACTTTTAAAGAGTTTTCAAAAACCTTTTTACCACTTTTTTCTTAAGGGTTAGGATTTTAAAAAAAGGGCTTTAGTTGTTCTTCCCTTTGAACACTCAATCATCTTAAAAATTTAGTTATCTCCTTGTGGTGAATAATTTACACCTTATGGAAGCTTGTTTCACTACTATATCCCTTACTTCCGTATGTTTACAAATACTATTCCTTATAACATCTAACTGTTAACTAACATTTATATCTACTACTTTCATAAACGTGACTTTGTTCATATTAAATGGTTATTATCTTAATGGACGTTTCCTAAAGACATTTATTTGCTTATTCAATTTTACCTATTTAACTTCTATCTTATCTTCCCATAATCACTTATTGCACATTCATTACTATCAAGTTTTTTGGAGTTACAACCTCTCCATTTAGATTTCTATCCCTATTATTTAATATGCTTATAGGGTCCACAATGATAAGGAAATCTATGTCCAACAAAGAAGTATAAATTAACTCTATTTATTTTTTCAAACCATAATTTCTTCGTCTACCCTTTCAAAATATGGTAGTAACTACTTCTATAATAAAAATTTATAGAGTTAGACGTAAATTTAAGATAAGTGTGCGTATATATATATATATATCTGTGTATGTGTGTGTGTATACGTATATATACAGTAAGGTTTTTGAAAAATATTTTAAAAAATAACAAATACGCCACTCATGCGTATACTTTTCCCCGTTGATCGGATAACCAAAGCTCTGATAACCAAAGCTCTGATACCAAATGTAACAGCCCACTTCGAAAAAGGCTTAAATTCCGACCCAAAAAAGACCCATCGAAACTTAGACCCATTCTAAAGCTGGTTGTCGGTTGGTAAAAATACCAAAACAGAGCTACCTATCTATTCTTTCAAAACTCACAGTGGAAGGAGTAAAATATAATAATAATAATAGCATCCATTTATTTCAAATGTCATAAAACATTACATAATGTCAACTGCTACAACATTTTATTCAATAATACATTTCAAGGGTACAATAGAAAATAACACAAAAAGATAGATAGTAACCGCCACAAGCTTCACTTTCGCCATATTCAAGCATCATTAACTCCTTCTCTAATCTGTGTTGTAATGAGCAGGGAGTCAGAACAATAAGTTTCTGGTGAATAGAAATCTCAAGCCTTACTATTTCAGTACTTGAGTAGTATAATTTAAATAAGAATATGTCTTACTTATATAAAAACTATTTAATACTTCGTATAAGGAAAGGAGGTGGATCCTCAAAAAACCACTTAATCCATTCCATTCTCGAAGTAAGCTTCCTAATCCCATAACCTATAATTAACGTCATAAATGTCTAATCAATGCAAGAGATAGTACCTAAGCCACTTAGTATATTTTATTGGAAAATAGGCAGACTCTGGCCATTTAAGACCTCAATTAAGGCAGACTCCATCATTTAATACCTATTCCCAAGGCGGACTCCTCATTGGTGACCATCTAGCTAACATTGCATGGAATCTCTTGAGCCACTTAATACTTCTTTATAGGAAGGCGGATCCTCAATCAGCCACTTAATACCTTATCCCGAAGCGGACCCCTATCGAGATACCACCTAACGTGCTTGATAACTAGTCCCTTGGCCATTTAATACTTCATTTGGGGAAAAGAGGCGGACCCTCAAACAACCACTTAAAACCTAAAGACCCTGAAGCAGGCCCGTCATATTATGACCCATACTCATAATGACGTCTCACATTAGTCCGACTATTCATAGAAGCTAGTAGCCGGATTAGCCGAACAGATTTACCCTACAGAATTTTGGGGCTGATCTCGCATTATAATAAATACTTATCATAGGAGATGCCTCACATCAGCCCTAAAGTCACATTGCTAGTAGCTAGATTAGCTGAATAGACTTCTGTGTGCCTTTTGACTGACCTTGCATCCCTATGGCTTAGCTATAATTTAAATACTCTCTTTATATATATATAATACTCATCTCAACATTCCATAATTAAGGCCTTATAAGGAATCTTCCTTAATTCACCTTAAAATAGCAATTACTTTCCTATGGGGGATTTAATGATAATTATACCTAATTAACTACGCAATTATACATCATAACTGTACATTTATTAGGCTAATTAATATAAAAATAAATTTGCATTTATTATTCTATGCATGCGGGGATTACGCCCTAACTAACGTTAAGTGTCAATTCCTTTTTAACCATAATAATACAAGTCTTTCCATTTACTTCTATTTTACTAATAATGTCCAAATTTCAATATCCATAACAAGGGATTCTAATATCCATAACAAGGATTTAACACTCATATCCAAAACTGCAATAAATAGACTTGTATATAGAATCTTAATCCAGCTTATCCCATATTAAAACAATGAAACACACAAAAAAATGGAAACTTACAATTTAATCAATTCTACTCTCTATTCAATTTCTTTTACATGAATTTAGACAAGGAAAATTCTATTAAATTTTATAGAAATAGACGGTGTAAACTACGAATAAAAATTCGTCCTTTACATATGATTTCTCAATTAAATCTCTTAATCAGATCCGGAGAAAAGAATAAGAAGTGGAATAGAGGATTGAATACATAAACTGCAAAAATCCACAAAACTCCATTTTTTTAACATAAAACAATTAAGATTCCAATCCTAAGAATTGACATTTTGCTTTTGGGGAATTATAGGGATTTCTAATTTTATGTTTTCATAATCCAAAACTCCCCAAGGCATATACCAAATCCAAACTATACTATTCAACTACTAAAATAGAAAAACTAAGATTTCCACTCAACGTTAGTCCTTAACTTTGCTTCTCTTTGGATTTGCAATGCCAATTATAATCTCCTTTAGATCTCTTCTTTTTGATATATACAACAAGGGATTTGCTTATATATTAGATTCAAAAAGGTTGGAGGAGAAGAGGTTTAGAAATTAATTGATAAACAAAGATAGGTATATAGGATTTCTTACCTGATAATTGTGTTTTCTAAGTCTAAGAAGAGATGAATTGACAGAGCTTTGGTGATGTTCCCAAAATATTCGTGAATAAAAGTGAGGGGTCCAGGGTCATATTTATAGTGGTTGAAACACACCAGAACCATCTGATGAAACTAGGTTGAAAATGAATAAATCTAGAGTGTACAGAGCAACCAAAACCCTAGCGGCCACATAGGAAGTGGTCGACCTCTTCATTCTAAGCAGTCGACTTCTTGAGGTCAAGGGGTCGACCTCTTCCCCTATTTTGGAAAGGTTAATTGTTGATCCATTATTTATTTAATTCCCTAATTACTCTTGTCGTTAATTACTAACTATAATGTTTACTTAACCCCCAAGTCTAATCACAATTAATTTCAAATTTCAAATCTGAGAATTAATTATTTTATTTGAATTTAAATTCTATTTAAATTATTTTAAATCTGAAAACTTCAAACGCCCATAACTTCTTCTTTTGGGCTCCATTTTCAACATATTATATATGGAAATCGATCATAGTTTTGCCACGAACGCAACGTCGTAACTTTCGCGGTCAAATTTCAACTTTTATAAAATTTTCATTTCTATTCCTACACTAATTAATTAATTTTTTCTTAATTTACTTATTTAGTTAAGGTTGATTCTACGGGTGTTACAGAGGCCTCCTTCTTGTCCTTAGGGTCTAACACATAGTTAAAGTCTCCAATTAGTAACCAAGGCATGTTTATAGTATGTGATAGATTTGATAAGTCTAGCCAAAGCAATTCTCTATCTGAAAATAAATTGATTGCATACACAGTAGTTAGAAACATAGAATATCCACTTGAATTTGTAATAATAGAAGTAATATGCTGTGTAGTAGCCTTAATAATGTTGACAGTTTACAACATAACTATCTCACGACAACGAAATTCTTCCTTTAGATCGACAATCATTATTGTGTGCCAATTTCCAATTTTTGCTCATTTTCATAAGTATAGTAGACATTTTCTGTGTAGATAATTTGTTCTCCAATAGTCCAAAAAAACTTGGCCTATTGGTTTTAAGGGAGGATAATACTTGATCTAATTTGAGATTAGTATTAATCCCCCTTACATTCCATGCTATAATGGTCATTTACCTATCCCCCTAGCTCTTGTAACTCTTTCAAGGGACTTTGGTGCTTTTGTTGTGTCTGTAGAGTTGAGTTATTGTTCATACCATGGGTTAGGTGAAATAAAAGTTGAATGTCAATATCTAAACTGGTCTCTTCACCTTGTTCTTGTATGTTTTATCCAACATTGTCAGTAAAATCTATTTCTGGCGCAAACTCTTCCTATGCTAGGAAAAATTCATCCTTTTCTATCTTATTTGTATCTGCGTTATCTTTATGTACTGCATTGAGTATGTCAAAAGGATCGTTAGTTGATGCTTGTGTGTCTACCTTTTGCTTCCCTTTTTCTTGTTTTACAGCTTCAGTGAAAGTGCCTAAACTTTTGTGTAGAGTTGTAAATTCTGAAGTGGATGCAATAGCTACTGTTGAGTCAACTGTACTTCAAATGAGGTAGAAGTTTTTGGTTGCCACCGGTTATTTGTTTGTGGTTGAGTATTACTTTTGGTTTCTTTAGTTTTGCTACATTTATAAGTTAAATGACCAAATCGATTGCATTTGTGACATATGTAGTGCTTGAAATCAAATTCTACCTGAACAATACACATATCACTATAAGTGGTGCATGTAACGACCCGTATTTTACGTATCGGAGGATTATAAAATAATTCTACTTAATTCATTTGGGGTCGTAGGATTCTATAATTTTGGGATATGACATTTGGAGGGTATTTTGCACATTTGTGATTTTTTCAAATTTCCGTGTGACCATTTTGACCCTAAAAATCTTGTTTGGGTTATAACTTTTGGTAGGAGCTGAATTAGAGGCTCTAACCTGTTCCATTGCTTTGGTATGGTGGTTCCCATTTTGTGGATTGGTCATATTAGGAAATCGGACTAACGGTTAGGGAGTTATGCCTGTTTTAAGTTTTGAAAACTGCTAGGTAGAACTAATGTGTAATTAGAAAGCCCGATTAGTTGGTCCATTAATCTAATTAGATGACACTATAAATAGGGGCTGAGATAGTTGAATGAAAGGTTTCCCTCTCATTCCAAATCAGTTCTAAACCCTAGATTGCCCTAGATATTCCCTATTTCACCTAGATTTCATCCTAAATCACACTAGATTGCTAATCAGTGATTAGATCTTCTAGAATATTTTTCTCATATCATCTTGCTTGATTAGGAGTGTGATTTGCTGCTATCCGGATAAGATCTACCATTGTTTGGGTTGAATTTGGTAATTGGTGAGAATGGTCTATGACTTTTCGCTCTTCTATGTAGGATCATATGTTGGTGTTTTGTGATTACTTGCTAAAATGGTAAGATTTGACATGAATTAAATAAGATCTAATATAATTTGGTAGTAGAAACCTAATCTAACTCTAGTTGCCTGTTTTATAAGCATATGATCTAAATTGGCTTAGAATTCATCTAGTATATGTATACATATTCATGATTTTAGGTAGATCCAAGTGATTGCTTGTCTTGTTTGATGATTTGCATGTTTAATTGGATGAAATTGTATGTTTGATTAGATGAATTACTACTATGATTTGTTTGGATGATATGCTTTGATGTGTTTGTTAGTGTTGTGATTGCATAGAAAGTTAGATCGAAGAATTGAGCAAATCGGAAGCTAAGTTGATCAAAATTGGATGAAACTTGATGCATGTGCTCTAGAGCATGTAGGATGTTGTTGGCTAATTCGCGTGGGTATTGGAGCTAAGGGGTAGATTCAGCCCCAAATTAGCATGGTTGATTCAGTAGGTCGTGCTGGAGGTGGTGGCTCATTCACATAATGATGGATGGTTATATAACGACACAATGAAATTATGGCTCTTTGGTTTATGCCACGTAATTAGGGTAGGTATCGAAGAGGTCAGCTCGGAGTGTACGAGGCTACGAATAATGGAATGGATTGAGTAATAAGGGCTCGTTATCCAATGTGGAGCACTGAAGACTCAGATGCTATGTGAGTGCCAAGGAATCGTTGATAACTTGGAGTGCTCTTGTTGTACTCAAAGCAGGGGTATTACTGGGGACGCCCATGGATTGGACTTCGTGTCTTGAAGGTCCAAATACCTTGGACCGCTGGATTGGTCTAGTGTCTTGCTTCAAGCTTAGTGACACGTACTGGGCTTTGGATCCTGAAGGTACGAGAGTAATACTAGAATTGGGATTTCCATTAGTCCCTAGCAAATAAAGATGGTCATACATATTCGGGGCATTTAAAGGGTGATAGCTAGGATTTGCTTGATGATTGCTATGGCTGCTCTCTTAGGTAGGCCACCTATAGGCATCAATGAGAGGGGGTACTAAAGATAGGTTTAGTTGTTGGTTATGTCCTTTCCATCCTATGCTGTATTAGTACCTTTATTGATGTTATTACTTAGCATATTATTATATGTGCTAACTCTTTGGTTGTAGGGACAGGTCAGGTATGATTTCTATGACTCTGTCCATTACCATATTTTCCTGCATAGTACTTTGAGTTTCATTTACAGCTCACACTAGACTGCTGTCTGACTCGAGCTTTTAAGCTTCGCTTCTTATTATCTCTGGTACTCTTAAATGAGTAGACTAGAGAGCAGGTCTAGGTGACGTTGTTGTTGTTCGGAGGACGAGCTAGGAGAGGTTATGATGTATATTGTGCTATATATATGGTCTTCTTCGCTTTCTGTTGGGTAGCACTGTGGAGCCTTGGCAGTGCTGCTATCTTTGATTCTTTTTTGTTTGAGAGAGTGATGATGTAGTCAGGACTTGTTGTACACATTCTATATGACATTTGTATATGACCTTATGATTCTACTCTGATGATATTTCATTTAGTTATTGCTCACTATTTCATCATATATATGTTATTATATTTTGTCCATGCATTGTGAGATACAACATGTTTTGTGCTACATTTATTCATTCTGAATCCTTATGATCATTCTATACCAGCTGGGCACGGTTTCAACGCACTATTTAGTTATATTGGTGCGGTGGTATAGCGTAGTCGTCACATTTGGTATCAAAGCTTTGGTTATGTGATTAACCGAAGTGGATGCTAGGATCTTGTAGAGATAAGGAAGGAGTTCTCACCTTAGACTAGATCGAGAGTATGCATAAGAGAGAAAGTGTACTTGTTATAAATTGATTTTCAAAGCTATATAGTAATATTATATAGTATAGTTGCATGAACTTGAGCATCATTTACGTTTTCACTTTGTAAGAAACTAATCATTCTTATTACAGATAAGAATGAATCGGAACACGAGGAACTGTTAGGAACTCTACTTCAGGAGTAGAGGAAGGGGGAGGGGGGGGGGTCAGGAGCTACTACACCCGACTTTTAGGCTATGTTTGATGCGATGATGACATCGATGATGGGGAGTGCTCAGGCTGCTCCTAGAGTGGCTGTAGGTAAAGGAGCTCCTGTGCAGGCACCTAGGGTTGACTTTGATTAGCTTTGCAAGGATTATTCTATTCTTAGAGGGAAGCCATTCCTTAGGACGGAGTCAGCCATGGAAGTTCCAGACTGGATAGATACTCACGAGCACGTCTTTAGGGATATGAAGGTCGAAGATGCCATGAAGTGGAAGTTAGCTTTGAGAATCTTCAAGGACGTGCTATGAATTAGTGGAATGCTGTCACCATTGCCACTTTGGAAGACCAGTTATCCTGGGATCATTTTAAGGCGAGATTCAAGGAGATGTTTATACCATCTGCTCATAAATCTATGCTATTGAGGAAATTCATCGAGCTGAAGCAAGGAGACATGACTGTTTCTAAATATATAGCGGAGTTTGATGCATTGTCCAAGTATGGGGTGTCATTCATGGACACTCCTTTGAGGAAGAATGAGAAGTTCATTATATGACTGGAAGACTATCTTGGAGAGGAGCTTGTTGATCATATTGATGACCCTTTTGATAAGTTGGTTGAGAAAGCGCTTAGGCACGAGAATTTTATACCCCAAGAATAGAGCTGCTATTGTTGTTGCTTCTGCAGAGAAAGAAGAGCCAAAGTTGCAGCGGGGTGGTGGAGGCAAGAAGAAATGGAATGGAAAGAGGAAGCAACAACAATAAAATAGGGGACAGAAGAAGGGAAAGACTGAAATAACTTGTTGTGGGTGTAAGGAGAAAGGTTATGTGATCAAGGATTGCAAAGTCACTAAGGAAAAGAAGTGCTACAACCGTGATAAGTCAGGGAACTTAAAGAGGAATTGCCCGAAAATTGTGATGGATAAGCAGATAGTGAAGGCGTACGCTTTGGACGCCGTACCAAATTCGTCGAGTGCTCTCTCGGCGAAGGAAAAAGGGAAGGGAGTCGTCATTCAAGGTATGCTTTCTATTGGAGATATTCCTATTCAAGTTTTGTTTGATACCGGTGTTTTGCATTCATTTATATATACTGGCCTAGTAGATAGATTGAAATTGATACCTGAGATAGTAGACCAACCTTTGATCGTGACAAACCCTGTATGAGGCTCGACTAGCTTGTGCATGGTTTCTAGCGGTTTAGTCTTATCGAGTCATGGATAATCTATTGTATGTGATTGCTTTGTTTTGAATTTTGTTGGATTCAGGATCTTGGGAATGGAGTGGCTAAAGAGGTATGCGGCTGAAGTGGATTGCGAGAAGCAGTTGGTGACGATTGGAGATATGGATGGGTGAATGGTAGTTATTAGTTGCCTACTAAAGGATGAGGTGATGTTTAGCTTTCTATATTCGCTTGAGGTCCCATGGGAGGGGTTGCCATCAGTGCCGATCTCTAGAGAGTATTCGGATATCTTTGAGGAAATGACTAGATTGCCGCTGCATAAAGAGATTGAGTTTCGAATCAATTTAGTGAAGGATGCTAGACCTATAGTTGTGCCTTTGGGGCGTATGACGCCCAAAAAGCAGAATGAATTGGAGGTGCAAGTGAATGACCTGTACAAGTATCCCCTTCTGTGTATTGATGACCTATTCAATTAGCTACACAGGATAAAGGTTTATTCTAAAATGGATTTGGCAATGGGATTTCACTAACTTAGAGTAGTGAAGGAAAGCATGCCTCTTACTGTGTTTCGTACACAATCGGGCTTCTATGAGTGGTTGGTGATGCCATTTGGATTGACCATTGCTCCGACATACTTTTTAGATCCGATGAATAGAGTTTCTAGAGACCAGTTAAACAAGTTCATGCTTGTGTTTGTGGATGATATTCTGATCTACTCCAGGAGCATAAGGTGCACTTGAGGATTGTGCTAGAGAGTTGAGGAAGCACAAGTTGAGAGCGAAGTTCTCCAAGTGTCACTTCTAGAGAGAAGGAGTGAGATTCTTGAGTCATGTCATTTTGGAACAAGATATAGCAGTAGATCCTGTGAAGGTGGCAGCGATCTAAGACTAGAAGCGGCCCAAGGATGCTACAGATGTGAGAAGCTTCCTAGGACTGGCAGGGTATTATAGACGCTTCATAAAGAACTTCTTGAAGGTAGCAGCACCGTTAACCAATTCAATGACGAAGAGTCAGACCTTTATATGGAATGTAAAGTTTGAGCATGCATTTGTGGTTCTGAAGGAGAGGTTGACGAGTGCACCAGTATTGACCATTCCAAGTGAAAATGAAGAGTTAATAGTGTATACTGATGCTTGTGTACTAGATTAGGTGCAGTATTGATGCAGGAAGGAAAAGTTTTTATTTATTATAGTCGACAACTAAAGCCACGTAAAAGGAATTTTCCAACTCATGACTTGGAATTAGCAGCAATAGTTTTTGCTGTGAAGATATGGAGGCACTATCTGTTGGGAGAGAGGTTTGATCTATTTACGGATCACAAATCCTTGAAGTGCTTTTCTCTCAAAAGGATCTCAACCTTCATCAGCAACAATGGTTGGAGTTCTTGGCCTCTTATGACTTTGATATTTCTTATATTCCAAGAAAAGGGGACGTGGTTGCCGATGCATTGAGTATAAGATATGCTGAATTAGGAGCAATGTTCTTGGAGTGGAAGAATATGGAGTACATAGTTGGATTTGATTTCGCGCCGCATTATGAGAAAGAGCCTAAAATGTTGGCAAGTTTGTTGATCAGACCTATTCTTGTAGAAAGGATTAGTACTAGTCAGAAGCGCGATGCTAAGCTAGCAGAAACCATGGCAAGGATAGAGATGGGAGTAGAATCTGAAGATATGAGGCAGTACTGAATCGACTGAGATGGTTGGCTTCCTAAGGATGGGAGTAGAAATCATTCCAGATTGACTATCCATCCTGGTGGTAACAGGATGTATAGAGATATGAGGCGGACTTACTACCGGCAAGGTATGAAGAAGGATGTAGGGAAATTCATCTTGAATTGTATGAACTGCCAGTTAGTGAAAGCAGAGCAGAAGAAGCCTAGTGGGTTACTTCAACCACTAGACATGCTCGGGTGGAAATGGGAGAAAATATCTATGGATTTTATAGATGGATCGCCAAGAACTAGAGCAAGATATGACAGCATATAGGTAGTGGTGGATCAACTAACCAAGAGCACAAGGTTCATACATGTCAGGTCAAATAGGACGGCATCCAAGCTAGCTGAGTTGTATATGAAGTGGATTGTACGATTCCATGGTGTGCCAAAAAGCATTGTAAGCGATAGAGACCCGCTGTTTACTAGTGGATTTTGGAAGAGCTTACAAGAAGCATTAGGAACCGAGCTGCATCTTAGTACAATTTATCACCCATAGACGAATGAGCATACTGAGAGAGTGAATTGTACATTAGAGGATCTTTTGCGGGCTTGCATCATAGACTTTGGAGGATCATGGAAAGATCATCTGCATTTGGTGGAGTTTGCATACAACAACAGTTATGAGGTGAGTATTGGTATGGCTCCATATGAAACACTGTATAGACGACCGTGTAACGCACATTCGTGTTGGCGGGAAGCGGGCGAGAAGCCGATACTTGGGCCAGAATTGATTAGAGAGACTTCGAATAAAATTCAGATCATCAAGCAATGAATGAAAGCTGCTTAGGATTGATAGAAAAGCTATGCAAATAAGAGAAGGAAAGACTTGGAGTTTTTTTGTCCGGGATATGGTATTTTTGAAGGTTTCTCCTCTAAGGAACGTAGTTCCATTCGGTAGAAATGGGAAGTTGGCACCCAGATTTGTAGGACCCTTTCCGATAATAGAAAAGATTAGGAAGCTAGCATATAGAGTTGACTTGCCTTAGAAGATAGCGGGCGTGCACAATGTTTTTCATACCTCCTATCTATGGAAGCTCGTGCACAACACAGGCATTGTGATAGAACTGGATCTGCTAGAATATGTTGAGGTAGAACTAGAGATTTCTAGGTCTCGTAAGCCACTTCGTATTGTTGGGTACGATACAAAACAACTTGGGAGAAAGATAGTTAAGTTGGTTAAGGTGCAATGAAGCAAAAGTGATAACGATTGTACATGGGAGACAAAAGAGAGCATGAAAGCGATTTATTTGGAGCTCTTTGGATGGTGAGACCCATTGTTTATCGTATCCACTATCAACCATTGTACTTGGTTGATTAGTATTCCACATGCTAGGATAGACATATTTTATTGGTTTCATGGTTGCTTGGTTGGTATGTTTGATGGTTGCAAGTGGTTGGTAGGCATGCAGGATAGCATTGGTTGCTTATGCTTTGACTTGTTTGGGATTTCAAGGGCGAAATTCCTAAAAGGGAGGAGAATGTAATGACCCGTATTTTACGTATCGAAGGATCGTAAAATAATTCTATTTAATTCACTTGGGGTCATATGATTCTATAATTTTGGGATATGACTCTTGGGGGTATTTTGCACACTTTTGATTTTTCTCGAATTTTTGTGTTGCTATTTTGACCTTGAAAATCTTGTTTGGGTTATAACTTTTGATAGGAGCTGAATTTGAGGCTCTAATCAATTCCATTGCTTCGGGATGGTGGTTTCCTATTTTGTAGAATGGTCATATTAGGAAATCGGACTTACAATTATGGAGTTATGCCTGTTTTAAGTTTTGAAAACTACTAGGCATAATTAGTTTATAATTAGCAAGCCCAATTAGTTGTCCCATTAGTCTAATTAGATGACACTATAAATAGGAGCTGAGATAGTTGAATGAAAGGTTTCACTCTTATTCCAAATCAATTCCAAACCCTAGATTTCTCTAAATCTTCCGCAATTCACCTAGATGTCATCCTAAATCACACTAGGTTGCTAATTAATGATTAGATCTTCATTTAGAAGATTCTGCTCATTGTCTTGCTTGGTTGTGAGTGTGATTTTCTCCTATCTGGATCAGATCTACAATTGTTTGGGTTGAATTTAGTAATTGGCGAGTGGTCTACGGCTTCTTACTCTTCTATGTAGGATCATATCTTAGTGTTTTGTGATTACATGCTAAAATGTAAGATTTGGCATGAGTTGGATAAGTTCTAATATAATTTGGTAGTAGAAATCTTATCTAACTCTAGTTGCGTGTTTTATAAGCATATGATCTAAACTGGCTTAGAATTCATCCTATATATGTATGCATATTCATGATTTTAGGTAGATCCATGATTAGAAAGTGATTGCTTGATGATTTACATGTTTAATTGGATGAAATTGTATGTTTGATAGGATGAATTGCTGATGTGCTTTGTTTGGATGATATGTTTTGATGTGTTTGCTAGTGTTGTGATTGCATAGGAAGTTAGATCGGAGAATTGAGCAAATCAGAAGCTAAATTGATCAGAATTGGATAAACTTGGTGGATGTGCTTTGAAGCATGGTAGGATGCTATTGGTTAATTTTCATGGCAATTAATGCTAAGGGGTAGATTCAGCCCCGAATTATCATGGTTGATTTGTCATCGAATTTAGAGGAAGCCTCATGGGACTTGGTGAATTAAGGGATGGTGCAAGAAAGGCATTGGGATGTTGTTTATTGCTTGGAGCAAGAGACTGGCAAAGTGTGGAAGGACAAGACGAATTAACTTCTACGATTTGAAGATGGATACTTGGAAGAGCTAACTCGGATGCTACGATTGATAGGTCAGAGTCTATAGCATCTGGAATGAAGGCAATGGAAGATGGAATGAAGTTTGGACCAAGATCTGGCTAAGTATCTAACTCGACCCGAATTAAGGATGTTGATTTGGTACCGAATATAGCAGGGAGGTTCAGGGAATGTGCAACTTCTGGGGATGGATACAGAGTTTCAGTAGGTCATGCTGGAGGTGGTGGCTTGTTCTTATCATAAAGGATGGTGATATAACAACACGATGAAATTATGGCTCATTAGTTTGTGACTCCTAATTGGGGTAGGTATCGAAGAGGGAAACTCGGGGTGTATTAGGCTACGAATAATGGAATGGATTGAGTGAGTAGGGCTCGTTATCCAATGTAGAGCACTGAAGACTCAGATGTTATGGGAGTGCCAAGGAATTGTTGATAACTTGAAGTTTTCTTATTGTAATCAAAGCAGGGGCATTAGTGGGGACGCCCATGGACTGGATTTCGAGTCCTGAAAGTCCGTTTACCTTGGACCGCTGGATTGGGTCTAGTATCTTGCTTCGGGCTTGGTGACACGTACCGGGCTTCGGGTCCTGAAGGAACGAGAGTAAATCTAGAACCAGGATTTACATTAGTCGCTGACAAATGAAGATGGTCATACGAGTTATCATATATTCGGGGCACGTGGAGCATGATATCTAGGATTTTCTTGATGATTGCTACGATTGCTATAGTTGCTCTCTTGGGTAAGCTATCACCAACAGGCATCAAGGAGAGGGGGTACTGGAGATAGGGTTGGTTGTATCCTTTCCATCCTATGTTGTGTATAGCATCTTTATTTATGTTATTACTTAGCATATTATTATATGTGCTAACTCTTTAGTTGCAGGGACATGTCGGGTATGATTTGTATGACTTTGCATTACCATATTTTCCTGCATAGTACTTTGAGTTTCATTTGCTGCTCAAACCAGACTATTTCCGACTCGAGGTTTCATGCTTTGCTTCTTATTATCTCGGGTACTCTTAAATGAATAGACTAGAGAGTCGGTCTAAGTGATGTTGTTGCTGTTCAAAGGACGAGCTAGGAGCGGCTAAGACATATACTATGCTACACACACACACATATGGACTTCTTAGTTTAAAAAAATGGACTTCTTCGCTTTTTGCTGGGTAGCACTGTGGAGCCTTTGCAGTGCTGCTATTTCCGACTCTTTGTTATTTGAGAGAGTGATGATGTAGTGAGGACTTGTTGTATACATTCAATATGACATTTGTATATGACCTTATGATTCTACTCTGATGATATTTCATTTAGTTAATGCTCACTATTTCATCATATATGTGTTATTATATTTTGTCTCTGCGTTGTGAGATACGATAGATTTTGTGCTGCATTTATTCATTCTGAATCTTGATGATCGTTTTATATTAGTCGGGCACGGTTCTAGCGTACTATTTAGGTATATTGATGCTGGTGGTATAGGATGGTCGTCACAGTGCAGGTATTGTTCTGAACAAGAATGCTTGCATAGCTTGTCCTTTTCATCGTGGTAGTAATTGTATCTGCCTAGACGAGATGCCCTATGACACTACTGATACGACTGAGAGCCTCTTCATCCTAGTGTTCAAGCCTCAAATTCTTCTATTTAATCCAAATTGGCATTTCTTGAAGATGATCTCTGATGAAGTCTGTGCCAGGAGTCCACTGTTTAACGACAACCAATCGTGAGTTAAGAGTATAAGGTCCATCGTCCAGAATCTTTGTAACTTCTGTAGTAGTAGAGAGATGAACTAGAAAATGTCCAGATTGATGTAACTCCAGTTTGTATTCATTTTGTGGTTGCCAAACACGGTTAATGTAAATTTTGAATTGAAAAAACGTTGGTTTGTAACCGAAAATGTAACAAACAATAGTATTCTTCCATTTAGTTTGTGATCACTATAATAATTCATCAGGAAGTGAAACGAATTGAAATGATCCTTCATTAGCCGGTTCATAGAACTTCATTTGCAACTGTTTAATTCCTTTTTCTCATGTAACTGCTTCCTTGTATGTGCCTGATGCTATTCCCGTTGCTTTAGTTCCACGAGAATAATCCTCCGTCGAAACTTTGGCAGAATCCGATGGAAATACAAGAAAATGTGGAACTTTTTTTTACAATTCTTAGCCATTGCGTCGACGGACGGGAAATGGAGGAGATGAATTGTTTTCCATCCTTTTGTTATCTCTCAAAACACGAAAAATCAAATAAACTTGTTTTCTATTTTCTATGTTAATTTCATTTTTCGAAATTGCGTGTTTTCCAACAATACATAAGAAATGCCCATTTTTGTTTAGACAAAAATAAAAAACTAAAAACAGCAAACCAAACGGGCCTAAGTCTAGGGTCACATGTCGGATCATAGGCTCTTCTTAAATCTCTCTTTGTTGTTTGTCACTGTCAAAGCTCCGTTGAACTCCAAAATGATATATTTTCTGGTATTTGAGGTCATTGTACTATACACATTTCTAATATAAATGAAGCAGTCACGTTGGAGTATTAATGTGGATGTAGTTTAGAGATTCATCGAACAACTTTAAAAAATCTTTGTCTAATATTGTACTTTTCTACTAATAGTTATTCTACGTTATGATATTATCTTTGATTCAAGTTAGGGTTGTCAATGGATACCCAAAAAATTCGAAATTCGTCGTATCCGTATTCGAAAAGCGGTTAAATATCCGATATTCGGTAAAACAGATGCAGATGCGGATACGAAGACATCCGCATCCGAAAATTATCCGTTCGGCTTTTGTCAAGATTATACTTTAAATTATGTGTATTTTAGTATAATGAAAGATATTTATTTTTTTATTTTTTATTTTTTTAGTAACTCAACCCAGAGCCCTGATGAAATCGTAGGGATGGGAGGAGCCCCCTGTCTGGTCCGACCATAGACAGGAGGGAAGTTAGTCAACCTAGCATAGAGATTTGTTGCCCCCAACCAGTTTTTCGGTTTTATGGGGACCCACCTCCACGTCTTGAAATTAGGAGTAGGGCAGACGGGAATCAAACCCACGACATGTTTGCCAGGAAGCAGGTATTACTCAAAACTATTTATTATCTTCATATTTGTTTATTTCGAATACTTTTATAGTCAATGGGATTGAAATTTTTTTATGTTAAACTAAAATTTTCTATTTATATCTTTTGATTTATCGATCATTAACGGATATGATAATTATCCGATATCCGTCTGTATCCGCGGATGCGAATATCCGATATCCGAAAATTATTTCGAATGCGGATATAGTATTATCCACATCCGAAAGTATCCGTTGAAAAACCTAATCCAAGTTCTATTATATATGTATGTGTGTGGATACGTATACTAATATATATATATATGTATGTATGTATCTGTGTGTGTACGTGCGTGCACACACACACACGTCTGTGTGTACGCATACACACATATGGATTTAACATTAACACATAATCGGTAAATCAAACGCTTAGAGACCTCAGAGTCCTCAAAAACTAAATTTAGGGTAACATGTCGGATCTTAGACTCTTCTTAAATCTGTGTTTGGCGTTTGTCCTTTTTTTTAAAACATGATTAAAGATGCCAATAGGACTCGATCATTTGACATTAACAAGGGTAATTGAGGATGCAAACTTTTATAAAATACGAAAGCCCAACTACCTTAGTTACGTAAGAAAAAGACGCTCGAGGCTCCGAAGTCTCCAATAGCCAGTTTTCTGACAGAGACCCTGAAAAATAAACTTCGAAGTGCGATTGGAAGAAAAAGGCATATCACTCTCAACTAAAGTTATGCTTGGCTCTGGAAGGTAATGTAAGGACACAATCATTTCTTCGCTCTTAATCAACCCTGTTTCTTTAGACAAGATATCACCACCACAAAAAAGATGCACATATATGTAGATAAGATCGCTAATCATTATTTGCTTCAATAATTAATGCTTCTATAACAAAGATTGTACTTTTGGGTGGGGTTCAATTATATGCTACCAAATTTATTTATACCATGATGATACTTTACAGCATATATACTGTGAATCTCCAGATCACGGTACTCACTTTGGTTGATTTTATCAACAATATCATTTTACCATTGACACTTACGATAGCTTTTTTTAATCTTCTATTTCTTTGAATGTCTACATATGAACCTTGTTGGGTTTAACTCACAAACATGACATTTCAATGTATTTAAATAGCCAAAGATGTAATTAATGGATCATAAGGATGTACAACAATAAATTCTTATATTTCATCTATACATAATCATAATTATTTGCTTAAGCAGTTACAAACATAAGTCATGTTTTATTGCATGTTATGATCTTCATGTCTTTATAAAGCAAAATGACTTTTGAGACTCAAGTGCCAATAAAGCTGGTTATAGCTCATCTCTTTATACAAGAGAATAAAGTTTACGAAAAATAATATACAGCCCATTCACATCTTAAGTTGCCTAGCATAACAATGCCAACTACTTTTATAATGATATAAAGGTCAGACGAGTGCATTGCATTTTCTGTATGGTCTCATATATATCATATCGACTATTATGATATGAGAAATGAATATACAAATGATTTTGCATTTACGATTAAAACAAGATTGCGGGGCCAAAGTAATGCAATGCTGTGCTCGATACTTTTATATGAGTACGACTGGCCTCTGTTTTTATCTTTATGCGATGAGGCAAGTGGATTTCACAGTGGCGAACCACTTGTGTTTCAAGTCCACAGTACAAGCTCTCCATCATTTTGCTTATGATTGATTGCGACTCATTTAGAAAATGCCAAGTATGTATTTTGAAACTGGAGCATACGTCTTCAAAATGATCACATACAGTCTTCAAAATGCCAAGTATGTATTTATCTGGTTGGTAGAATACTGAAAATAAGACAGATCTTAACAACTGATATTTATAGTTACGTACCGATCTAATCTAACAGTATGACAGTGAAGGTTTTCAACTAAACGGGTTCAACTAAACTCAACCAATGCTTTTTTAGGAACATAGTATTTTAAATAGGGGCTTTGCATCAAAGATCTCTATTTTTTTTTACAAGAAAAATCCCCGTGTATATGAATATGTAAATTAGGTTCACAGTTTTTTCTAAATCAGAAAGCGCAAGTTAGCTTGCGCTTTTTAGACATTAAAATTTTTTCAAATTTTAAAAAAAATTTCAAAATCAAAAAGCACAAACTAGCTTGCGCTTTTCTGATTGCACTTTTCAAAAATAATTTCAAAATCATAAAGTGCAAAGTAGCTTGCGTTTTCCTAATATAAAGTGCAAGTTAACTTACACTTTTCAAAATTTTCGAAAATTTTTAAAAAAATTTTAAAATTAGAAAAGTGCAAGTTACCTTGCATTTTCTGTCAGAAAAGTGCAAGACACCTTGCATTTTTTATTTTTCAAAAATATGGACCAAATTTACATATTCATTTCTGCAGAGACTTTTCCTATAACAACATCAAAAACAGAGACCCATAGCACTTTTCTTGTTTTAAATAACAAACACAGGCCCGGTTTCAGGGCTAGGCTAGCCAGGCGGCTGCCTAGAGCAATCCCCCGGGTGAGGGCCAAGGTGGAGCAATCAGAAGGTTAACAGTGTTTGATATTTTATAAGTATTATTGTATGTTCTTGTCCAAATACAACGTTGGTTTGGTGGTAGCAGGCACGTTTCCTAAGTTTAAGATTGCAGGTTTGATTCTTGGCTAGTGCAATAATTTTTGAATTTTTTCCCAACCGAACTTTTGGTTGCCTAGGTCAACCCATCTATTTGAACCGGCCCTGAACCAACCCAACCATGGTTCACAATGGTTAATTTTCAACTTTGAAACATTGCACTTCTGGAAATAAAATAGCATTACGTGCGCATGAACCAACCGTTTAACCTTAAAACTTTGAATAAAACGTCTATATTAACATCTTTGAACCACATAGTTCTGCAAATTAAAGAAAAAACTATCGTTTAATTCTTTATATTTTTTTTCAAATAATCAATTTAACAAAAATTTTATAACCTTAATCACCAAATTGTTGAATTACCTTATCAACTTCACGATATGAAATATTGTTAATGTCCGTTTTATGAATCTTTGCTAAACTGAACATCTTTTATCTTACAAAGTTAGAAAATTAACCTTTTTGCACCAAATAAAGTGTTATAGAATTTGTTTAATTAATATTTATTATCAAATGTTCGAAAAAAATTATTTCTAAAAGAAAATATATAAATTATAATTATAATTAAAATTATTTTATATTTAGATCGAAAGAATAGAAAATAAAAATCAATCCAGTTCTCACGGTCTAACTAGTTGAACCACTGTACTTTTAACCTTGCATCAATACGGTTCGACTCGTATGGTTCAATCTTCGAAACTATGGTTTACCGATTAACACTTAATACTAACTAAAATCTCCAATAACGAGGAGTGATCAATTTTCTCTAGTCCAATGGTTCTTTCTTATTTTAAATAAAGGTTTGGATGGGGTGCATGTGTTTCTATGTGTGTGCATGCATGGTGATGGTGGATGAGGAGGAGGTTGTGGGTTTTCTACATATTTATCATGATCGGACCATGAGTCTAACCGTGGCGATTTAAGTTTTAAGGTTTTGATGGTTCAATAAGCAAAACTATTGACACCATGCATTTTTTATTTTTAGAAACTTTCACATTTAAATACAAATTTTATGCAAAAACATTGAAGAAAATAATGCTAAGTAGGCAGGTCATAGAAGATATTCAATGCCTACAATCTAAATATAAGTTATACACAAAAATATCGAAGAGAAAAAAAATATTAAGTAGGCGAGTCACAAAAGATCTTCAATGTCTGCAATCGAACTTGTATACTGCTGTAGTTGCATAATTGTAATAAGACAACTATTGTTGTGCACACATCAAAATGCACAACGGTAGAATCTTAGTGGCGGTGAACTGGATGAAGTCTGCAGTGGTCTTGGAGGAGCTATGATTTTTGCAATTTTGATTTTCTTCTTTAGAACAATACTGAGAATGAGAACAAGAGAGAATGAAGCGGTGAGAAAATAAGGAGAAAATAAAAAAACTGGCTCAGTTAGGTAAAATGAATGGTAGGACCAATGGCTCAAAGGCTAGACCTTTGGTTCGCATACAGTTGAGGTCTGATTAAGTTTTAGACCAAAACGGTCCATGGTCCGGGATTGGATCGGTTATGATAACCGTTGCTAATTTTCTTGCAAGTATAGAATAAGCCGACCTGCATAGCCCTATCGGCCCGCTTGGTTCAAATTGTCAGCATATTATCCTACACCTTGGCTCGCTTCTTGGTCCATGTCATGGCTTGCATCTTGGCCCTCGCATTTCTAGAAGCTAGTATCTTGGCTCGTCCATTTCACGGCTAGCTCGGCATTAACGCCCGCATATACCAAACAAAGCCCGTAGTACTTATTGGCATACCCCCAACAACATATAGTGGCTCAAGACGCAAAACGACTATTAGGGTTCGAACGTCCCAGCCAATTGCTCACTCTCCAATAAGGTCCCCCGCTCATCTTCTAACTCCACTGCCCGCATGTTCTGAAGCTATCTTGTCTTGACTCAACAAGCTTTGGCGAGAGGCGCTTAACCGCCCCTATAAAAAACGTTCGCATGCACTGTTTCCTTGGAAAGACTGGTGCATAAGACATTATTCATTTGACAAAAGTGCCATCGTGAAATAACCACTTTATGTTCATAGCTGTCATCATTGAAAAATGCCCTGCACAACCACTCCATGATCCAATGCGGCCTATCCCTGACAAGGCATGCTCTATTACTGTAACATTCCTAATTTTTGATAATATTATTAAGGAGATTTAATTAGATAAATTAAATAGAATCATGTAAGAATTAAAATGATAAGGGGATTGAGATTTGAAAATAAAACTTAAGGCCATGCTCAATAGTTATAAATGGGCTAAATGGACTAATATGTTATTAATTCACATAAAGGCCTATTGGGGAATAACCGCCTTCATTTCTATAACCCACCTATGCACGCATCCTTTCATTTTCTCACCTTCATTTTATTTCTCGAGAACAAAACAAACGTAAATGTAAGAAAGCCGGCCATTACAAGGAAGAAAAGAGGGGAATATTAAATCAAGCTAAGGAATTAAAGCAAGGAGATTAATCTTAAATCAAATCTCAATGCTCTTATCATATTCAAGGTGAATAATAATTCATTCCATCTCTATTTTGTTTTTATAATCATATGTTTTTGGATTTAAGGTTAAATTCGTTTTTATGATGTTTTGGATGATGATATGCTTGAATTATAATATGCTTGATTTAAACCAATTCACTTACATAAGAATTTGCACGGTTTTAGGGCAAAACCGATTGTTATTGAATTTAGAATGCCATAGAAAAATTATATGTTAGGTACAAAATGATTTTAAAGATGGATTTAAATTTTCATAATATTCCAAGCTATGGCAAAATTTATTATGAATTTCTAAGGAAAATAAGATATGATTGAGTTTAAAATTTATTTCAAAAATCTCAGGAAGAAATTGGGTCTGAAATTTTAATATGTTAGGTGACATGATGAAATTGAATTTCTGTGATTTTTGGGGATTTTTCCTAATTGATTTGCTATGGAAAATAAATTATTTTAAAAGAAGTACTTATTTGCAACATTGGTTTGGCTTAATGGAAGAGCTTAAACATTAATTTTCCTTCTATTTAGATCTGATAAATGCGGCAATTATTTTGTAAAGTATTTGAAAAGTTTTAAGACAAACAATTAAAAGATTACACATAGGCAGGTTAGTTAAAGCAATAACTAAAAATGAGCATGATTTCAGCCTTTAATCAGAAAAGAGTGTTCCGCCTCCTTTAGTAATACCTTTCGACTCCATTGCTTCCGTCCCAACTCGATCAAAACCAATCCAGCCGAAACCTACCTAGTCGAAACTAATACACAAGATATCACTTAGATGGTACGTAGTGTATTGGAGGAAAGGTGGAAGCTATGGTGTCGAAAGCAATGCTTCTGATGGGATCGAAACCTTAGTTCCGTTTTCAAATGTTAAGTGCCTATTTTGTTTTCCTAAAGAATTTGATGTAGTCGAAACCAATGTTTTCGAAAGGATTTTATAAATAGCTTTCGAAGAAGGTTGCCGTATTATGTTTAAAGTATTAGCTTTCAAAAGAGCTCCTTTTTGTTTTTGAATAAGTGCTTTTGAAAGTAATGGTTTCGACCAAGTCAAAACCCAGCCGCTATTTTCCCTTCTGAGTGTATTGAAGCCATCAATGCTTTCGAAGGGTTATCTCTGTTTTAACCTAAGCTAAGCCACTTCCTAAATGCTTTTAATAGGGGTTGAGGGTTCCGAAGGCAATGGGGTCGAAACGGGGTTTCGACGCTACCCTTCGAAGTTTTAACTTAAAGGTTTTGGGCTTGCGAATAGGTGGTTCTCACACCATCTACTTTTTCTCAAACAATTCTATAAGGGTTTCAAAAGAGATTCTTTCGTATATAACCACTTTGACCCAAAAGATATTTATAAAGAGTAAAACCCAATGTTTTCGAAAGGGGAACTTTCATTAGTTTCGAAGCTATTTTCCTAAAGATTATAAAGCAAGGTTTTGACACATTCGAAAGGTATATACTTAGAGTTTTGAAAAGAGGTTTTCTATGCTTTCGAAGAAGGTCATCTAGTGGTTTCGAAAGTGATGTTTTAAGGTTTGAAAACAAATAACCCATTCTCAATTTAAAAAAGAAATACCATGGCATAAACATAGATTTTTGAGAGTATTACTTCTTCATGTATTTATTCACAATGTAATTAACCCATAACGGTACTTTGGGGAATGGCAGAATAACCATCTAGGTTGACCCAGTAGTGAATATAACATATGAAATGTTAAAACCTTAATTAAAGATATTGATAAGGGCCAATAAGTTTAGATTAAGCCCATGAAAATGGTGTAAAGGGAAAGATATTGGCAGAGGCCAATAGGTTCATAGTCAGCCCATGAAAACTATGATTTGATATTGGCAGGGGCCAATAGGTTTATAGTTAGCCCATGAAAACTATATCCGGATTAAGATATTGACAGTTAGTCAATAGGTTCCTATTCAGCCCATAAAAACTTGGATAAGAGTAAAGATATTGACCGTTAGTTAATAGGTTCTTAGTCAGCCCATGAAAACTAGGTTAAAAGAAAAGATATTGGAGTTATCAATAGGTTCTTAGTGATCCCATGGAAGGCCATGCAAATCACCAGCATGTTGGTTGGAGACAGATTAGTCTTAGGTCCAGATTTGGTTAGGGAGGCGTCAGCGAAGATTGAGTTAATCCAAGAAAGGATGAAGGAAGCTCAATCCAGACAGAAGAGTTATGCAGATAAGAGGCGTAAAGACCTAGAGTTCTGAATTAGAGATAAATTTTTTATCAAGGTGTCACCGATGAAGGGTGTGGTACGATTTGGAAAGTCAGGGAAGTTATCCCCGAGATATATTGGACCATTCCAAATTATAGAGAGGATTGGGAAGCTCGCATATAGAGTGGAATTGCCGGGCAATATGGCAGGTGTCCATAATGTATTTCATGTGTCCCATCTTTGCAAGTATGTGCATGATCCAGAGACTGTTATTCCTTCGTCAGCGTTGGAGGACTTGATAGTAGAGCCCAATTTGACTTTTGTTAGACAACCAGTTCAAGTTGTAGAGAGGGATGATAAAAGATTGAGGAATAAGACAGTCAGGTTGGTAAAAGTTCAGTGGAGCGACAACGAGAAGCACTGTACTTGGAAGACAGAGGACAGGAGTAGAGATACTTATCCTGAATTGCTTTGAGGGTATGTCTATATTAGATTTATATAGATAGTTACTAGTCAGATAGGCTAGTATGTTTGTTAGGAGCTATTACAGATGATTGCTATGTTTAGTATTTAGTCCTTACTGGATTTCGAGGACGAAATTCTTTAAGGGGGGAGCCTGTAACATCTCTAATTTTTGATAACATTATTTAGGAGATTTAATTAGATAAATTAAATAGAATAATGTAAGAATTAAAATGATAAGGGGATTGTGATTTGAAAATAAAACTTAAGGTCGTGCTCAATAGTTATAAATGGGCTTAAATGGACTAATATGTTATTATTACATAAAGGCCTATTAGGGAATAATCGCCTTCATTTCTATAACCCACCTATGCACACATCCTTTCATTTTCCCACGTTCATTTTATTTCTCAAAAATAAAACAAATGTAAACCTAAACAAGCTGGCCATTACAAGGAAGAAAAGAGGGGAAGACTAAATCAAGCTAAGGAATTAAAGCAAGGGGATTAATCTTAAATCAAATCTCAAAGCTTTTATCATATTCTAGGTGAACAATAATTCATTCCCTCTCTATTTTGTATTTATAATAATATGTTTTCAGATTTAAGGTTAAATTCGTTTTTATGATGTTTTGGATGATGATATGCTTGAATTATAATATGCTCGATTTAAACCAATTCACTTACATAAGAATTTGCATGGTTTTAGGGCAAAACTAATTGTTATTGAATTTAGAATGCCATGGAAAAATTATATGTTAGGTAAAATATGATTTTAGAGATGAGTTTAAATTTTCATAATATTCCAAGCTATGGAAAATT
The DNA here is from genome assembly GCA_030737815.1 of Allium fistulosum. Taxonomy (NCBI): domain Eukaryota; kingdom Viridiplantae; phylum Streptophyta; class Magnoliopsida; order Asparagales; family Amaryllidaceae; genus Allium; species Allium fistulosum. Next base: position 325,148,110 of record CM060906.1, on the reverse strand, counting down.
TATTATGAGTTCCTAAAGGAAATATGATATAATTGGGTTTAAAATTTATTTCGATTATTTTCAGAAGAAATTGGGTATAAGATTTTAATATGTTAGATAACACGATGAAATTGAATTTCTGTAATTTTTGGGGATTTTTCCTAATTGATTTGTTAAGGAAAATAAATTATTTTAAAAGAAGGACTTATTTGCAATATTGGTTTTGCTTAATGGAAGGGCTTAAACGTTAATTTTCCTTTGATTTAGATCTGATAATTGCGGCATTTATTTTTTAAATTATTTGAAAATTATTAAGGCATCCAATTATAAGATTACACATAGGCAGGTTAGTTAAAGCAATTACTAAAAATGAGCATGATTTTAGCCTTTAATCAAAAAAGAGTGTTCCCTTCCTGTAGTATACCTTCGACTCCATTGCATCCGTCCCAACTCAGTCGAAACCAACCCTGCTGAACCCACCTAGTCGAAACCAATACATAAGGTATCACTTAGATGGTACGTAGTGGATTGGAGGAAAGGCGGAAGCTATAGTGTCGAAAGCAATGCTTTCGATGGGGTTGAAACCTTAGTTCTGCTTTCAAATGTTAAGTTGCTGTTTTGTTTTACCTAAAGAATTTGACGTAGTCGAAACCAATGTTTTCGAAAGGAGTTTATAAATAGTTTTCGAAAACGGTTGCCGTATTATGTTTAAAGTATTAGCTTTCGAAAGAGTCCATTATTGTTTTTGAATAAGTGCTTTCAAAAGTAATGGTTTCGACCAAGTCAAAACCCGGCTGCAATTTTCCCTTCCGAGTGTATTGAAGCCATCAACGCTTTCGAAGGGTTATCTCTATTTTAACCTAAGCTAAGCCACTTCCTAAATGCTTTCGAAAGGGGTTGAGGGTTCCAAAGGCAATGGGGTCGAAAGGGGGTTTCGATGATACCCTTCGAAGTTTTAACTTAAAGGTTTTGGGCTTTCGAATAGGTGGTTCTGAAACCATCCACTTTTCCCTAAACAATTCTATAAGGGTTTTGAAAGAGATACTTTCGTATATAACCACTTTGACCCGAAAGATGTTTATAAAGAGTAAAATCCAAGTTTTTGAAAGGGGTACTTTCATTAGTTTGAAGCTATTTTCCTAAAGATTATTAAGCAAGGTTTTGACACATTCGAAAGGTATATACTTAGAGTTTTAAAAAGGGGTTTTCTATGCTTTCAAAGGAGGTCATACAGTGGTTTCGAAAGTGATGTTTTAAGATTTCAAAAGAAATAACCCATTCTCATTTTAAAAAAGAAATACCACGGCATAAATAAAGATTTTTGAGAGTATTACTTCTTCATATATTTATTCACATTGTAATTAACCCATAACGATACTTTGGGGAAGGGCAGAATAACCATCTAGGTTGACCCAGTAGTGAATATACCATATAAAATGTTAAAATCTTAATTAAAGATATTGTCAGGGGCCAATAGGTTCACAGTAAGCCCATGAAAACTGTGTAAAGGGAAAGATAGTGGTAGGGGCCAATAGGTTCATAGTCAGCCCATGAAAATTATGATTTGATATTGGCAGGGGCCAATAGGTTCATAGTTTGCCCATAAAAACTATATCCGGATTAAGATATTGACAGTTGTCGATAGGTTCCTAGTCAGCCCATAAAAACTAGGATATGAGTAAAGATATTGGTAGTTAGTCAATAGGTTCCTAATCAGCCATGAAAACTAGGATAAAAGAAAAGATATTGGATTTACCAATAGGTTCTTAGTGATCTCATAAAAACTATGAAATAAGACAGGTAGTCCATAAACAATTAATAGGTTATTAGTAAGCCCATGAAAACTAATAGGTTAATAGTAACCCTAGAAACTATAATTGAGACAGATAGTCAGAATGAATGGGATGGGTAATCCAGAATTAACTTACTTGTTTGCATATCATCATATTATTTTGAAATCTTTTTAACCATTATGGATGCAGGAGAACAATAATTGGTTTTATCAAGTTTTTAAGATACTAGTGAGGAGAAAACCCATTGTGCTAATTGGTGTGGTCTCAATAGATATCTAAATGTTTGAGATGGTAGATTATTATTCATACCAAGCATTATGTCTGACTCGAAGTTTTTGTTTTCCCCTTATACTCTTGGGTACTTAATTAATTTTGAGTAGTTTAAGGTTTAGGGTTTTCAGGTGTTCTTTTAGAAGAATAAAGCTTCTGATGATGTGCAGGAGGCATGCTAGCTACTTAGAGTTCATTTATTTCGCTGTGTTTGGTTGTAAAGGCAAACTTGTTTTATTGCCTTATTATATATACTCTGATATTCAAAGGGGGCATCTTCATATGTCGCTCTTGGTGTATTTTGTAATAAGTATATTTTATCCGAACGTGGTCAGCGCACTGGGATTATGTAATGAATTTGAAATGTTTTGAAATGGAATGTGGACTTTGTTTGCTTCCATATTCTTGTGTTTCTGTGTATCAATGTATCTAACATTGCCGTATTTGGACGCCAAGAATTAATAACTATGGATGACTGCAGCATTCTTAGCCATTAGTTTTGGGCCTCCAAGTAAGGGGATGTTGCAATTATAGATTGCCAGTTGGCATCATCTGCACCACATAACCAAGATGGCATCTTAGCTGGTGTGCATTAGCCAAGCACCTTGATTAATGGGCCAGAGTGATTTTGTGACCTTAGCAGTGTAATCTCACCCACACATCATAGATTCCAGCGGCTATAGACATGCATTTTTTTACCAGGGTTGAACATCTTAAACTCTTAAGCATTGTAGTTTCTTACCATGATCTCTTATAGTCCAACTTATTGTAAGAGAAGCAAAGTAATAAGAAAATCCTCATAGTTGACGTATATCAACTTTGACCAAACCATTCTAAATTCTGTGTCTCTTTGTTTATTGTGCACTTTACTTCCTCATTTTACAATTTTATAATTGAAATATCAGTAAGTAACATTTCTAATATCAATCCTCTACAGTTAAATCCTTGCTAAAGCCAGTAAAATCTCCGCTATAGCGCTTAACACTCTTCGTCTGTTATGCTTTTTCAATATAGCGCTATTAAATAGTAGATCCACTTTAAGCCATGTTATTTTCTGCTACACCCACTAAACAAAAGCTTTTTGTACTCACTTTAGCAATACTAATATAAAAAGATTGATTTGACTAGTTCTTTTTTGAACCAAATAAAAAAAAGTTAGGGTAAAGACCTGCTATTAAGGTATAAATGCTCAATATAAGTTAGAAATCTATTGTAGTCACCAAATCTAGACTGCATAAATTATGATATTCTTCGGTATTGTTATATAAGATTAAACAATATTTCCTTTCCTTACACAAATGATTTAAAAATGCGAATAAATTAACTTTAAATATTTAGTTATACGTCGAATGAAACTTTTTGCACATCCGTCATTTTCTACAATATTCCCGCTTTATCCCCGATATAACCTTTTGTATCTCCATCACTGTGGAACTGTTAAGCACTTTTATATAGTATCAATCATAATTCTGATGTTGGTTAAACTTTTGGCCAACATTTTGGCATTAGGAAGGAGGCTGCCAAAAATTTTCTCTCCTTTGGTCTCTATTCTTCTCTATAAACACCTCTTATGTTCACACTGTGCAAACCTTGGTGAAAATGAAGTTGACAGCTCCAATGGTAATAACATCAATGAAGCTACTAGGGAAAGTGCTATTTGTCTCATCCTGGGTTTTGACCAATTACATATGGCTCAATATGATAAATAGTTTGACTAGCATTAGACAACTTTCCCTTGAGGTGAATGAACTCAGGGCTAGGATGAACACTCAAACTATGAACTTTGGACCGATAATCCCACCAGTAATTGATTAGACCCCTATTTGGCATGTCGTTCCTAGTACCTACAACATAATGCACGATGCTCATGAAAGGACCATGTTGGAGATCCCCGTTTGAGGTGCTTCCATCAATCATAGAGTGTGCATTCTACCCAATAGCAAGATTATGCCCACGATGTCTCGAAACCTAAATCAATAATTTATCGAGAGAACCAAGTAGACCGCTACACCACTTTGGCAGAAAGACTGTCTACATTTTATCTCCTTGCTATTGGGGTGCACGACTTATGCTTCGATCGCCTCAACAATGGTGGGCAAGTTAGGAATTCAAATCCTAGAGAGCCAACGGTCCATTCTCGGTCCTAAATGGAGGTGCCCCATCCTAGGTCTCACAAGAGATGGGCACACCAGCCAAGATCGCCCTCAAACATCAGAAATAGATCTCCTATCCTAATCCAACATCACTATTCCCCTTGAAATACCATCGTCATAGACCCACTTCACGTTCATCCCAAACTAGGGCCCCATGCCGTCTGCAGCATGTAGAAGCTCTACGACAACAAATGCATAGGATCCAGGCCAAGAACACTAAAGCCTAAGGCTTATCAGATGATGATCATGGAGAACCTTTCTTCAAAGAAATCTTAGGAACTCACATCCACTGGAGGTATGCATTGCCTCCTATTGATAAATATAATGAGAGCATGGACCTATCTGACCACATGATAGCTTTTACTTCAATCACCCATGCTCTCCGACTTTCTAGCAGCGCCAAATGTCTATTTTTCCCCTCTACCCTCACTAAGCCAGCTTCTTGCTGGTTCCTCCACCTCCAGTCTAGAAACATTCACTAATGAGCCTAACTTTATATAGACTTTAAGCCTTGCTTCTTTACATCAAGAACTAGAATCATGATGACATGCGAACTAGGCACAGGGCCCAATGGCTCACTCTATTCATATGTATGTAGCTTTAATAAGGAACCAATCTGTGTGAGAGGTGCAGATAAGAATCAATAAAGTTAGTGGTATTCCCTAGGGGAAATTATGTAATTTGTTACATATATTTAACTCGATAACCAATCTTGTTAAAAATTAAAGGTGTTTTCTTTCTATTATATACTTGATATAATGTGTTATATTAATTACTTACTTAATTAAAAGTATATTTAATATAGAAAATCCATAAATTATTTGTTTGATGATAGTAGTTACAATATGTTGTAATCATGAGTGATTTATCATAATAAACTAAACATGCCATTTTAAATATTCCTTGTTAAGATGTATCGAGACTGAATACTGATACATCTGTTGAGACTAGATTATGCAATGCTCTTCAAATGTTGGGCAATATATTACTCATGGCTGTTGGGCACACCAAGAGGATACATACTGATAATTATTAGATAACAGTGGAACGACTCACTCGAGAATTCTTTGTTAGTTAATATAACTATGGTCAAACAGACAATCTCGAAGTGACGATGTTACACAGTTCCCTAGACTTAAGAATACTATGAAACTTTAATATAGACACTCCACTTTTATTATAGTTAAATTGTGACATAGCATCCATCGAATGACTATAGTTAGGTTTGAGTTGAAACATTAGAAGTGAAACACTATTCAATAGAGAATTCATCTCCTAGTTATATGGAGCTAGTAACACGGTTAACGTTAACTCAAAATCAAAGTCTCCGACCAGGGCAGTATGGTTAGTAATAATTGTTATTATTAAGCTAAGGATTTTGTGTTTGGAACTATAAAGCTGAATGTGGACAATGTTGGAGTTTTGACCAAAACCAAATTCCATAAGTCCTAATGTGATACAGTATTGACGAAGAAGATTGGTGTAAATAATCGTTGTTACTAGGAACCTCTTATAAAAAGTAAAATTGAATATTACCCAAAAGACGTGTAAGCAATAAATTCAGCCAAAATGTCACACCACTGGCTAAGGTGACGTGTGAACGTTAATATTCAAATTGTTCGATATTATTCGCACCGAATTTACACTTTTGAGTCACACAACCATGACGATGAATACTCCAAAAACCACATGATTTAATTAATTGAATCGTTGTAAATTAATTAATATTAATAAATATCAATCATTGAATTTTATTTTTTTCGTTTGAATGCCATTAATATTTAATAAAGTGCGTTTATAAAAGTTATATACGTACATATTGATATATGAATCGATAAACATTTGAATTTGATTTAAATCAGTTAATTACTACGTAGATTTGGAAATTTTGAAGGCTTATCTAGGCACTTTCTTTGACTGGCCCTACATGTATAGAAAATGGATTTGATTTGATTGAGATTTAATGGACAATAAAAGTGGGAAGATTTCAAGGGAGGAATTGGAAAGATTTCGGTGTTTCCCTTAAAAACAAAATCTCTTTCATTTCATTCTTATTCCTTCTACAGACAATTCATTTTTCCTCTCTCTTTCCCTCTTCTATTCCAGCCAAAATAATGGTCTCCAAGGCTTAATAAAAATTCCAAAATCAAATCAAAATAAAACTAAAACAAATAGTGGTTCATACCTCTTGATATTTGTAACATCTGGAGGTTGATTTCTGTATCTAGGAGCTATCTCATCATTCAAGGTACATTCTCTTGGCTACATCTCAAGGTAATAATTCTTATTTTATTTATCCATCATTCACCTTGTTTATATGAACTGGACCTGTCACATATCTCATCCCATCTATGTATTTGTTTATTTGGTTACATAGAATAGACTCCACTTTTACTATATTTTAATTAATTATATGTGTTTACCATATTATTTTAATTTTGAATCCATTTTAAGATATACATTGATTGGTTACCTCTTCATCTTATCATTTTTAGATCTATTATATATGATCTTATATTTAATTAATTGTTCACATTTTTTATATAGTTTAGATCTGAAACCATTGCAATAAATACATATCTGCTTGATTTGTCCTATCAATTTTATTATTCTTTTTTAGTATGTTGTTTAAAAGAAATTACTTTTGATTGAAACCTACGATTTAATTAATGACAAATTCTTTTAATGATTACTTAAACAAATATGAATAAATTGCATATGTTTTCTATTTGAAATCACTTTCAAAATTATATATATATGATTTATATTTGTTGTTTTGAATATAATATTTTGCTATCGCATATTTTGAAAGTTGTTTAAAAAAGTTTGAAACATAATTTATAGTGTTTGGTATGTGTTTATATATATATATAACATAAGATTTATATAATGGACTTTTGTGTAAAATCATAATATTAGTCTTTATCCTTCCTACCTTTGAGACTGGATCCAAATCTGTTGTTTTTTATTTCAAAGTTATAAAATAGTGAAACTTAATTTTAACATACTCATATGTATGTATATGTATATGTATATGTATGTAAGTTCTGCTATAAATATGCATTTTAGATAAAACTATGGATAACAAAGGCACATATAAAGAAAAGATTAATTATGCACGCTTCTTATATGTTGCACTTACACGATATATACTGTTAGTATATTTGGATGTACTCACCATTACAATAAAAATACCATATTATAACAGCATTTTTACAATGGTCAGAAAAGGCCTATTGTAATAGAATCCTTTTACAACGGTTTTATTTTGCTTGTTGTAATAGATGCCACTTGTAAACAATTCTTTTTCTTTGCTCGTTGTAATAGATGCCAATTTTCAGAACTCATTTTTAGCTAGTTGTAATAAATACATATTACAACTATTTTGTTTACCAGTTGTAATAAAGGCTAATTTTCAACAATTCTTAAACGATCATCGTTATCTTTGATTATTTTAGACGTTGTAGGGGGATTTAATTAGTTGTAACATCCCTCACTTAGAGGCCCAAAACTAACAGCTATGGATACTACAATCATCCATAGTTATTAATCGTCGGCGATCAAATACGGTAATGTTAGATACATTGATATAACAGAAACATAAGGATATGGAAAGAATTTAAAATCATAGAACAACTTTCCATATCAAAATCATTTCAGATTCATTACATAATCCCAATATTCGAGAACCACGTTCAGAAAAATATAATTATTACAACATACGCCAAGAGCGACATATGAAGATGCCCCCTTGGACGTTTAGAGTATATATATAGGAAATAAACAACTTTGCCTTTACAACAAAACACATCAGAATCAAAATAGAAAGAATTCCTATTATCTAGCTTGCCTCCTGCACGTCCTCGGAAGCTTATTCGTCTAAAGAGGTACCTGAAAACCTCAACTCTCAAACTAATCAAAATCAATTGAGTACCCAAGAGTTTAAGGGGAAAACATAAATTCGAGTCAGACATAAAGCCAAGTATGAATAATAATCTACCATCTCAAACCATTTAGATATCTAGTGAGACCATGCCGCTTAGCGTAATGGGGTTCCCCTCACTAGTATCTTCAAAATATTATAAAACCATATACTGTGCTCCTGATATCTGACTTGTTCATTGGTTGACTTCATCATCCTTCGATTGTATATGTTTAAATATATTTGAATTTTTTTTCTCTTTTTACTACCAACGACATGTTTAATTCGCTTTCAGCTTGCATTTGAATTTGAGATATATTTTGACTTAACTTTGATTACCTGAAGATTGACTGGTTCATCTTGAATTCCTCTACGACTTTATTCAAACTGCTGCTGATAATTTTCTTTGGCTCCTTCACTGTTTTTGCTATAGTTAGAATTGGTATGGGTTGATAGACTTAGTGCCTTTGTATTCTCTGAACTAATATATGTGTGTACATATATTTGCATATATGTATACATGTGTTTATGTACTGAATGCATGCATATCCATTTTCATGTTGACTTGTTTGGTTATCACTGCATATAAACTAGTACATGTTGAAATGTTTACTTGTTTGGTTGGAGTCTGGTTGCATTGTGTAGTTCCTGAGCATGTTTGAAGCTTTGTTGTCACCTATGTTGCATATGTATAAAACTGGTTCGGTTTCATGTTGATTTGCTTTGCATTTGTAGTCCGGTTCAATTTGAAGTCTTGTTGCACTTGAAGTCTGGTCTGTTCTTGAACTTATATGATGTCAAGTTGTTTTCATTTTGAGTCTGGTTGCCTTTGTACATTTGGGTCATGTTCCATTTGAAATCTGGTCTGGTTTTTGTTTGAGTTATAATGCTTTGACTCCCTTGAATTCTGGTTGCATGTGAGGTCTGGTTGCTTTGTTATCATGGTCTCGTTCCATCTTTTCATGTTGGTTTCCTTGTGCCATTTTGAAATCTGGATGCATTTGCTCATTTATGTTAATCTATTGACATGTCTGAAACTTTGCTTGTGCCTTTGTATATTTGGAGTCTGGTTGCACATATGCACTGTTATGGTCTTATTAGTCTTGCATACTTGCTTTGTTGAAATTGAATTCTGATTGTTCTTTGTCTGGTGCACTTGTATTCTCTTAAGGTTGGTCTGGTGGTCTTGTTCCACTGGCTTGTTTTCATGTTGCATGCTAGACTTGCTATGTCGAAACTGAAATGCTTGCATTCAATTTGACCTTGTTTGTGTGGTTCCTGCAATTTGCATATGGAACTGACCACTGCTGTGTTGAGTTATTTGCATGTTTGTACATATGGTTGAGCTGCTGTCATGTTGGTTGTTTTTGCATTTTCACCTGAGTTGAATCCAGTCTAGGCTTGGGTTTGACCTTGTGCTTACATGTCCCTGCAATTTTAACAAGCAAGTGTATATAGGTGTGCACGACCTTGTGGCATGTACAATGGTACACTGTGCATGTGACAAGTTGTTCGTGTAAGATGAATTAAAAGAATGATGACGAACAACCCAAATAACTGAGGCAAATAATATTTTCAAACACACACTTCATTTTGCACTGCAAAATATTTCTTTTCAATTTTACTGCGTCAGTGTTGATTTTGCAGATAGTTCGGATGCTGAATACAGACTGGAAAAAAGTTGAAGATCAAATACGAGTGTTGAGTGAATTATGTAGTGAGGTGAAACATGTTTGAAAAATTGTATAGCGAAAATTATGTTGTAATTTAAACTTCTATAGTGAAAGCTTAAATTTGTACTATTCGAATTTGTAATAAATATTTGTTTGAATAAAATATTTGTTTGAATATGAATTTCGAGTTATTTATTTATTCAACAAATATTTATTTAACTATGTGGAAAAATAAAATAGTACAATAACAAATACATTTAAATGAATATATATATATATATATGTATATATATATATATATATGTTTATTATCATCAAACAAAAATCATTGGCTATTGTATTCTACAATCTCTCCATTTTGATGATAACAAACATATATTAAGATTTTGACTCTATTAAATGTATTTGGTCTTCATGAATTCTATTAGCTCCCCCTATTTGAATACTCCCCCTACAACAAAGCCCCCCTTCACGTATGCATGAAAATAAAAACAAATTATACAAATAAAAAACAATAGAAAATGCAATGAACCTAGATGAGAATATGCAAATAAAAATTTGAACTTATTTTCCAAAATCTTAACTTCTCTCCCCCTTTTGTTATCAGGAAAAGAGTAATAGCATTATATAAGAGTGATAAAGTGATAGATATTAATACAACATTAATACCTAATCGAGTATATATATATATATATATATATTAAATTTCAAAAAAAAATCAAACAAAAATCATAAATACTCTATTAGGCGCATATTCCATTTTAGAGTGATAGGGGTGATGTCGCCATAGAATACCATATAGTCGTGTCCATTTGTGGTATATTTATGACAGGAATTTTTTAAATACTTACTAACCATGCATAACTGTTAGGACTTTTAAATGAGATTAGTAGTATTTCTTATTTATTTTTAAAATGAATTCCAAGCATCTTCTAACCACGCATAACCGTGAGGACTTTTAAATGGGCTTAGAATCAACTCGTCTATTTTATCCAATTTTGATATGTGTTCCATACATGCATACCGTGAGGACTTTTAAATAAGCATGAAAGCACATAATCAGAGATTTCAAGTAGTTCACTCATGCATAACCGTGAGGACTTTTAAACGAGGGTGAGTACTTTTTGGATGATTTTATTGCTAATTTTAAAAAATGAATAATTTACTGTTTAAATACCACATTTTGACATACTATATTGGATTTTGATGAGTGATTGTCGTAGAAATATGATAGGAATAGAGATAGTCATGGAATTTTTACCAACTAAAGTTTTCACAAATTTTGTTTAAATTTTTAAAGAAATTTTCTAAATATACCCTCTCAAGACATAATGTATGATCAATCTACACTCATCACTTTTTTCACTATTTATCTTTTTGATAATCAATAGGGAGTCATATTAGTTAACATAGGCATTTAAGATCAAATCCAAAAATATAAAATCAAATTTCTAAAATGCCTAAGCTGAGACGAAGTCGACAAAAACTATTTTCTGGAAGGGTTTTTAAAAATGTCTGCCAATTGAAAATTAGTTGAAATGAAATTTATGTAGATATTTTCTTTGGAAATGTGATCTCTAATGAAATGATGTCTAACATCTATATGCTTGGTGTGAGAATGATGTACAGAATTATTTGTGAGATCAGTTGCACTTTTGCTATCATACATAAGTGGAACTCATTTAAAATTTAGACCATAGTCTTGCAAAGTTTGTATCATCCATAAAATTTGAGCAGAGCAACCGCCTAGAGCAATATATTCTGCCTAAGTGGTAGATAATGCAATACAATTCTGTTTTCGACTTGTCCATCCAACTAACGGATGTCCTAACATAAAACACGTTCCACTAGTACTTTTTCTATCAACTAGACTACCAGCATAATCTGCATCTGAATACCCTTTTAACTCAAAGTTATCATTAGTTGGATAGCATAGACCAAACCATAGGGTGTGCAACAAATCCTTTTTACAGCCTTTAAATGAGATTCTTTTGGATTTGATTGAAGCTGTGCACATAAACAAACAGAGAACATAATGTCTGGTCTAGAAGCAGTAAGATAAAGAAGTGATCCAATCATACCTCGATATTTCTTTTGATCAACTACTTTACCTTTTTCATCCTTGTCAAGTTTAATTGTTGTGCTCATGGGAGTTTTTGCAGGTTTAGCATCTTTCAATCCAAATTTGTTGACAAGCTCTCTGATATATTTTGTTTGAAAGATGAATGTACCTTTTTCGCTTTGTTTGATTTGAAATCCCAAAAAGAATTTTAACTCTCCTACCAAGCTCATTTCAAACTTTTCCTATGGTAGGACCAACTCTGGAGGATGATCTGCTTTGAATTTCAATCTCTCTGGTTCTAGATTTCTTTAGACTTCTTCCGCGGTTTCAGTTTCTTTTTCGTTCCCCTCTTCGACATTGCTTTTTATTATTTCCTTTCTTTTATTATCAATGCCTTCGTCAAATTTCACATTGACTGACTCGACGATTGTTCTCGTCCTTTTGTTGTATAATCTATAAGCTTTGCTTCTGGATTTACCGATAATTTTACATTTATCGTTGTTTCCCATGGTGACTCTGTCACCTTTGTACATCTCTAGGCTAAGGAACTTTGATTTATTGCCCGTCATATGCCTGGAACAGCCAGAATACAGGTACCACTCTTGCTGTTCCTTAGCCTGCTAACACACCTACACGAGGAAAGATTTTTGTGACCTATTTGTTTTCATAGGTCCATGATTGTTAGTAACAAAGAATTTTGAAAAATAAGTAGAACCAAAACAATCTATGTTTGTTCCTTTTGGCACCCAGATTTGTTTGATTTTAAGGGATTTTACATTCGTGCCTTTAGAACCCAAATTGGTATATTTTTCGTGTGTTTGGGTCTATACCAGCAATTTTTTTGATTGTGTCCAATTTTTTCACAAATTGTGCATTTGGAGTTGACACGATTAGTTTCACTTCTACCTTTTTCAAATTGAGTATGCCCAAGTCCTTGTCTAATAGTATTAACAGTTTGTTTCCCTAATAGCATATTTAGTTATCTTTCTCCTTTGGAAAACTTTATTAAAGTTGTAGAAAATTGTTGAACTTGTGATTTGAGAGATTCATTTTCATTCAATAACAAAGTGCACTTTTTAATAGAATTTTCTCTCCTAGTATTTTCACTTTCTTTTAGAATCAGAATTTCACTTTCCAATATGCATATTCACCATTGAACATGGGTGGTCTAGCTATGGACTGACCTTTAGCTAAAACATTATTAAAAGAAGCCATTGAAAGAAAAAAAATCAATTTTTTATAATAAAAAATGGTTTTTGTTCCTAGCTCCGATACCACTTGTAGGATCATTTTCACCCTAGAGGGGGGGGGTGAATAGGGTGTACTAATAAAAATTAATGCAGAAATAAAAATAAACAGAAAGCAATGCAAAATAGATCACACACAGTTTTACCCAGCTTCGACAAAAACTGCGTGCGTGCTGCCCTCAAGGTTTCTACGAGAAATTAGATAATTAGACGCTTACAAAAACACGTAAACTCGCGACACCTGCTAACTCGATTAACTTAACTCTAAGCTCAAAATCCTGCCACAACTCAGCCACCGAGTTGCGAATTCTCAAACAACGCCCCGTAGTTTGTACCTAGTTACAAAACTAGAAATTTAAAAAGTTTAAAAGAGAAAATTACAAATGATAATAAAAACTAGAACAAAACCCTTATTCTTAAGGCCAATACAAATAAAGACTGACCCAAAGTAAAAGTAAAGACTGTCTCCCTTTATTCCAATTCGTATAATCACTTCAGCCAATCCCTTTTGTTGCTCTTTAAAAAATTAGAGTTTTGAATCGAAGCCGCCGCTTGGAATTTGAAGTTCAAATTGATTACTGGTATACTTTCGTTCCTCAATTCTCTTTGATGCTTCTTCAATCAGTGTAATTCGATTGCTCACGGCTGCTTCAATGTCGAGTTCGAATTGAATAAATTGGTATATGATTTTTTACTTTATTTGCCCAGTTGTTTTGCTTGAATTCGAACATCAATGATTTGCTGATGATGATTTTGGGCATTCATAGGGAATGAAACCCTATAATTTTGTTTCATATATTTTGGTTTGAATTTTTCAATAACTGTGCTCGGCCATTGATTCTTTGTTGAACGATTGTTATGATTTTGACTTGTTCATTAGTTGATGTATTCGAATATGTTTGAATCGGTTTCGTTCTTTTCTCCTACCACTTGAATTTGAGAAGTGTTGACCTCCTGATATCTGACTTGTTCATTGGTTGACTTCATCATTCTTTGATTGTATATGTTTAAATATATTTGAATTTTTTTCTCTTTTTACTGCCAATGACTTGTTCAATTCGCTTTCAGCTTACATTTGAATTTGAGATATATTTTGACTTAACTTTGATTACCTGAAGATTGACTGGTTCATCTTGAATTCCTCTACGACTTTATTCAAACTACTGCTGATAATTTTACTCGGCTCCTTCACTACTTTTGCTGTAGTTAGATTTGGTCTGGGTTGATAGACTTGGTGCCTTTATATTCTCTGAACTGATATATGTGTATACATATATATGCATATATGTATACATGTGTCACTACAAGAAAGTATGTCATTAATAACGCCACTCGATAACACATTATTCTAAAGCGTTATCGTTTAGCTTTAATTATTTATCTTTTTACTTTATTTCTCTTCTGTACACGTAACGCTTGGCTCCAAAATGAAAATACCGCTCCCTAAATTTCCATCCCCCTCTCAAAACACTTAATCAGTTCTTGTCTTCCTTCCAGAACCCGTCTTCCTCCCAAAACCAAAATAATAGCTAGTAATTTTCGTCTCCCTCATAATCGCTCATCGCTCGGCATCTTTGATCTTCGATCCAGCTCGCCATCTCCGGTCTCCGCTTATTGCTCTTCAGCAGTTCCAAAGTTGATGCACCTAGAACCCTAAATTATCTGCTCGAAATTCTAGGTTAGAAATTTCTAGGTTATGTTTATTAATTGTTTTATTTTTATTTTATCGTTTGGTTATAATTTTAGAAAAATATTATCGGTAGGTCATGATTTTATCATTTGGTTATGTTTATTAATTGTTATATTAACTATTTCTAGGTTATGTTTATTGATGTGACTCTTGAGTATACTCTTGATTCGTTTGTTTCTAGCAAGATAGGGCGAAAATATGAATAAACAGTTTAGATTGTAGACTTCTCATTATTAATGATTTTATTGTTTGTTTCTCATTAATCTGAACACACCGTTTAGATTGTATCACTAATTATTGTACATGAACGTTTACTTGGGATTTTATTTTATATCGTGCATGATTGATTGGTCATTTTGTGGAAGTTTAGCATATGAATTGAGCAGTTGATGGTCAAATAGCATAACAAGATTGTATGATTTTCAATGCACAACAAAATTGACGTTAGTTGTGATGTTCAAAGAAAATTGTTCAAATGATTTAAGTTGAAGTTTTAAATAATTCATCGGTTAAAGTACAAAAGGTGCTAGAATTAAATTTACAAGAGGAACTGAACATTTTGTGACCACTAGTAGCAACAGTGAGAAAAAAAGGAAAACATTTTTATATCCTATGTAAACAATAAAAAGGAGCAACGGAATTTCTAGGCTCACTTGCACATGAAGCGACTATCGTAATACTTTCTTCTTGATTGGTTGCACATGGCTTGTGTGACTCACTTACTATTTAATCAAAAAATTAAAAATATTAGCCGATTGGCTAAGCGACTATGGACAAAAACGAGTGTATTTAGAACAACTCAAAGAATGCAATGGTACTGCTAGCTCACTCGCGTATGAAGGAAGCAAATTTATAAGTCTTAAATCAAATTTTGTTAATAACTAATTAAGAAATTTCAAATAGTAATATTAACCTTTAGATCCTATTGATTCTACGATTACCATTAGATTTACTCTCTTTCTAATTTCTTGTTTAATCAACTAAGAAGTGTTTTCAATAAATTTTAAAAGATTTGTTTGTTTCATGAAATGATTTGTTGTTCTAACTTGTTTTTAATTTTCACACTCAATGGCTCCATGATGTTGTACTTCGCAGCGATAAAGAAATGGTGAAGAACTCATCGATGGTCAAATATAATAAATTATTAGACAATGAGATATGAAAGTTTACAATCTTAACGGTATATTCACATTATCCAGAAGGAAAATAATAATATAACCATACATAATGTTATATGGAATTCTCACTTAGACTTTGAAGGCAACAAGTACGAGGTCGAATGAGTATGATTTTAGAAAAAAATTGAACCCATGTTTGAGAACTGGAATTGTAACACCCATTGAATTGTATTATTTATCAACTTTGAATCTTAGATGGGTAACTTTGTATATTATGCTATTGTAGCAGGCTGCATGCTTCTTAAACAAAGAATTGTCTAAGCAGTGGGCTGCTACAACAAAACAACAACACACTTTAAAAAAAAGTGTTCCAACTGCACGTAGGCTGTTGCAATATGTAGCACCTATAAAAAAATCTCAAAAAATATGCGCATCGCACATGGAGTATATGAATACACAGTTAAGAATATAATATAGTTTAGGTTGTAAGACCATATCAAGAGTTCAACATTTTAGCAAACATGCGTGCAAGTTAGTATTATTTAGTTCAAAATGTTACAATTTTCAAATCAGACAAAGTAGCAGTAATTATAATAGTTTACGAGTTTAAGAGGAGCATAAAATCATGGAAGCTGAACAAATATAAAAGAGAGTGGCACTTAGCTTGGTATTTTGAACCGCGGCCAGTATTAATCGAAGAAATAACTCAATCCCTGTGAAATTAACAAGAACAGGGATGTAGTAAGTATGGATGCAAGAGGCTCTATAAGAAGTAAACAAATTCTAAGAAACAGTCAAGTTCTCTCACGTACATCCCAATTTCAAGCTAATCTGGTCCTCCGTGTAAGTTTGTCTCGATGGATATTTTTATATCATATGCTTTTGCCACCAAATGAAAGTTACTATTTTTTGTATAGCTCGTAATACTCTATTCTTACGCGAATACAGTAGTGGCTTTCACTGTTATTTATAATAAAATAGTTAGGACTTGTGGGAATGCAGCATTGAAATCAGTGATAATGGAGAACTATAGTACTGTTTTCTCACTGAAGTATTGCATGTCTTAACTTCTGATATGTAACTTTTGGGCTTTGTACCTCTGTGGTACTGGAAGTGTTTCCTTTTTCTAGAAGGCATTTGGCTTTGCATTCTCTTTCTCTATTTTTGCATCATCAGTTCAATTTTTATATCATTAATAAATTTCTAATGTTAATCATTTCCTTTTACAGGAAGGCAGTCACAATACTCATTTCTGTTTGCCCCAGGTAATGTAGAAGTGGAATTGGAATGGATATATAACCCAGTCTAGATTAGCTTGCCAAACTAATGATATATTCTCAAATTCATGTCTATATTTAATTTCATTATAGACACTTACTATGCACGTATAGTATTATCTTACTGTGCACATATTATGTTTACCATTGCACAAATAATGGTTTGGACAAGTTCCACCATGATGTTTTCTTTTATATTACAATTTAATTTTTTTAAATATTTACAACTCAACTGTACATAATTACCCAAAAGAGAAAGAGCCTTTAGGCCAAAAATAAGATTATCAGTGTAATTTTCTATATATAATAGGAATAGCTTGATTCGAAGCTTTCGAATTTACAAATTTACCATTTTTCAATAATAGAATAAAACAGATAACACAAAGGGTATTTTGGTAACTCTTTCGTACCCAAGTTTGTTTTACACTTCACTACAAGTAAGGTATTTTCTTCATCATGTTATATTTTAGTGTGCACAATTTTGCAATTGAAGTGCATATACTGCTTATTATCGCTTATCATTGGGTAATTTCTGTGAGTTTAGGACTTTTATTGTGCTAATGCAGGAGGAGGAGGTTGATGAATTACTTGAATTCTTCATTCTTACAAGTGATGATTATAGGATGTGGTATCAAATGAGGTATTGTTATTTTATTTTTTACTTTCTACTATTACGAGCTGCCTAGTATAATCAGTTGCTACTATTAAAATGAATTTGATTTAGGAACCTGTTACTATCCTTGTTTGTTAAGCAAGAGTTATAAAAATTAAATAAGTTTATAAAATAAAGCTTCAATGGAAAATTCATTGTTATCATAAAGCTTAGAAAATATGCATCGGATTTACAGTAAATACCTAAAATAAACTACAAATTGCAATGCCACGGGATCGAACTCATAATCCATTATTACACAATATATTAATTCAATTGGAGTATGGTACTTAATGATGTACAAATGTACATGTGCTTAAATGTGTCTGTAAACTTGTAGGTACTTTCAATTAAATATTTTTTACAAACATATAGAAAACATCTAGTATAAGTTTATTTATATATGCATTACGTCCACATTACGCCATCATATTGTGTGTTTGTTGAGGACTAATATTTCGTTGTCCTTTTTTTTCCTTTTTCCACTTCCATCGACAACTATTACAGTATCATTTTTGACCACTTATGTATTTCTTTGAACTTTTACTACCTTAGTTATATACTTGACATTGATGACACATACAGTTCTTACAATATTAAGTGGATAATCTCTGTTACAGTACATGGAAGATGCCCTCTCTTCTATTATAGCTTGGCCTGCTACGCACGTCGTAATGGAATGAATTTTGAGTAAGTCTTTACCGTTCATTTTTTTGTTTATTGTTACATTTAGTTATTAGCTTTAAATTCTGGTTGGTGGAGTACCAGTTGTAGTGGTTTGTTTGTAGTTGACTGTTTGGAGTTCAGGGATGAGGTAGAGATGATATAGTTGAATGCATGTGGTTTTGTTTGGGAACCATTGTAGATAACACTATATGTATGTATGTGTATGTGTGTGTATAGTGTTTCGTGGCTTGCTTCTTTCAGGATGTTGGTTTGAAATTGACTTGAAAGTGGATGGCAACAAGTCTTTATTTATCTCTTTATTTGGTGATGTGGATAGTTTGTACAAGTTAACATGGTATACACAATACCTGCTGCTTATATGAATGTGTATTACCACATACAACATACTTTGGGGTATATGCAAGAAAGTACACTACATGTCTGAAGCATTTTCTTGCATTAGAAGTTGTTGAGTTTGAAGCTCCTCCCTAATCTTATTTGAAAGAAGATTGCCTTTTCCGAATTTATATTGAGACCAGTCTCTTAATTTCCTCCTAAAACATCGGATTTGTTATTATTCCACAAGACAGTGTAGGGGTATGGTGGTGGTAGACAGTGTAGGGGTTTGTGGAATAGGGAACAGTTGAATGAGTTGTGGCAGTTGAATGAGTTGTAGTCACTGGTGGCTGTTGGAGCGGTTGCTGCAGCAGATGGTTGGAGAAATGTATGGCAAAATGTTGGAGTGTTAGAAATGCTTCAACAGATGGTTGCTGCAACTGAGAAAAGTGAGGCTAACATTGCTTTAATCTATTTTCCATATTGGGAAAATAGATCAGTAGAAATAATCAATTGTAGTTTCTAGTTCATGCAGTTCATGCACTTGCTTTAATGTTTGTACACTAATGAAAAATATATATCACATTTCTATCCGAGCATGCACTTGTTTTAACATTTTCTGTTTCTTTGTGTTAACTTCGCAGGCTTATTTGGAAGGAAGCAAGGTCCTTAGTACGCAACTAGATCAGATCTTGCATGTTTGAACTCTGTAATGTTTGTACTCTGTAATATTTGGAAGGATTGCTTTAATGTTTGTACTCTGTAATATTTGGAAGGATTGCTCTGCTGCCATGTTCAATGTTGAGGTATGATTATAAATAACACTTTCACCTTCTTTCTACAACTAATTATCAAGTTTAGTGCTGTAGACTGTACCTGATATTTTTTTGTTTGTTTGTTACAACTATACTTTGGGCTACTTGTGTTTCTAGGATACATTGTGTTTGACACCCAGTACATAATAGAGAGGGTGCACCTTGGTGATCTTGACTATGTTATGCATGCTTTGGTCCTTTTGTTGATTTTGCTAGTGTTCATGTCCGCATTCTTGCCATAATGGTACGTTTGAGAGTTTTGCCATGTTTTCCACTCTTTTTGGCATATTAATATTAACTATTGATTGATATGAAATATGTTTGCAGTTGAAGAATGCAAGTCAGAAATCTGAAGAAGAGAAGAAAAGGAAGAAGAGATCTTGAAGTTCTTTGCCGTTTTGCCAGTATAATGCCGGGTCTTTTCTTCGTGTTTCTCTTAGCGTTTTATTGTGATATATCCGAACTTACAAGTGGCAGACTATGTAAATAAGGGATTTAGTTTGTTGTGTTTTGTTATAAACTTTGACAGAATTCTGTGATCAGTATTTTATCTTTGCAGACTTTAATTTTTTAGTTCATTGCTTTCTACATGTCTCTTTCCTAGGTCTTCTTCTGCCTTGATGTTCATTTAATCACATGTTTATTGTAGATACAATTTTCTTTCGTCCAGTTTTTATTTTGCAGTTAGGAGCTTGTGTAATTTTGAGCATATTTGCAATGTCTGGTAAAAAGCTTGATACAGCCACATCCAAAAATATTGGGTAAAATGCCTTTATAATTATAGCGGCTATAATGAGCTATTGAATAAATCTTTTATAGCGGCAAAATGGTGTTATAAAGATTTCCAGTTCCGTTGAGATTTAGCTGTATTATAGCGGCTATAATGAGCTATTGAATTAACGTACCATAGTGGCGAATTTGCGTTATAAAACTAAGCTCAACCATAGCGGCATATTTTGTGTTATAAATATTCAATAGTTTTTTATAACATGTCGATATACAGCGCTTATCAAACCGCTATGGTTGTGATTAATAGCGGCTATATGCCGCTATAAAAGACACTTTTTGTTGTAGTGTGTTTATGTACTGAATGCATGCATATCCATATTCATGTTGACTTGTTTGGTTGTCACTGCATATAAACTTGTACATGTTGAAATGTTTACTTTTTTGGTTGGAGTCTGGTTGCATTGTGTAGTTCCCGAGCATGTTTGAAGCTTTGTTGTCACCTCTGTTGCATATGTATAGAACTGGTTTGGTTTCATGTTGATTTGCTTTGCGTTTGTAGTCCGGTTCAATTTGAAGTCTTGTTAAACTTGATGTGACGCCCCACTCCGAGAGCCTCATTAACAAAGAGTATTATATGGATAATACCGTCTGCTAATGCGGACAATAGAGTATAATGGAAGCGACCATGTGTAGTCTTACTTTAACTATCTACTGAACACGCCGAAAAGTGGTTTTTATCATCTCATGTGGTTCGACAAGTTCAATAAATACTTAAAGCAAAACTACAATGGCTATAGGATCTATCAGAAAAAAATGTAACAACTCAATGTAATATACATCACAGAACAGCGGATCATCATATACACATATACTGATACATAACAGAGTATACAAAATGATACATGTCAAGTGGTATAGCAAACCACAATATACAGACGAGTTCACAAGAATACATATCAGAGTTACAACAGATAAGGACTACATAAAAGCTATAACAAAAAGAAGCTAGCGGAATAGTCCATGCGGAAGCAAAAGAGGCTAAGTCCAAAAGCACCTAACCTGAAACATCTCGGTCTGACCCGAGTATAAAATACACGGGTCAGTCTAGCTAAACAAATCAGTTAGATAAACTGATCAACAATAAACCTGCAAAATCGTACAGAGTATAACAAATATCTCTAAGGGAGATACACAATCATCTAGCAAAAGATGAACATAACAAAACAAGCCTCATATCATCGGCATCTCAACAAACAAAGGATATCATATCCCAAATCAAGCCAAAAGGCAAATAACAAATACCAATAAAGGTATACAAGTTCCACTAGATGATCGCTACATATCATGCGGCTCAAAAAGACCAACACCGAAGGGCGATGCACTAGGGAATATAAATATCAATCAAAACAACAAAAGATTGCTCGAGCTCAGTACTGTATAAACAAGGATCCATAAGCCCGAAGGCTCCAAACCCAAATATCACCCATGCGGCTCAAAAAGACCAACATCGGAAGCGATACTATAGGGCAACAAACCCGAAGGCACAAACCCGAAGGCAACAAACCTAGGGAGACTGTCCGAAGGCACTATCCCAAAGGCAACAAACCGTAGTGGTGAAGGTCCGGAGGCCCAGTACTGGACACCACTAACTGGCGGAATGTGTCATAACTCTCGAAAAGGAACCCGAAAAGTGTTAACGTATGTCCCATAACCACTCGTTCGCACTAAACGGTTTACTATCCATTAGCCATTTTCACACTCAAAGCATTACAAAGTTTACCTCATGTCATCGGTAAACCAGACACAAAGGTCAAAACGATCAATCGAATAGGTCGGGGACTAATCGGAAAGGTGAACGTGCGGATTCATGGTCCGTGTTTTACCTAACCATTTAATCTCCTTTCCACTTCGTTCGAAGTGCAAAATCATGTGTGTTTAAATAGAAATTTATAAAGCGGAGAAGGGAGCTTTTAATATGATTTAGAGGGATTATTTATAAAACTCGTGAATGAAGTCAAAAGTATGTTATCAAAGCCAAAGATGCAATAACAAACATTAAAAACCAACTTGCATCGATAAGATTTGGAAAACCGATCAAAACGTACAAAAATAGGCAAAACAGGGAAAACAGGAGCAGGTCGGTCGGCCGGCTACAGGGCTCGGTCGACCGGACACTGTTCTGAAAAATTCTCGGGAAGCAGGTCGGTTGACCGGACTTCCTGGGTCGGTCAGCCGGAGCCCAGATTCCTGCACTCCCAAAACAGAGGCAGGGAAGTGCTCAGGTAGCAGGTCGGTCGACCGGACCCTGCGTTCGGTCGGCCGGAGCCTGTTTTCCAGCACTTCTTGCCCTATCAAATGAAATGCTAATTCTTTCCAAATCAAAGCAATAGCACATGAATACTTGTTAGGAATTCATACCCAACATCAATGATAGATATACACATAGATGTGAGATAAAAATCTCACCTTTTTACCCAAAACAAAGAAGAAGAAGCTCAATTGCAAAGAGAAGATCAACCACTCACTACTTCAACTCAACAAGCTTCAATCTAAGATCAAAACAAGTATTTCCTAAGTTAGGGTTAGGAAACTTTCTGAAATTGAAGGAGAAAGAGTTGGAGAGGATGAAGAGGAGGCTTACCAATGGCTTCTATTTGATTTTGGAGCAAGGATTCAAGATGCAAGAAGAACTAGGGCTTGCTAATTTCTATTTCCTCTTCCCTTTCCCCATTTCAGTTTTAGCTTGAGGAATGAAATGAAATGAAGATGGAATGAAGAGAAGGGGCTGAGTTAGGGGGGTTAAGTGGGTTTAGTTAGCTAGTGGGCTGAACCCAACCCAAAACCCAACTAGAAAAAGTAGCAGATTTCGACATACTCCAAACATGACGAAGCTTATACTCAAAAAGATCGCAAACGGCATTTTGAACTCAATGGAAGTGGTCTCAAGTCCCAATTCGACCGTTTGCAAAAAGTAGCTTTTTGGACTATAATCCGACAAACGACATTATATTTAAATAAAATATTTAAATATACAACCGATAAATATGCGGGTTGTTACACTTGAAGTCTGGTCTGTTCTTGAACTGATATGATGTCAATTTGTTTTCATTTTGAGTCTGGTTGCCTTTGTACATTTGGGTCTTGTTCCATTTGAAATCTGGTATGGTTTTTGTTCGAGTTATAATGCCTTGACTCCATTGAAGTCTAGTTGCATGTGAGGTCTGGTTGCTTTGTTATCATGGTCTCGTTCCATATTTTCATGTTGGTTTCCTTGTGCCATTTTAAAATCTGGATGCATTTTCTCATTCATGTTAATCTATTGACATGTCTGAAACTTTGCTTGTGCCTTTGTATATTTAGAGTCTGGTTCCATTTTGGTCAAGTTGCACATATGCACTGTTCTGGTCTTATTAGTCTTGCATACTTGCTTTGTTGAAACTGAATTTTGATTGTTCTTTGTCTGGTGCACTTGTATTCTCTTATGTCTGGTCTGGTGGTCCTGTTCCACTGGCTTGTTTTCATGTTGCATGCTAGACTTGCTGTGTCGAAACTGAAATGCTTGCATTCAATTTGACCTTGTTTATGTGGTTCTTGCAATTTGCATATGGGACTGACCACTGTTGTGTTGTGTTATTTGAATGTTTGTACATATGGTTGAGCTGCTGTCATGTTGGTTGTTTTTGCATTTGCACCCGAGTTGAATCCAATCTAGGCTTGGGTTTGACCTTGTGCTCACATGTCCATGCAATTTTAACAAGCAAGTGCATATTGGTGTGCACGACCTTGTGGCATGTACAGTGGTACACTGTGCATGCCACAAGTTATTCGTGTAAGATGAATTAAAAGAATGATGACGAACAACCCAAATAACTGAGGCAAATAATATTTTCAAACACACACTTCATTTTGCACTGTAAAATATTTCTTTTCAATTTTACTGCATCAGTGTTTATTTTGTAGATAGTTTGGATGCTGAATACAGGCTGGAACAAAGTTGAAGATCAAATACGAGTGTTGACTGAATTATGTAGTGAGGTGAAACATGTATGAAAAATTGTATAGCGAAAATTGTGTTGTAATTTAAACTTGTATAGTGAAAGCTTAAATTTGTACTATTCGAGTTTGTAATAAAATATTTGTTTGAATAAAATATTTGTTTGAATAAAATATTTGTTTGAATATGAATTCTGAGTTATTTATTTTATTCAACAAATATTTATTTAATTATGTGGAAAAATAAAATAGTACAATAACAAATACATTTAAATGAATATATATATATATATATATGTGTGTGTTTATTATCATCAAACAAAAATCATAGGCTATTGTATTACAGCAACATAATAACATGATAGTACCAACACCTGTGGTTTAATATCATTGAAATCATTTTCATATAAAACATGGTTTATCCCTTTAACCAATTATTTTATCAAGGAAAGCTTCTTCAAAAACTTCATACTTTAAACCATTTCAAAACTACTTTATCTTAGCCATTTGTTTTCCTTTAAAATGAGATTGGGTTATTTGTTTTGAAAACTATGGCTTTCGAAACCTCTAAAACTTTACTTTCGATACCATTGGATAACCTCCTTCAAAAGCATTTAAATCTTCTTTTCAAAACATTAGGCGCCTGCCTTTCGAAAACTTTAAAACTTTTCTTTTGAAACCTTTCGAATGTATTAAAGTAGTACTTACTAACTCTTATAAGCATAACTTCAAAACCATTAAAAGTACCCCTTTTGAGACCATTGGATTTATCTTTAAAATATCTTTTGGATCAAAGTGAATATAAATGAAAGTATCATTTTCGAAACCATAATTTATCATATAAAAGTGATTGGGGAAAAACTTGATGGCTTCGGAACCATCCATTCGAAAGCTTAAATCACTTAAGTAAAACAATTGAAGGATAGCTTCGAAACCCCTTTCGAAAAATTTAGGAAGTGGCTTAGTACAGGTATAAAATAAAAGTTACCTTTCGAATTGGTTGATGACGTCAATCCATTCGAAAGGTATAGGGATGGCAGAAGGGTTTCGACTTGTCGAAACTACCCTTTTCAAATGCATTGATTTCAAAACTAAATAACTCCTTCGGAAGCTACTACTTAAAAAGGAAGCGACAACCCCTTTCGAAAGAAATTTAAAAATACCCCTTCGAAAGCATATGTTTCGACTCCTTCGAAAGCATTGAGTAAAACAGGCAAGCACATTTCTTTAGAAAACAAAACAAAGGTTTCGACCCCATCGAAAGCAAGGGTTTTGACACCATGCCTTCCGCCTTTTTCCGATCCACTACTTACCGGCATAGTGATACCTTGTGTATTGGTTTCGGCTTTGTTGGTTTCGACATGGTTGGTGTCGACTTGATTGAGGTGGAAGCATCAGGTCGGAAGGTTGCTTCCGAAAGTGGCGGAACACAATTTCTGGATAAAGGCTGTTTTAATACCCTTTTAAGTAATTGCTTTATAACCAACCTGCCTATTTGTAAACATTTAATTGGTCGGTATAACTTTTCAAATTATTTTTCAAATAAAACTGCCGCATAATTTCAGATCTAAACAAAGATTAATTTAACAAATAAGCCCTTCCATTAAGAAAAACAATTAAATCATTTAAATCCTCCTTTTAAAATAATTTAATTCTCATAGTAAATCACATAGGAAAAATCCCCAAAAATCACAGAAATTCACTTCTAATATGTTATCTAACATATCTAAATTTTGGACCTAAATTCCTCATATAATTTCTGAAATTAATTTCTGAACCCAATTATTCATATTTTTCTTTGAAAATTCATATTAAATTTTTCATAGCTTTGAAAATTATAAAAATAAAAACCCAACTCCAAAATCATGTTTTACATAACATATAAATTCCATATGGCATTCTAAATTCAATTTAAATGATTTTACCCTTAAAACCGTGTATAAACAATTATCAAACAATCTTGCTTGAATTAAGCATGTTATAAAATCCACGCATATCATCAAAAATCATCATAGTGGATTTAATCTTAAACCGAAAATCAAGCGATCATAAAAACTAAAATAGAGATGGTTTTGATTATTATTCACCTTGATTAGGATAAAGACTTTGAGATTTGATTGAGATTAATTCTTGTGGCTTGATTCCTTAAACTTTACTTGAATTTTTCTTCTCCTTTTTCTCCTAGCAATGGCCGGCTTTAAGTTCTTGGGTTATGTTTAATTTTTGAATGTGAGAAAATGAGAATGGGACGTGGGTTTAGGGTATTAAGGAGTTATGGTGTGTAATTCCTAATATACCCTTGTTTTAAGTAACATATAAACCATTCTTAAGCCCATTTATATAATTAAGCACGACCTCTAGTTTATGTTCAAATCACAATTCCCTTTATTACTGTAAGATTTACATTATTATATTTAATTTATCTAATTAAATATCCCG
Organism: Allium fistulosum; assembly: GCA_030737815.1. Classification (NCBI taxonomy): domain Eukaryota; kingdom Viridiplantae; phylum Streptophyta; class Magnoliopsida; order Asparagales; family Amaryllidaceae; genus Allium; species Allium fistulosum. Next base: position 325,121,296 of record CM060906.1, on the reverse strand, counting down.
AATAATGTTATTAAAAATTTAGGGTGTTACAGGCTCCCCTCCTTAAAGAATTTCGTCCTCGAAATTCAGTAAGGACTAAATTCTAAACATAGCAATCATCTGTAATGACTTCTAACACCCATAATAACCTACTTGACTAGCAACTATCTATATAAAGCTAATATAGACATACCCTCAAAGATCAGGATAAGTATCTCTAATCTTGTCTGTCTCCTAATTATAGTCCTTCTCGTTGTCGCTCCACTGAACTTTCACCAACTAAACTCTCTTGTTCCTCAATCTTTTCTCATCTCTTGCTACAACCGGAACTGGTTATCTTACAAAAGTCAAATTAAGCTCTACTATGAAATCTTCCAACCCTATCGGAGGAATAGTAGTATCTGGATCATGCACAAACTTATGAAGATGAGACACATGAAATACATTATGGACACCTGCCATACTGCTCGGTAACTCTACTCTGTATGCGAGCTTCCCAATTCTCTCTATAATCGGGAACAGATCAACATATCTCAGTGTCAGTTTCCCTGACTTCCCAAATCGTACCACACCCTTCATTGACGATACCTTATGAAAACCCTATCTCCAACTGAGAATTCTAGGTCTTTACGCCTCTTATCTGCGTAACTCTTCTGTGTGGATTAAGCTTCCTTCATCCTTCCTCAGATCAACTCAATCTTCTCTGTCGCCTCTCTAACCAGATCTGGACCTAAGACTAATCTATCTCCAGTCTCTAACCAATATGCTGGTGATTTGCATGGCCTTCTATATAAAGCATCAAAAGGCGCCATTCCTATACTAGTCTAATAACTATTATTATAGGAAAACTCAACCAAATGTAGGTGATCTTCCCAAGATCCACCAAAGTCTAGCACACAAGCCCCTCCTCGAGTACCTTATTGACTCTCTCTATCTGCCCATCTGTCTGTAGGTGATATGCAGTACTCATCTTGAGCATGGTACCTAATACATCCTGTAGACTCCTCAAAAATTCACTAGTAAACAATTCATCTCTGTCACTAAATATGCTACTAGGAATCTCATACAGTCTAACTATGTTTTTCATGAACAACTTAACTAAAACAGGTGTCGTTTTGCTTGACTTAACTGGAATGAAATGGGCACTCTTGGTCAGCCTGTCCACTTGACCCGTATACTTTCATTTCCTCCTTTTGACCTTGGCTGCCCGTCAATAAAATTCATAGATATCGAATCCCATTTCCAAACTGGAATCTCTAAAGGTTGAAGCAACCCACTCAGCTTCTGATGTTCGGCCTTCACTTGTTGACAGTTTGCAGATTGCCTAACCCACAAGCCAACATCCCACTTTGTACCTGCCTAATAGAAGCTCCTCTTCATATCTTGATACATCTTGGTCCCTCCAGGATGAATCGTAAACTTGGATCGATGACATTCTCCAAGAACTTATTTCCATAAGTCCTCTACATTCAAAACACATAATCATCCCTTCTTTCCCAACCATCCTCTCTGGTCAAGACTAAAATTCTTTAGATCATCGATCTCAGTTCCAACCTCAAGCCTTCTAATCCTCTCAGCTAATACTGGATCCTCTTTCTACTTAGAAGCAATCCTTTCGATCAATACTGGTCAAACTTCTAAACATGACAACATGGCGGTACTCTGACTAGAACTAGCAGTCAATCTCAACTGCACACTACAAGTAGTCAAAGCTTCTAAATCTTTCTATTCTGCCAACATAACTAACACCACATTCTGATGTTTCCTGCTAAGAGCATCCGCTACTTTATTTCCTTTTCCAGGAGTATACTCTATACCAAAGTCATAAGCTGCAAAAAATTCCAGACACCTTTGCTGTCTTATATTCAACTCCTTCTGAGAGAATAAATATCTTAAGGACTTATGATCTGTGTATAGCTAAAATCTCTCCCCTAAGAGACAATGTCTCCATATATTCAATGTGAAGATCACTACAGCCAACTCCAAATCATGAGTAGGATATCTTACTTCATGCGATCTAAGCTGTCGTGAAGCATAGGCGATGACTTTACCCTTTGCATCAACACAGCTCCCAATCCAGTCCCACATGCATCAGTATACACCACCAACCCTTGGTTTCCGTTTGGAACTACTGACACTGGTGCATTGGTTAACAAATGCTTTAACTTAAGGAATGGTTTCTCACATTTGTCAGACCAGATAAACTTCACATCCTTCCTGGTTAGCTTAGTCAAAGGCGTTGCAATCCACGAGAAATCCTTGATGAATCTCCGGTAATAGCTAGCAATTCCAAGAAAACTCCTTATCTTAGTCACCGCTCTGGTTTCTTCCAATTACTAACAGCTTCGATCTTATCTGGATCGACTGAAAAGCCCTTCTATGAAACCACATGACCAAGAAACTTAACCTCTTTCTTCCAAAAATGACACTTGGAAAACTTCGCTTTCAGCTGATGCTGCCTCAGCGTCTCAAGCACTACCCTAAGATGATCTTCATGCTCTCTTTCATCCTTAGAGTATACTAAAATGTCATATATAAATACCAACATGAACCTATCTAAGTACTCTCAGAAAATTCGATTCATTAAATCCACAAAGAAAGCAGGTGCATTCGTTAACACGAATGACATTACTAACCACTCGTACGAACCATACCTAGTCTGAAATGTTGTCAAAGGAATACTGTCCTCTGTCACTCTTAATTGATGGAATCCTGTCGCCAAATCCAAATGGGAAAAACACTCTGGCTCCACACAACTGATCAAATAGATCACCTATTCTTTACAAAGGATACTTATTCTTAATTGTCCTCTCGTTCAATTTACGATAGTCTATACACATCCTTAGCGACCCATCCGGTTTCTTCACGAACACCGCGGCCACTCCCCAAGGTGAAGTACTTGGTCTAATAAAATTCCTTCCTTCCATATCCACTAGCTGCACCTTCAATTCCTTCATCTCGGTGGTGTCATCTTGCTAGGTGGTCTACTCATAGGTTCAGCTCCTAGCACAATATCTATTCGAAACTCAACAGCTTGTTTTGGTAGTAATCCTATAACCAACTCAAAGACATATGCAAACTCATTTGCGACTCGAACTTAACTTAACTACTCTTCTAGTTCCACAGCACTCAACAGAGCATAAGATCTTCGGTCAGAATCTCTCACTGAGAATATAATTCAGTTATGACTATCTAGGTGTCTTAATGATATTTCCCTGTCTTGGTAGAATATTCTAGCCTCATACTTACCCAACCAATCCATACCCAAGATGATCCCAAAATCTATGAAATCAAAAACATACAAACTACATGCAAACTTACGACCTAACAAATCAAGTTCTAACTGGTCACATCTCATTCCCAGAGTTGCATACCCTCCTATTGGATTCGCAACCCTTAAGGAAGTAACAAGGTATGTGGGTTCTAAGCATAACTTATCAACCAAACACTGAGATATAAATGAATGTGATGCACTGGTACCAAATAATACCCTAACTGGTATACTCTGAATCAAAAGCGTACCTTCCATCACAATTTTTCCCTTTTCAGCTGCGATTGGCCTAGCAGATGATGGTCCGACAGCAAAAACTCTTCCCTTGTCTGCCCTGACTGGTTCTGGGCACTGATTCTTATAATGCCCAACCTGATCACAGTTGAAGCACTTCACATTCTTCTTTTCAGCAGCGTTCTACCCCTTGCCTGATCGGCACTCATGAGCATAACAACCTTTCTTGTCACGCTTGAAGCAAACTAAATCAGTCTTTGCCTGTTAGTCCCTGAGAAGTTGGTTTTGATGACAACAACCTTAGAATAAGATTATAAAATATAAATACTAACATTATTGTTTAGATATATATGTATATGCAGGATATATATACATGTACCAAAGAATGAAGATGTACAATATAGAGATTCAAGAACTAATGAACTCAAGATCGAAGATATCAAGATTCAAGACTCATGAGTATCAAGATTATCAAGAGTTCAAGATTTCAAGATAAGTAATTTAGTTAGGAATTTTGTTAAAACTCCTAGAAAAGCACTGACATCTTAAAATCCATTTTATTCATGGAATGGAGTCTACTTCGAGCCCGTTAAAGGGATGGAACCCTAAGTAGGATGGAACCTACGAAAAATCTAGTGGAACATTGTTTTGTATCTACTAACTTTTATTCAAATGTTTTACAAAATTATATCTTGTTTTCAAAATGATTTCAAAATCTTCCTTTTTAAATCAAAAACATCTATCCTGGTTTAAAATACTTTTAGCCTCAAAATAATCTTTATTTTCAATATCAAATTATCCTTGGTTTTAAACTATCTTTTAATTATAATATATTTAACTTTTAATATTTATACTTAGATTTAAATATAAAATTATAGTAAAATTTTATATATATACCAAAATATTATTCTCTATACTTATTTATGTATTTTAATTATAGTTAAGTATATCTATAAAGTTTAAAATAGTTTTAATACAAGATAGAAGTTATTTTCAAAGAAAAACAAATTACCAAAAATAACTTAGGCTTGTCGACAACCCCAAGGACCCCTTGTCAACAAGGTGACAATTTATTTCAAAAGTTTGAATTTCAAAGGAAGTGTCTATTCGTCATATCCTTCATGAATGGGCATGGCTGTTGTTCTACTATAAATAGGGGCTGTTTTAAACGAATTTACAATCATATATTTTCTCTGATTTCACTCCTCTTCTTCTTCCACATTTCTTTATATACATTTTTACCATTACTTTGCCTAAATCACCATTGAATCTAACTAGATCATCTCTGGTTTGATTCTCTATCACTATATCAACAAGATCCCAGTGCTATTCAGAGTTATAGACTTCTTTGTATTCAATCGAGCGAGAAAAGATGTGATTGTAGCCTGGAAAATCAATCGGGTGAACTTGTTGCCCGTAAAATCAATTATCTCTACCCAGAGTATTGTGAATCTGGAGCGGTGTACCTTGTGGCCTTGAAATCGAGGGTGTAACTATAAGAATTGATTTTGAAAGGAAATCCGTAGTTGTGTTGCAGGACTGGATGTAGGGTAACTCCGAACCAGTATAAAATCCGGTGTGTTCTTTCCTTTATTGCTTTTACTTTATATCTACATCTATGTTTGATTCTGTGATCATATCTGTGTCTGAATATTGCATACATTAGTGTTCAAATTAATATAAACTCAAAAAGAATTAGTAATTCCTTAAAACACTATTCACCCCCTCTAGTGTTAATTCTAGCCTTAAGATCCGTAATCCGCATTTCTCACATTTGGTATCAGAGTAAGGTTTTCAAAGTTTCATAATCTGAATTTTGAAAAATTTCAAAATGGCTACCAACACTGGTACTATTACTACTACCAACACTGGTTCTATTACCTCTGTCACTAGTTCATTTGTAGAAGGTCAGTCTACTATCAGACCACCACTTTTTAATGGCAGTAACTATGCATATTGGGCATGTAGGATGAAAATATATTTACAATCTATAGGACTAGACACTTGGAATATCACATAGACTGAATATTTTGAACCCAAAACTGGTTTTGCACAGTGGACTACTGAGGAAAAGACCGTCGCACAAAATAACTCTAAAGCTATGAATATTCTATTTTGTTCACTAGATAGGAATGAATTTAATAGAGTGTCAATTTGTAAGTCCGCATATGAAATCTGGAAAACTTTGCAAGTTACCCACGAAGGAACAAGCAAAGTTAAACAGACCAAAATTTCCATGCTCACAAATCGGTTTCAATTATTTAAAATGAATCCTAATGAGTCTATTCCAGATATGTATAGTAGATTTCAGGATATTGTGCATTCTCTAATATCCTTGGGAAAGGTATTTTCAGAAGAAGATTAAGTTAGAAAAATCTTAAATTCTCTTACTCCAGAATAGGATCAAAAGACACTTGCGATCGAAGAGGCAAATGACATCAGTACCTTAAAGATAGAAGAATTAATTGGAAATCTAATGTTGTTTGAAGTCCAAATGCTTGGGAGAAGAGAAAGAAAAGCATCTGAAAAGAAATCAATCGCATTCAATGCATTGACCGATGGATCAGACTTAAACAGCGATAATGATGAAGAGATAGCCATTATGACCAAGAACTTTCGGAAATTCCTGAAATACAGAAAGATGAATAATCTCAAGAGAAACAACTATAAGAACTCTGGTAATCAGAATGTAGTGCCAAACTATATCAAATGTTTCAACTGTGACGAACCAGGCCATATCAAAAGAGACTGTCCGCATCCAGATAAGCAAAATATTCCTATAAATAATGATTCTGCAAAGAAACGAAAAAGTGCATTTACCGCTACTCTAGATGACTCAGACTCGTCCTCAAGCGATGATGATCAGAAGACCGATAATTCAAATATGTGTTTCACGGCAGTTCACGACTCCGACGATTTCAGAGAAACTGACTCAGAATAAGGTACACGTTTACAATACATTGGTTGAAATTACATGCTTAGGATTGGATGTTTGATTGGTTGATTTTGAATTGGTGTGTCGTTTGAATTTTAAATTTTTTTTTATTATTTTATTATATTTTTATTTTTATTTTTAAATAGTATCATAATATTTTATGGAATATACTATAATTCTAGTAATATTCCAAATATTATATAGACATTAAAAATAATAAATAAATAAATAAATATATACATACATACATATATATATATATTAGAATACTTAAGAGAAATAAATCATGAAAATTCAGAGACACCTGTCGACAAGGGCCCCTCCACGTTGTCGACAAGGGTACAGAAATTTGAAATTCAAATTTGAATTCAAATGTTTGAATTTCCCTCCATCTTTTCACTTCATTCAAGTCTCTGAAAAGTCACCTTTTGACGAGAGAACCTGTCCCTTGAGAATATATTTATTTACTATCTCTTATCACAACTTTTCACTTTCATTTTCATTTTCAAATTCAAACTCTTATTTCAAAATATCAAGCTCTCTACACTCTACTCTAATGGCTTCTTCAAGCAACCCTTCCACAATGAGACTTTCCAAAAATACAAAAGAGCAACTTTTCAATAATCCGGAGGCTATAAAAGCATATATCAACTATGCTAACTATGGAAAAGTCCATCCCGGAAAGTTTGCTTTATTTCAAGATTTCTCTACTTATGAAATCGATTCTCTTTTTGCAAACAACCATGTTCTTAGTCCTGTTGATGCTTCACAAAATGACTTTGTTTGTTATCCAAATCATGTTAAAATTTTCTATGCAAATCTCAACCGTGGATTTTATAATTGAAATGAAGATGAAATTTGGAGTAGTGTCAAAGGCACTAGAATCATTTTAAATTGTAATGTTTTGGGTATCATTCTCGATTGCAAGAGCACGGGAATGGATCTTTCTAGTTTTAATATCGATGAAAATGATCATGAGACATTTCATCACATTTTCGAAGGAGATGATAACTTTGAATTCATAAATCGAAACTTTCGACCAAAAGCAAGAATTGTTAATCTTCTTTTACAACATTCTTTGACCCCAAGATCAGGGAGTTTTAACAATCCAACTTCAAAAGTTTGCAAAGCACTTTTTGCTATTTTTGGAAATTATGATATTAATTGGGCGCAAGTTATTTTGGATGAACTTCGTCCCAAATTTTTTAAAGTGGGTGAAAACACTTTGTATCATGGAATCTATCTCACTCGAATTTTTAAGTATTTTGGAGTGGATTTCAAAGGAGAAGAATTTGTTTCAAGAAAAGTTTTTAATCATAAATACTCTGTTAGGCGCATATTCCATTTTAGAGTGATAGGGGTGATGTCGGCATAGAATACCATATAGTCGTGTCCATTTGTGGTATATATATGACAGGAATTTTTTAAATACTTACTAACCATGCATAACCGTTAGGACTTTTAAATGAGATTAGTAGTATTTCTTATTTATTGTTAAAATGAATTCCAAGCATCTTCTAACCACGCATAACCGTGAGGACTTTTAAATGGGCTTAGAATCAACTCGCCTATTTTATCCAATTTTGATATGTGTTCCATACATGCATACCGTGAGGACTTTTAAATAAGCATGAAAGCACATAATCAGAGATTTCAAGTAGTTCACCCATGCATAACCGTGAGGACTTTTAAACGAGGGTGAGTACTTTTTGGATGATTTTATTGCTAATTTTAAAAAATGAATAATTTACTGTTTAAATACCACATTTTGACATACTATATTGGATTTTGATGAGTGATTGTCGTAGAAATATGATAGGAATAGAGATGGTCATGGAATTTTTACCAACTAAAGTTTTTACAAATTTTGTTTAAATTTTTAAAGAAATTTTCTAAATATACCCTCTCAAGACATAATGTATGATCAATCTACACTCATCACTTTTTTCACTATTTATCTTTTTGATAATCAATAGGGAGTCATATTAGTTAACATAGGCATTTACTATCAAATCCAAAAATATAAAATCAAATTTCTAAAATGCCTAAGCTGAGACGAAGTCGACAAAAACTATTTTCTGGAAGGGTTTTTAAAAATGTCTGCCAATTGAAAATTAGTTGAAATGAAATTTATGTAGATATTTTCTTTGGAAATGTGATCTCTAATGAAATGATGTCTAACATCTATATGCTTGGTGTGAGAATGATGTACATAATTATTTGTGAGATCAGTTGCACTTTTGCTATCATACATAAGTGGAACTCGTTTAAAATTTAGACCATAGTCTTGCAAAGTTTGTATCATCCATAAAATTTGAGCAGAGCAACCGCCTAGAGTAATATACTCTACCTAAGTGGTAGATAATGCAATACAATTCTGTTTTCGACTTGTCCATCCAACTAACGGATATCCTAACATAAAACACGTTCCACTAGTACTTTTTCTATCAACTAGACTACCAGCATAATCTGCATCTGAATACCCTTTTAACTCAAAGTTATCATTAGTTGGATAGCATAGACCAAACCATGGGGTGTGCAACAAATCCTTTTTACAGCCTTTAAATGAGATTCTTTTGGATTTGATTGAAGCTGTGCACATAAACAAACAGAGAACATAATGTCTGGTCTAGAAGCAGTAAGATAAAGAAGTGATCCAATCATACCTCGATATTTCTTTTGATCAACTACTTTACCTTTTTCATCCTTGTCAAGTTTAATTGTTGTGCTCATGGGAGTTTTTGCAGGTTTAGCATCTTTCAATCCAAATTTGTTGACAAGCTCTCTGATATATTTTGTTTGAAAGATGAATGTACCTTTTTCGCTTTGTTTGATTTGAAATCCCAAAAAGAATTTTAACTCTCCTACCAAGCTCATTTCAAACTTTTCCTATGGTAGGACCAACTCTGGAGGATGATCTGCTTTGAAGTTCAATCTCTCTGGTTCTAGATTTCTTCAGACTTCTTCCGCGGTTTCAGTTTCTTTTTCGTTCCCCTCTTCGACATTGCTTTTTATCATTTCCTTTCTTTTATTATCAATGCCTTCATCAAATTTCACATTGACTGACTCGACGATTGTTCTCGTCCTTTTGTTGTACAATCTATAAGCTTTGCTTCTGGCTTTACTGATAATTTTACATTTATCGTTGTTTCCCATGGTGACTCTGTCACCTCTGTGCATCTCTAGGCTAAGGAACTTTGATTTATTGCCCGTCATATGCCTGGAATAGCCAAAATACAGGTACCACTCTTGCTGTTCCTTAGCCTGCTAACACACCTACACGAGGAAAGATTTTTGTGACCTATTTGTTTTCATAGGTCCATGATTGTTAGTAACAAAGAATTTTGAAAAATAAGTAGAACCAAAACAATCTATGTTTGTTCCTTTTGGCACCCAGATTTGTTTGATTTTAAGGGATTTTACATTCGTGCCTTTAGAACCCAAATTGGTATATTTTTCGTGTGTTTGGGTCTATACTAGCAATTTTTTTGATTGTGTCCAATTTTTTCACAAATTGTGCATTTGGAGTTGACACGATTAGTTTCACTTCTACCTTTTTCAAATTGAGTATGCCCAAGTCCTTGTCTAATAGTATTAACAGTTTGTTTCCCTAATAGCATATTTAGTTATCTTTCTCCTTTGGAAAACTTTATTAAAGTTGTAGAAAATTATTGGACTTGTGATTTGAGAGATTCATTTTCATTCAATAACAAAGTGCACTTTTTAATAGAATTTTCTCTCCTGGTATTTTCACTTTCTTTCAGAATCAGAATTTCACTTTCCAATATGCATATTCACCATTGAACATGGGTGGTCTAGCTATGGACTCACCTTCAGCAAAAGCATTATTAAAAGAAGCCATTGAAAGAAAAAATCAATTTTTTATAATAAAAAATGGTTTTTGTTCCTAGCTCCGATACCACTTGTAGGATCATTTTCACCCTAGAGGGGGGGGTGAATAGGGTGTACTAATAAAAATTAATGCAGAAATAAAAATAAACGGAAAGCAATGCAAAAAAGATCACACACAGTTTTACCCAGCTTCGACAAAAACTGCGTGCGTGCTGCCCCCAAGGTTTCTACGAGAAATTAGATAATCAGACGCTTACAAAAACACATAAACTCGCGACACCCGCTAACTCGATTAACTTAACTCTAAGCTCAAAATCCTGCCACAACTCAGCCATCGAGTTGCGAATTCTCAAACAACGCCCCGTAGTTTGTACCTAGTTACAAAACTAGAAATTTAAAAAGTTTAAAAGAGAAAATTACAAATGATAATAAAAAGTAGAACAAAACCCTTATTCTTAAGCCCAATACAAATAAAGACTGACCCAAAGTAAAAGTAAAGACTGTCTCCCTTTATTCCAGTTCATATAATCACTTCAGCCAATCCCTTTTGTTGCTCTTTAAAAAATTAGAGTTTTGAATCGAAGCCGCCGCTTGGAATTTGAAGTTCAAATTGATTACTGGTATACTTTCGTTCCTCAATTCTCTTTGATGCTTCTTCAATCAGTGTAATTCGATTGCTCATGGCTGCTTCAATGTCGAGTTCGAATTGAATAAATTGGTATGTGATTTTTTACTTTATTTGCCCAGTTGTTTTGCTTGAATTCGAACATCCATGATTTGCTGATGATGATTTTGGGCATTCATAGGGAATGAAACCCTATAATTATGTTTCATATATTTTGGTTTGAATTTTTCAATAACTGTGCTCGGCCATTGATTCTTTGTTGAACGATTGTTATGATTTTGACTTGTTCATTAGTTGATGTATTCGAATATGTTTGAATCGGTTTCATTCTTTTCTCCTACTACTTGAATTTGAGAAGTGCTGACCTCCTGATATCTGACTTGTTCATTTGTTGACTTCATCATCCTTTGATTGTATATGTTTAAATATATTTGAATTTTTTTTCTCTTTTTACTGCCAACGACTTGTTCAATTCGCTTTCAGCTTGCATTTGAATTTGAGATATATTTTGACTTAACTTTGATTACCTGAAGATTGACTGGTTCATCTTGAATTCCTCTACGACTTTATTCAAACTACTGCTGATAATTTTACTCGGCTCCTTCACTACTTTTGCTGTAGTTAGATTTGGTCTGGGTTGATAGACTTGGTGCCTTTATATTCTCTGAACTGATATATGTGTATACATATATATGCATATATGTATACATGTGTCACTACAAGAAAGTATGTCATTAATAACGCCACTCGATAACACATTATTCTAAAGCGTTATCGTTTAGCTTTAATTATTTACCTTTTTACTTTATTTCTCTTCTGTACACGTAACGCTTGGCTCCAAAATGAAAATACCGCTCCCTAAATTTCCATCCCACTCTCAAAACACTTAATCAGTTCTTGTCTTCCTTCTAGAACCCGTCTTCCTCCCAAAACCAAAATAATAGCTAGTAATTTTCGTCTCCCTCATAATCGCTCATCGCTCGGCATCTATGATCTTCGATCCAGCTCGCCATCTCCGGTCTCCGCTTATTGCTCTTCAGCAGTTCCAAAGTTGATGCACCTAGAACCCTAAATTATCTGCTCGAAATTCTAGGTTAGAAATTTCTAGGTTATGTTTATTAATTGTTTTATTTTTATTTTATCGTTTGGTTATTATTTTAGAAAAATATTATCGGTAGGTCATGATTTTATCATTTGGTTATGTTTATTAATTGTTATATTAACTATTTCTAGGTTATGTTTATTGATGTGACTCTTGAGTATACTCTTGATTCGTTTGTTTCTAGCAAGATAGGGCGAAAATATGAATAAACAGTTTAGATTGTAGACTTCTCATTATTAATGATTTTATTGTTTGTTTCTCATTAATCTGAACACACCGTTTAGATTGTATCACTAATTATTGTACATGAACGTTTACTTGGGATTTTATTTTATATCGTGCATGATTGATTGGTCATTTTGTGGAAGTTTAGCATATGAATTGAGCAGTTGATGGTCAAATAGCATAACAAGATTGTATGATTTTCAATGCACAAAAAAATTGACGTTAGTTGTGATGTTCAAAGAAAATTGTTCAAATGATTTAAGTTGAAGTTTTAAATAATTCATCGGTTAAAGTACAAAAGGTGCTAGAATTAAATTTACAAGAGGAACTGAACATTTTGTGACCACTAGTAGCAACAGTGAGAAAAAAAGGAAAACATTTTTATATCCTATGTAAACAATAAAAAGGAGCAACGGAATTTCTAGGCTCACTTGCACATGAAGCGACTATTGTAATACTTTCTTCTTGATTGGTTGCACATGGCTTGTGTGACTCACTTACTATTTAATCAAAAAATTAAAAATATTAGCCGATTGGCTAAGCGACTATGGACAAAAACGAGTGTATTTAGAACAACTCAAAGAATGCAATGGTACTGCTAGCTCACTCGCGTATGAAGGAAGCAAATTTATAAGTCTTAAATCAAATTTTGTTAATAACTAATTAAGAAATTTCAAATAGTAATATTAACCTTTAGATCCTATTGATTCTACGATTACCATTAGATTTACTCTCTTTCTAATTTCTTGTTTAATCAACTAAGAAGTGTTTTCAATAAATTTTAAAAGATTTGTTTGTTTCATGAAATGATTTGTTGTTCTAACTTGTTTTTAATTTTCACACTCAATGGCTCCATGATGTTGTACTTCGCAGCGATAAAGAAATGGTGAAGAACTCATCGATGGTCAAATATAATAAATTATTAGACAATGAGATATGGAAGTTTACAATCTTAACGGTATATTCACATTATCCAGAAGGAAAATAATAATATAACCATACATAATGTTATATGGAATTCTCACTTAGACTTTGAAGGCAACAAGTACGAGGTCGAATGAGTATGATTTTAGAAAAAATTTGAACCCATGTTTTAGAACTGGAATTGTAACACCCATTGAATTGTATTATTTATCAACTTTGAATCTTAGATGGGTAACTTTGTATATTATGCTATTGTAGCAGGCTGCATGCTTCTTAAACAAAGAATTGTCTAAGCAGTGGGCTGCTACAACAAAACAACAACACACTTTAAAAAAAAGTGTTCCAACTGCACGTAGGCTGTTGCAATATGTAGCACCTATAAAAAAATCTCAAAAAATATGCGCATCGCACATGGAGTATATGAATACACAGTTAAGAATATAATATAGTTTAGGTTGTAAGACCATATCAAGAGTTCAACATTTTAGCAAACATGCGTGCAAGTTAGTATTATTTAGTTCAAAATGTTACAATTTTCAAATCAGACAAAGTAGCAGTAACTATAATAGTTTACGAGTCTAAGAGGAGCATAAAATCATGGAAGCTGAACAAATATAAAAGAGAGCGGCACTTAGCTTGGTATTTTGAACCGCGGCCAGTATTAATCGAAGAAATAACTCAATCCCTGTGAAATTAACAAGAACAGGGATGTAGTAAGTATGGATGCAAGAGGCTCTATAAGAAGTAAACAAATTCTAAGAAACAGTCAAGTTCTCTCACGTACATCCCAATTTCAAGCTAATCTGGTCCTCCGTGTAAGTTTGTCTCGATGGATATTTTTATATCATATGCTTTTGCCACCAAATGAAAGTTACTATTTTTTGTATAGCTCGTAATACTCTATTCTTAGGCGAATACAGTAGTGGCTTTCACTGTTATTTATAATAAAATAGTTAGGACTTGTGGGAATGCAGCATTGAAATCAGTGATAATGGAGAACTATAGTACTGTTTTCTCACTGAAGTATTGCATGTCTTAACTTCTGATATGTAACTTTTGGGCTTTGTACCTCTGTGGTACTGGAAGTGTTTCCTTTTTCTAGAAGGCATTTGGCTTTGCATTCTCTTTCTCTATTTTTGCATCATCAGTTCAATTTTTATATCATTAATAAATTTCTAATGTTAATCATTTCCTTTTACAGGAAGGCAGTCACAATACTCATTTCTGTTTGCCCTAGGTAATGTAGAAGTGGAATTGGAATGGATATATAACCCAGTCTAGATTAGCTTGCCAAACTAATGATATATTCTCAAATTCATGTCTATATTTAATTTCATTATAGACACTTACTATGCACGTATAGTATTATCTTACTGTGCACATATTATGTTTACCATTGCACAAATAATGGTTTGGACAAGTTCCACCATGATGTTTTCTTTTATATTACAATTTAATTTTTTTAAATATTTACAACTCAACTGTACATAATTACCCAAAAGAGAAAGAGCCTTTAGGCCAAAAATAAGATTATCAGTGTAATTTTCTATATATAATAGGAATAGCTTGATTCGAAGCTTTCGAATTTACAAATTTACCATTTTTCAATAATAGAATAAAACAGATAACACAAAGGGTATTTTGGTAACTCTTTCGTACCCAAGTTTGTTTTACACTTCACTACAAGTAAGGTATTTTCTTCATCATGTTATATTTTAGTGTGCACAATTTTGCAATTGAAGTGCATATACTGCTTATTATCGCTTATCATTGGGTAATTTCTGTGAGTTTAGGACTTTTATTGTGCTAATGCAGGAGGAGGAGGTTGATGAATTACTTGAATTCTTCATTCTTACAAGTGATGATTATAGGATGTGGTATCAAATGAGGTATTGTTATTTTATTTTTTACTTTCTACTATTACGAGCTGCCTAGTATAATCAGTTGCTACTATTAAAATGAATTTGATTTAGGAACCTGTTACTATCCTTGTTTGTTAAGCAAGAGTTATAAAAATTAAATAAGTTTATAAAATAAAGCTTCAATGGAAAATTCATTGTTATCATAAAGCTTAGAAAATATGCATCGGATTTACAGTAAATACCTAAAATAAACTACAAATTGCAATGCCATGGGATCGAACTCATAATCCATTATTACACAATATATTACTTCAATTGGAGTATGGTACTTAATGATGTACAAATGTACATGTGCTTAAATGTGTCTGTAAACTTGTAGGTACTTTCAATTAAATATTTTTTACAAACATATAGAAAACATCTAGTATAAGTTTATTTATATATGCATTACGTCCACATTACGCCATCATATTGTGTGTTTGTTGAGGACTAATATTTCGTTGTCCTTTTTTTTCCTTTTTCCACTTCCATCGACAACTATTACAGTATCATTTTTGACCACTTATGTATTTCTTTGAACTTTTACTACCTTAGTTATATACTTGACATTGATGACACATACAGTTCTTCCAATATTAAGTGGATAATCTCTGTTACAGTACATGGAAGATGCCCTCTCTTCTATTATAGCTTGGCCTGCTACGCACGTCGTAATGGAATGAATTTTGAGTAAGTCTTTACCGTTCATTTTTTTGTTTATTGTTACATTTAGTTATTAGCTTTAAATTCTGGTTGGTGGAGTACCAGTTGTAGTGGTTTGTTTGTAGTTGACTGTTTGGAGTTCAGGGATGAGGTAGAGATGATATAGTTGAATGCATGTGGTTTTGTTTGGGAACCATTGTAGATAACACTATATGTATGTATGTGTATGTGTGTGTATAGTGTTTCGTGGCTTGCTTCTTTCAGGATGTTGGTCTGAAACTGACTTGAAAGTGGATGGCAACAAGTCTTTATTTATCTCTTTATTTGGTGATGTGGATAGTTTGTACAAGTTAACATGGTATACACAATACCTGCTGCTTATATGAATGTGTATTACCACATACAACATACTTTGGGGTATATGCAAGAAAGTACTCTACATGTCTGAAGCATTTTCTTGCATTAGAAGTTGTTGAGTTTGAAGCTCCTCCCTAATCTTATTTGAAAGAAGATTGCCTTTTCCGAATTTATATTGAGACCAGTCTCTTAATTTCCTCCTAAAACATCGGATTTGTTAATATTCCACAAGACAGTGTAGGGGTATGGTGGTGGTAGACAGTGTAGGGGTTTGTGGAATAGGGAACAGTTGAATGAGTTGTGGCAGTTGAATGAGTTGTAGTCACTGGTGGCTGTTGGAGCGGTTGCTGCAGCAGATGGTTGGAGAAATGTATGGCAAAATGTTGGAGTGTTAGAAATGCTTCAACAGATGGTTGCTGCAACTGAGAAAAGTGAGGTTAACATTGCTTTAATCTATTTTCCATATTGGGAAAATAGATCAGTAGAAATAATCAATTGTAGTTTCTAGTTCATGCAGTTCATGCACTTGCTTTAATGTTTGTACACTAATGAAAAATATATATCACATTTCTATCCGAGCATGCACTTGTTTTAACATTTTCTGTTTCTTTGTGTTAACTTCGCAGGCTTATTTGGAAGGAAGCAAGGTCCTTAGTACGCAACTAGATCAGATCTTGCATGTTTGAACTCTGTAATGTTTGTACTCTGTAATATTTGGAAGGATTGCTTTAATGTTTGTACTCTATAATATTTGGAAGGATTGCTCTGCTGCCATGTTCAATGTTGAGGTATGATTATAAATAACACTTTCACCTTCTTTCTACAACTAATTATCAAGTTTAGTGCTGTAGACTGTACCTGATATTTTTTTGTTTGTTTGTTACAACTATACTTTGGGCTACTTGTGTTTCTAGGATACATTGTGTTTGACACCCAGTACATAATAGAGAGGGTGCACCTTGGTGATCTTGACTATGTTATGCATGCTTTGGTCCTTTTGTTGATTTTGCTAGTGTTCATGTCCGCATTCTTGCCATAATGGTACGTTTGAGAGTTTTGCCATGTTTTCCACTCTTTTTGGCATATTAATATTAACTATTGATTGATATGAAATATGTTTGCAGTTGAAGAATGCAAGTCAGAAATCTGAAGAAGAGAAGAAAAGGAAGAAGAGATCTTGAAGTTCTTTGCCGTTTTGCCAGTATAATGCCGGGTCTTTTCTTCGTGTTTCTCTTAGCGTTTTATTGTGATATATCCGAACTTACAAGTGGCAGACTATGTAAATAAGGGATTTAGTTTGTTGTGTTTTGTTATAAACTTTGACAGAATGCTGTGATCAGTATTTTATCTTTGCAGACTTTAATTTTTTAGTTCATTGCTTTCTACATGTCTCTTTCCTAGGTCTTCTTCTGCCTTGATGTTCATTTAATCACATGTTTATTGTAGATACAATTTTCTTTCGTCCAGTTTTTATTTTGCAGTTAGGAGCTTGTGTAATTTTGAGCATATTTGCAATGTCTGGTAAAAAGCTTGATACAGCCACATCCAAAAATATTGGGTAAAATGCCTTTATAATTATAGCGGCTATAATGAGCTATTGAATAAATCTTTTATAGCGGCAAAATGGTGTTATAAAGATTTCCAGTTCCGTTGAGATTTAGCTGTATTATAGCGGCTATAATGAGCTATTGAATTAACGTACCATAGTGGCGAATTTGCGTTATAAAACTAAGCTCAACCATAGCGGCATATTTTGTGTTATAAATATTCAATAGTTTTTTATAACATGTCGATATACAGCGCTTATCAAACCGCTATGGTTGTGATTAATAGCGGCTATATGCCGCTATAAAAGACACTTTTTGTTGTAGTGTGTTTATGTACTGAATGCATGCATATCCATATTCATGTTGACTTGTTTGGTTGTCACTGCATATAAACTTGTACATGTTGAAATGTTTACTTTTTTGGTTGGAGTCTGGTTGCATTGTGTAGTTCCCGAGCATGTTTGAAGCTTTGTTGTCACCTCTGTTGCATATGTATAGAACTGGTTTGGTTTCATGTTGATTTGCTTTGCGTTTGTAGTCCGGTTCAATTTGAAGTCTTGTTAAACTTGAAGTCTGGTCTGTTCTTGAACTGATATGATGTCAATTTGTTTTCATTTTGAGTCTGGTTGCCTTTGTACATTTGGATCTTGTTCCATTTGAAATCTGGTCTGGTTTTTGTTCGAGTTATAATGCCTTGACTCCATTGAAGTCTGGTTGCATGTGAGGTCTGGTTGCTTTGTTATCATGGTCTCGTTCCATATTTTCATGTTGGTTTCCTTGTGCCATTTTAAAATCTGGATGCATTTTCTCATTCATGTTAATCTATTGACATGTCTGAAACTTTGCTTGTGCCTTTGTATATTTAGAGTCTGGTTCCATTTTGGTCAAGTTGCACATATGCACTGTTCTGGTCTTATTAGTCTTGCATACTTGCTTTGTTGAAACTGAATTTTGATTGTTCTTTGTCTGGTGCACTTGTATTCTCTTATGTCTGGTCTGGTGGTCCTGTTCCACTGGCTTGTTTTCATGTTGCATGCTAGACTTGCTGTGTCGAAACTGAAATGCTTGCATTCAATTTGACCTTGTTTATGTGGTTCTTGCAATTTGCATATGGGACTGACCACTGTTGTGTTGTGTTATTTGAATGTTTGTACATATGGTTGAGCTGCTGTCATGTTGGTTGTTTTTGCATTTGCACCCGAGTTGAATCCAATCTAGGCTTGGGTTTGACCTTGTGCTCACATGTCCATGCAATTTTAACAAGCAAGTGCATATTGGTGTGCACGACCTTGTGGCATGTACAGTGGTACACTGTGCATGCCACAAGTTATTCGTGTAAGATGAATTAAAAGAATGATGACGAACAACCCAAATAACTGAGGCAAATAATATTTTCAAACACACACTTCATTTTGCACTGTAAAATATTTCTTTTCAATTTTACTGCATCAGTGTTTATTTTGTAGATAGTTTGGATGCTGAATACAGGCTGGAACAAAGTTGAAGATCAAATACGAGTGTTGACTGAATTATGTAGTGAGGTGAAACATGTATGAAAAATTGTATAGCGAAAATTGTGTTGTAATTTAAACTTGTATAGTGAAAGCTTAAATTTGTACTATTCGAGTTTGTAATAAAATATTTGTTTGAATAAAATATTTGTTTGAATAAAATATTTGTTTGAATATGAATTCTGAGTTATTTATTTTATTCAACAAATATTTATTTAATTATGTGGAAAAATAAAATAGTACAATAACAAATACATTTAAATGAATATATATATATATATATGTGTGTGTGTTTATTATCATCAAACAAAAATCATAGGCTATTGTATTACAGCAACATAATAACATGATAGTACCAACACCTGTGGTTTAATATCATTGAAATCATTTTCATATAAAACATGGTTTATCCCTTTAACCAATTATTTTATCAAGGAAAGCTTCTTCAAAAACTTCATACTTTAAACCATTTCAAAACTACTTTATCTTAGCCATTTGTTTTCCTTTAAAATGAGATTGGGTTATTTGTTTTGAAAACTATGGCTTTCGAAACCTCTAAAACTTTACTTTCGATACCATTGGATAACCTCCTTCAAAAGCATTTAAATCTTCTTTTCAAAACATTAGGCGCCTGCCTTTCGAAAACTTTAAAACTTTTCTTTTGAAACCTTTCGAATGTATTAAAGTAGTACTTACTAACTCTTATAAGCATAACTTCAAAACCATTAAAAGTACCCCTTTTGAGACCATTGGATTTATCTTTAAAATATCTTTTGGATCAAAGTGAATATAAATGAAAGTATCATTTTCGAAACCATAATTTATCATATAAAAGTGATTGGGGAAAAACTTGATGGCTTCGGAACCATCCATTCGAAAGCTTAAATCACTTAAGTAAAACAATTGAAGGATAGCTTCGAAACCCCTTTCGAAAAATTTAGGAAGTGGCTTAGTACAGGTATAAAATAAAAGTTACCTTTCGAATTGGTTGATGACGTCAATCCATTCGAAAGGTATAGGGATGGCAGAAGGGTTTCGACTTGTCGAAACTACCCTTTTCAAATGCATTGATTTCAAAACTAAATAACTCCTTCGGAAGCTACTACTTAAATAGGAAGCGACAACCCCTTTCAAAAGAAATTTAAAAATACCCCTTCGAAAGCATATGTTTCGACTCCTTCGAAAGCATTGAGTAAAACAGGCAAGCACATTTCTTTAGAAAACAAAACAAAGGTTTCGACCCCATCGAAAGCAAGGGTTTTGACACCATGCCTTCCGCCTTTTTCCGATCCACTACTTACCGGCATAGTGATACCTTGTGTATTGGTTTCGGCTTTGTTGGTTTCGACATGGTTGGTGTCGACTTGATTGAGGTGGAAGCATCAGGTCGGAAGGTTGCTTCCGAAAGTGGCGGAACACAATTTCTGGATAAAGGCTGTTTTAATACCCTTTTAAGTAATTGCTTTATAACCAACCTGCCTATTTGTAAACATTTAATTGGTCGGTATAACTTTTCAAATTATTTTTCAAATAAAACTGCCGCATAATTTCAGATCTAAACAAAGATTAATTTAACAAATAAGCCCTTCCATTAAGAAAAACAATTAAATCATTTAAATCCTCCTTTTAAAATAATTTAATTCTCATAGTAAATCACATAGGAAAAATCCCCAAAAATCACAGAAATTCACTTCTAATATGTTATCTAACATATCTAAATTTTGGACCTAAATTCCTCATATAATTTCTGAAATTAATTTCTGAACCCAATTATTCATATTTTTCTTTGAAAATTCATATTAAATTTTTCATAGCTTTGAAAATTATAAAAATAAAAACCCAACTCCAAAATCATGTTTTACATAACATATAAATTCCATATGGCATTCTAAATTCAATTTAAATGATTTTACCCTTAAAACCGTGTATAAACAATTATCAAACAATCTTGCTTGAATTAAGCATGTTATAAAATCCACGCATATCATCAAAAGTCATCATAGTGGATTTAATCTTAAACCGAAAATCAAGCGATCATAAAAACTAAAATAGAGATGGTTTTGATTATTATTCACCTTGATTAGGATAAAGACTTTGAGATTTGATTGAGATTAATTCTTGTGGCTTGATTCCTTAAACTTTACTTGAATTTTTCTTCTCCTTTTTCTCCTAGCAATGGCCGGCTTTAAGTTCTTGGGTTATGTTTAATTTTTGAATGTGAGAAAATGAGAATGGGACGTGGGTTTAGGGTATTAAGGAGTTATGGTGTGTAATTCCTAATATACCCTTGTTTTAAGTAACATATAAACCATTCTTAAGCCCATTTATATAATTAAGCACGACCTCTAGTTTATGTTCAAATCACAATTCCCTTTATTACTGTAAGATTTACATTATTATATTTAATTTATCTAATTAAATATCCCGAATAATGTTATTAAAAATTTAGGGTGTTACAGGCTCCCCTCCTTAAAGAATTTCGTCCTCGAAATTCAGTAAGGACTAAATTCTAAACATAGCAATCATCTGTAATGACTTCTAACACCCATAATAACCTACTTGACTAGCAACTATCTATATAAAGCTAATATAGACATACCCTCAAAGATCAGGATAAGTATCTCTAATCTTGTTTGTCTCCCAATTATAGTCCTTCTCGTTGTCGCTCCACTGAACTTTCACCAACTTAACTCTCTTGTTCCTCAATCTTTTCTCATCTCTCGCTACAACCGGAACTGGTTATCTTACAAAATTCAAATTAAGCTCTACTATGAAATCTTCCAACCCTATCGGAGGAATAGTAGTCTCTGGATCATGCACAAACTTATGAAGATGAGACACATGAAATACATTATGGACACCTGCCATACTGCTCGGTAACTCTACTCTGTATGCGAGCTTCCCAATTCTCTCTATAATCGGGAACGGATCAACATATCTCAGTGTCAGTTTCCCTGACTTCCCAAAT
This sequence comes from Allium fistulosum, assembly GCA_030737815.1. NCBI lineage: Eukaryota > Viridiplantae > Streptophyta > Magnoliopsida > Asparagales > Amaryllidaceae > Allium > Allium fistulosum. Next base: position 325,099,202 of record CM060906.1, on the reverse strand, counting down.
CGTACCACACCCTTCATTGACGATACCTTATGAAAACCCTATCTCCAACTGAGAATTCTAGGTCTTTACGCCTCTTATCTGCGTAACTCTTCTGTGTGGATTGAGCTTCCTTCATCCTTTCTCGGATCAACTCAATCTTCTATGTCGCCTCTCTAACCAGATCTGGACCTAAGACTAATCTATCTCCAGTCTCTAACCAATATGCTGGTGATTTGCATGGCCTTCTATATAAAGCATCAAAAGGCGCCATTCCTATACTAGTCTAATAACTATTATTATAGGAAAACTCAACCAAATGTAGGTGATCTTCCCAAGATCCACCAAAGTCTAGCACACAAGCCCCTCCTCGAGTACCTTATTGACTCTCTCTATCTGCCCATCTGTCTGTAGGTGATATGCAGTACTCATCTTGAGCATGGTACCTAATACATCCTGTAGACTCCTCAAAAATTCACTAGTAAACAATTCATCTCTGTCACTAAATATGCTACTAGGAATCCCATACAGTCTAACTATGTTTTTCATGAACAACTTAACTAAAACAGGTGTCGTTTTGCTTGACTTAACTGGAATGAAATGGGCACTCTTGGTCACCCTGTCCACTTGACCCGTATACTTTCATTTCCTCCTTTTGACCTTGGCTGCCCGTCAATAAAATTCATAGATATCGAATCCCATTTCCAAACTGGAATCTCTAAAGGTTGAAGCAACCCACTCAGCTTCTGATGTTCGGCCTTCACTTGTTGACAGTTTGCAGATTGCCTAACCCACAAGCCAACATCCCACTTTGTACCTGCCTAATAGAAGCTCCTCTTCATATCTTGATACATCTTGGTCCCTCCAGGATGAATCGTAAACTTGGATCGATGACATTCTCCAAGAACTTATTTTCATAAGTCCTCTACATTCGAAACACATAATCATCCCTTCTTTCCCAACCATCCTCTCTGGTCAAGACTAAAATTCTTTAGATCATCGATCTCAGTTCCAACCTCAAGCCTTCTAATCCTCTCAGCTAATACTGGATCCTCTTTCTACTTAGAAGCAATCCTTTCGATCAATACTGGTCAAACTTCTAAACATGACAACATGGCGGTACTCTGACTAGAACTAGCAGTCAATCTCAACTGCACACTACAAGTAGTCAAAGCTTCTAAATCTTTCTATTCTGCCAACATAACTAACACCACATTCTGATGTTTCCTGCTAAGAGCATCCGCTACTTTATTTCCTTTTCCAGGAGTATACTCTATACCAAAGTCATAAGCTGCAAAAAATTCCAGACACCTTTGCTGTCTTATATTCAACTCCTTCTGAGAGAATAAATATCTTAAGGACTTATGACTGTGTATAGCTAAAATCTCTCCCCTAAGAGACAATGTCTCCATATATTCAATGTGAAGATCACTACAGCCAACTCCAAATCATGAGTAGGATATCTTACTTCATGCGATCTAAGCTGTCGTGAAGCATAGGCGATGACTTTACCCTTTGCATCAACACAGCTCCCAATCCAGTCCCACATGCATCAGTATACACCACCAACCCTTGGTTTCCGTTTGGAACTACTGACACTGGTGCATTGGTTAACAAATGCTTTAACTTAAGGAATGGTTTCTCACATTTGTCAGACCAGATAAACTTCACATCCTTCCTGGTTAGCTTAGTCAAAGGCGTTAAAATCCACGAGAAATCCTTGATGAATCTCCGGTAATAGCTAGCAATTCCAAGAAAACTCCTTATCTTAGTCACCGCTCTGGTTTCTTCCAATTACTAACAGCTTCGATCTTATCTGGATCGACTGAAAAGCCCTTCTATGAAACCACATGACCAAGAAACTTAACCTCTTTCTTCCAAAAATGACACTTGGAAAACTTCGCTTTCAACTGATGCTGCCTCAGCGTCTCAAGCACTACCCTAAGATGATCTTCATGCTCTCTTTCATCCTTAGAGTATACTAAAATGTCATATATAAATACCAACATGAACCTATCTAAGTACTCTCAGAAAATTCGATTCATTAAATCCACAAAGAAAGCAGGTGCATTCGTTAACACGAATGACATTACTAACCACTCGTACGAACCATACCTAGTCTGAAATGTTGTCAAAGGAATACTGTCCTCTGTCACTCTTAATTGATGGAAGCCTGTCGCCAAATCCAAATGGGAAAAACACTCTGGCTCCACACAACTGATCAAATAGATCACCTATTCTTTACAAAGGATACTTATTCTTAATTGTCCTCTCGTTCAATTTACGATAGTCTATACACATCCTTAGCGACCCATCCGGTTTCTTCACGAACATCGCGGCCACTCCCCAAGGTGAAGTACTTGGTCTAATAAAATTCCTTCCTTCCATATCCACTAGCTGCACCTTCAATTCCTTCATCTCGGTGGTGTCATCTTGCTAGGTGGTCTACTCATAGGTTCAGCTCCTAGCACAATATCTATTCGAAACTCAACAGCTTGTTTTGGTAGTAATCCTGTAACCAACTCAAAGACATATGCAAACTCATTTGCGACTCGAACTTAACTTAACTACTCTTCTAGTTCCACAGCACTCAACAGAGCATAAGATCTTCGGTCAGAATCTCTCACTGAGAATATAATTCAGTTATGACTATCTAGGTGTCTCAATGATATTTCCCTATCTTGGTAGAATATTCTAGCCTCATACTTACCCAACCAATCCATACCCAAGATGATCCCAAAATCTATGAAATCAAAAACATACAAACTACATGCAAACTTACGACCTAACAAATCAAGTTCTAACTGGTCACATCTCATTCCCAGAGTTGCATACCCTCCTATTGGATTCGCAACCCTTAAGGAAGTAACAAGGTATGTGGGTTCTAAGCATAACTTATCAACCAAACACTGAGATATAAATGAATGTGATGCACTGGTACCAAATAATACCCTAACTGGTATACTCTGAATCAAAAGCGTACCTTCCATCACAATCTTTCCCTTTTCAGCTGCGATTGGCCTAGCAGATGATGGTCCGACAGCAAAAACTCTTCCCTTGTCTGCCCTGACTGGTTCTGGGCACTGATTCTTATAATGCCCAACCTGATCACAGTTGAAGCACTTCACATTCTTCTTTTCAGCAGCGTTCTACCCCTTGCCTGATCGGCACTCATGAGCATAACAACCTTTCTTGTCACGCTTGAAGTAAACTAAATTAGTCTTTGCCTGTTAGTCCCTGAGAAGTTGGTTTTGATGACAACAACCTTAGAATAAGATTATAAAATATAAATACTAACATTATTGTTTAGATATATATGTATATGCAGGATATATATACAGGTACCAAAGAATGAAGATGTACAATATAGAGATTCAAGAACTGATGAACTCAAGATCGAAGATATCAAGATTCAAGACTCATGAGTATCAAGATTATCAAGAGTTCAAGATTTCAAGATAAGTAATTTAGTTAGGAATTTTGTTAAAACTCCTAGAAAAGCACTGACATCTTAAAATCCATTTTATTCATGGAATGGAGTCCACTTCGAGCCCGTTAAAGGGATGGAACCCTAAGTAGGATGGAACCTACGAAAAATCTAGTGGAACATTGTTTTGTATCCACTAACTTTTATTCAAATGTTTTACAAAATTATATCTTGTTTTCAAAATGATTTCAAAATCTTCCTTTTTAAATCAAAAACATCTATCCTGGTTTAAAATACTTTTAGCCTCAAAATAATCTTCATTTTCAATATCAAATTATCCTTGGTTTTAAACTATCTTTTAATTATAATATATTTAACTTTTAATATTTATACTTAGATTTAAATATAAAATTATAGTAAAATTATATATATATACCAAAATATTATTCTCTATACTTATTTATGTATTTTAATTATAGTTAAGTATATCTATAAAGTTTAAAATAGTTTTAATACAAGATAGAAGTTATTTTCAAAGAAAAATAAATTACCAAAAATAACTTAGGCTTGTCGACAACCCCAAGGACCCCTTGTCGACAAGGTGAAAATTTATTTCAAAAGTTTGAATTTCAAAGGAAGTGTCTGTTCGTCATATCCTTTCATGAATGGACATGGCTGTTGTTCTACTATAAATAGGGGTTGTTTTAAACGAATTTACAATCATATATTTTCTCTGATTTCACTCCTTTTCTTCTTCCACATTTCTTTATATACATTTTTACCATTACTTTGCCGAAATCACCATTGAATCTAACTAGATCATCTCTAGATCGATTCTCTATCACTATCTCAACAAGATCCTAGTGCTATTTAGAGTTATAGACTTCTTTGTATTCAATCGAGCGAGAAAAGATGTGATTGTAGCCTGGAAAATCAATCGGGTGAACTTGTTGTCCGTAAAATCAATTATCTCTACCCAGAGGATTGTGAATCTGGAGCGGTGTACCTTGTGGCCTTGAAATCGAGGGTGTAACTATAAGAATTGATTTTGAAAGGAAATCAGTACTTGTGTTGCAGGACTGGATGTAGGGTAACTCCGAACCAGTATAAAATCCGATGTGTTCTTTCCTTTATTGCTTTTACTTTATATCTACATCTGTGTTTGATTCTGTGATCATATCTGTGTCTGAATATTGCATACATTAGTGTTCAAATTAATATAAACTCAAAAAGAATTAGTAATTCCTTAAAACACTATTCACCCCCTCTAGTGTTAATTCTAGCCTTAAGATCCGTAATCCGCATTTCTCACATTTGGTATCAGAGTAAGGCTTTCAAAGTTTCATAATCTGAATTTTGAAAAATTTCAAAATGGCTACCAACACTGGTACTATTACTACTACCAACACTGGTTCTATTACCTCTATCACTAGTTCATTTGTAGAAGGTCAGTCTACTGTCAGACCACCACTTTTTAATGGCAGTAACTATGCATATTGGGCATGTAGGATGAAAATATATTTACAATCTATAGGACTAGACACTTGGAATATCACACAGACTGAATATTTTGAACCCAAAACTGGTTTTGCATAGTGGACTACTGAGCAAAAGACCGTCGCACAAAATAACTCTAAAGCTATGAATATTATGTTTTGTTCACTAGATAGGAATGAATTTAATAGAGTGTCAGTTTGTAAGTCTGCATATGAAATCTGGAAAACTTTGCAAGTTACCCACGAAGGAACAAGCAAAGTTAAACAGACCAAAATTTCCATGCTCACAAATCGGTTTCAATTATTTAAAATGAATCCTAATGAGTCTATTCCAGATATGTATAGTAGATTTCAGGATATTGTGCATTCTCTAATATCCTTGGGAAAGATATTTTCAGAAGAAGATCAAGTCAGAAAAATCTTAAATTCGCTTACTCCAGAATGGGATCAAAAGACACTTGCGATCGAAGAGGCAAATGACATCAGTACCTTAAAGATAGAAGAATTAATTGGAAATCTAATGTTGTTTGAAGTCCAAATGCTTGTGAGAAGAGAAAGAAAAGCATCTGAAAAGAAATCAATTGCATTCAATGCATTGACCGATGGATCAGACTTAAACAGCGATAATGATGAAGAGATAGCCATTATGACCAAGAACTTTCGGAAATTCCTGAAATACAGAAAGATGAATAATCTCAAGAGAAACAACTATAAGAACTCTGGTAATCATAATGTAGAGCCAAACTATATCAAATGTTTCAACTGTGACGAACCAGGCCATATCAAAAGAGACTGTCCGCATCCAGATAAGCAAAATATTCCTACAAATAATGATTCTGCAAAGAAACGAAAAAGTGCATTTACCGCTACTCTAGATGACTCTGACTCGTCATTAAGCGATGATGATCAGAAGACAGATAATTCAAATATGTGTTTCACGGCAGTTCACGACTCCGATGAATTCAGAGAAACAGACTCAGAATAAGGTACACGTTTACAATACATTGGTTGAAATTACATGCTTAGGATTGGATGTTTGATTGGTTGATTTTGAATTGGTGTGTCGTTTGAATTTTAAATTTTTTATTATTATTTTATTATATTTTTATTTTTATTTTTAAATAGTATCATAATATTTTATGGAATATACTATAATTCTAGTAATATTCCAAATATTATATAGACATTAAAAATAATAAATAAATAAATATATATACATACATACTTATATATATATATATTAGAATACTTAAGAGAAATAAATCATGAAAATTCAGAGACACCTGTCGACAAGGGCCCCTCCACGTTGTCGACAAGGGTACAAAAATTTGAAATTCAAATTTGAATTCAAATGTTTGAATTTCCCTCCATCTTTTCACTTCATTCAAGTCTCTGAAAAGACACCTTTTGACGAGAGAACCTGTCCCTTGAGAATATATTTATTTACCATCTCTTATCACAACTTTTCACTTTCATTTTCATTTTCAAATTCAAACTCTTATTTCAAAATATCAAGCTCTCTACACTCTACTCTAATGGCTTCTTCAAGCAACCCTCCCACAATGAGACTTTCCAAAAATACAAAAGAGCAACTTTTCAATAATCCGGAGGCTATAAAAGCATATATCAACTATGCTAACTATGGAAAAGTCCATCCCGGAAAGTTTGCTTTATTTCAAGATTTCTCTACTTATGAAATCGATTCTCTTTTTGCAAACAACCAAGTTCTTAGTCCTGCTGATGCTTCACAAAATGACTTTGTTTGTTATCCAAATCTTGTTAAAATTTTCTATGCAAATCTCAACCGTGGATTTTATAATTGAAATGAAGATGAAATTTGGAGTAGTGTCAAAGGCACTAGAATCATTTTAAATTGTAATGTTTTGGGTAATCATTCTCAATTGCAAGAGCACGGGAATGGATCTTTCTAGTTTTAATATCGATGAAAATGATCATGAGACATTTCATCACATTTTCGAAGGGGATGATAACTTTGAATTCATAAATCGAAACTTTCGACCAAAAGCAAGAATTGTTAATCTTCTTTTACAACATTCTTTGACCCCAAGATCAGGGAGTTTTAACAATCCAACTTCAAAAGTTTGCAAAGCACTTTTGCTATTTTTGGAAATTATGATATTAATTGGGCGCAAGTTATTTTGGATGAACTTCGTCCCAAATTTTTTAAAGTGGGTGAAAACACTTTGTATCATGGAATCTATCTCACTCGGATTTTTAATTATTTTGGAGTGAATTTCAAAGGAGAAGAATTTGTTTCAAGAAAAGTTTTTAATCACTCAAATATTTCTCTTATGAAAATTCCATATGTTTTTCAACCATATGAGACTCTTGCCGAAAAGGAAGAGCATTTGGCTCATGAGGAGTTGGAAGAGGAGGAAGAAGAAAAAGAAGGGGATGAAATGGAAATAGAAGAAGAAAAAGGTGAAACATCCTTGGAAACTATTCACTATCCCTCTAATCCAACCAACAAAACCTTACTCAAAAATCAAAAGACCATTGTTGAGAATCAACGGACTCTTAAACGGTCCGTTAGTAAGAAATTGGATAAAATGTCATCCAAGATGAACAAGTTTTTCTCCAAAGTCAGCAAGAATGTAACGACCTGTAAATTTTAACTGTTTTAATAACGTAATTAGTTGAAATTTTGTGAAATTTTAAACGATAAAATTTTGAAATAAAAATTTATTATTTGGAATGCGTCTAGTTAAACATAGCAACTGGTAAATTTTCGTCCGAAAATACGAAAGTTTATTTCGCGCGTAAATTTACTTCAATTTAATCAGTTAAAAAGCGATGAAAATAAAATGTTTTCAGAACCTAAATATTTTTACATAGAAAAATTTTAAACCATCTTCTGAGCAAGATGTCATTTTTCGTTTTTCCAAATTCGGACTTCTTTGGCTCCGTCGATCTTATTTTTCTGCGTTTTTCTTGCATTTTCCGTCAGTTGAAAAATTCGAAATTTTATAATTCAATCGTACCACTGATATCTGTATACCGTTTTGATCGTTTCATCGTACTGATCACCACGGTGTATTCATCCCTGTGTTTCGGCTCTCGGTACAGAGCGAAATCAATAAAACGATTCTTGTTACGGTACTCGTTTTAAGAACACTTTTGGATCCTATCTATCCACCGTGTTAAACCCAATAGCTTCCTGGTATTATTATTTTCCTTGAATTCAAACGGCTGACTTCATTATTCCCAACGGTTGATAATTAAATTTGCTGGTTCCAACATAGCTCTGTGTCTCTTCCTTTCTCGGTGCGTTCAGTCCTTTACACAAATATTTCTCAAACCTGCCTCTTCCTTTTAATCACATTATCCTCCATTAATCCATCTTCCGCTCTCAACCCCTCACCACCGAAAACTCATCCCACGCAACTCTCTGTTCATTTCTCTTCATGGCGCTCTTCAGTCCTCCTCTAATTTATAACCAATCCCATTGCTCCGTCCATAAGTTAAATCCCCTCTTTGCTTGTTCTCCCACTTTTCGCTTCAACTTTCAAAATTTTCGTAAATTTCAACCTAACCCCAACACGAAATCCTTTCGCCCCAAATTTTACTCAGCCAATGCATCAGCGAACAGTACTTTGTTTACTTCGCCTGAAGTTTCCAAGTCTTTTGATTTTGCTTCAGAAGAACGAATTTATATCTGGTGGGAGTCTCAAGGATATTTTAAACCTAATTCTGACTGTGGAGGAGATCCTTTTGTAATACCTATGCCACCTCCATGTTCGCCAGCTCGTCCTTCCCTTCCACCTACCAAGCGGTGCTTTCTTCCACCTCCCATGCAATTTCCGACCCTTCACAAGTTGCTCGGCCTCGTCGCCCACCTACAATGCTACCACCGCCCATCACCTCATTCCGTTCGCCTCCCTCTCCGTGCAACCATTTCCTCCGACCTCACTCGCATCCTCCCTCCTTCACCATGTCACAACCCTGTCACGTCATTATCCTACTGACATGATCATCCGCCTCGGTCCATACCTTCGCATGCATATGTAGCCCCTTTGTTTATAAAAAAAGGAATAAAAATGTGAGAAGCATATTATCAAGCTGCTCGTCTCCGCTCTACCCTTCACGCCCGCTACCATCGACTATCATGAACTGCCTCTTACTCTGTCTTCATGGGGAGAACTCCTTTGTATAAGGTATTTATATATAGATATATTATGTATATTCAAGTATTAGGTATATTCTGTTGCTTCAGAATTTTAGCTACAGTATTTTATATAATATGGTAAATAGTAATATAGTTATTCTATAAAGCATTGATGTTAAAATGGTATCGGTAAGTTTGATTTTTTTTTCTTTTTCTTTCTCCATAATTTTATATATACGATTTTATAAAGCTATTTTAAACATGATGTAGTTCATATACATGGATACCACGCGTATATGTAGTATTATATTCTATAAATTTTAGTACATCCTATTATAAATTTTATATTTACCGTATATATATGTTACAGTTTAAATATAAGGATGATTTGAGGATATAATATCTAAGTTTACAACCTGGTACTTTACATTTTATAAGTTATACATTTGGTTAAAATATATTATATGATAGTTTATAATGTCTATTAGCCTAGTCTGTTGTATATATAAATTGTAATGTGCACGTCACTAGATGTATCAATACTGAGGTTGATATATAGGTCATCATTAAATATAGTATGGGTACTAGTAAGAAATTTGTTTATAATCTTGTTAGTTTTTTTTTTAAAAAAATATTGTTATAACTATATGGATTGTATAATTATACACATGTTATACATTAGTGTATCCATAAGTATATATAAATATTATCGTGGGTATTGTTTTAAAATTTAGAAATATTTTCCATTTCTATCAACCCGATCTGATCCATTTTCGTCAATCTCTATTTTATCAGCTTGTCCGTCGAATTCATGCCAATCAGCCTTGATCGTTGAATTCGTGCTGATTTTGTTTTGCTTGGATTCGTAATTCAAATTCAGCGTCCATATCAGTGCGCGTATCCGTGTCATCTTCTGTATTCTCTAGCCACGAAAGTTGAGCAATCACTCACGATTAATGTTCCTTTATTTATTAAATTTGATTTCAATTGAAACGACAATTGAAATATGCTGCTGTTAGATATTTACACTGTTATTACCTGTATCAGTTCACCTGTGACATCTGACACCATTATCTATTATATATGCAATGATAATCCAGTTTGGTTGTTAAATGGTTGATTGTTTGATGTTTACAATTGGACGTTAAAATTGTAATGTATAAAGTGATAAATATTATGCAAATAAATTTGACGTAAGATAATTAAAATTTGAATCGATACATATGTTGAATTTGATTAGTTGAATATGACCCATATTAATTGTTAAGTTAATTGACATGTAGAATAGTGATAATTACACTTTGAACCATTGAATGTATATTTGATTAATTGTTGTAGTGTTAAAATTGAAATCGAATGACAATTGAAGAACCGTATAAATATTAGTGTAATAATCTTTAATCTACATGAAATGATAGTTTAGATTCTAGAAATAATTATATTAATTTACACAAATAACAATGTGAATTAATACGTTTATTTCGGGATTATTTGAATTGATTATTGGATTGATATTGATTGTTGTTATTGCTTGTTTATTTACTTTGACACCATCCCAGTTATCACACTGCAAGTTCCCTTTGCTATGCTTTGATTTTGAATTGAATTGGAATCGGGTTGAAATGATAAATACCCAAATTAAACTTTGACCTAGGATAGAGAATTAAATAAAACCGATTGGTCAATAATTTGATTTAAAAATAAAATGAAGATTTTATTTGAATAAATAATATGGTTTTGAAATGAAGTTGAAATTTGAATTTTTAATGAAAGGAAAATGTTAATATTTAATAATCTGAAACAAAATATTAACAATGTAATTGATGAAAGAATGGTTTAATTTGAGAAATTATTTAATAATTAAGTTTTGAAATTATTTAATAATTAAATAAAATTGAATTATTTAATAGTTAAATAAAATTGAACCTCTTGAATTAGTGAAATTAAGTTCTTTATTAATTGAGTTTGAAATGGTAACCGAGTAAATAAATAAGTGAAATTGGATTTCTTTAACAAGAAATAGAAATGCGATTTATTGAAATTAATGTAAGACTTGTAATTTAAAGAATTGATTTGATGAATCCGATTTAATTCAATGTGAAGTTTTGATATAATGAAGTTGAACTTAAGTAATTGATTTAATGAATTGGAAATCAAATAGAAATTGCTTTGAATGACAAATTTACTTAACGAATATTAAATGAAATCGATAAATGAAGTTAAATTGATTTGAATGTTAAATTTAAATTAATTAAATGATTTCGGAATGAAACTTATCTTTGAACTTGAATCAATATTTGAATTGTTTAAAATAAAGATTGAAATTGTATTATAAGTTTTGAAATGGTAATTTGGAAATTTTGAAACGTGAATTTGGAAATTTATGTAGAAAGACAAATGGAATGTTGATTTACGAATTCTAATTGAAATTGAAATTGATTTGGTTTTGAAATATATTAAGCGACCAATCGGTGTAATAATTACGAAAGTTATTAAAGAGACCGGAATCGGTTATGGACATACTCTCTGTCTAAACCAAAAACCACTTTAATAACTATACGCGGAGTGTGATCCAGAATGAAGTGGTTGGAATGATGTACGTGATGACTGAAGAAAGAGAATGATAATGGATAGCCTTGACACTTGTGTCAAATTGGAAATGACTAAAACAGGAGCCGTGCCGGGCCAAATGGGGGCTAGCTACCTCGAGCGAACACACTTCTTCGAAACTACTAATTACTTGTTGTCGATTGGTGCACCCTTGATTTTGGGAGTGTTGTTTCGCGGTGTTGCGATCGCTGCGGCGATGCGTTCTCACCAGTCCGGATCAGGCAAACGGTAGTTTCACTACCTTGGGTATTGCCTCATGTGCCTTGTCATACTTGTATCCCTATGCGCGACCACTACGATTTGTTTTGTGTTATACCTATGGAGTACTCCCTGATATCCCACTAGTTTACGGTGGAGTTTACAGTGCTGTATAGATTATAACGCTTATAAAAATGTGTTAAGGGGGATAATGGTAACGCCTTAACACTATTTTGATACTTTATATTACTGATAGGCATTATCTACTTATCGTACACTACTACATAGTAGATAGTTTAACGGATCCTTAAAGGATGGTTATTCCAAACATCCTTTGAGTTACTTGTATTTCAGTTGCTATTTCACTTGAGTTGGATTTATTTATATAAGAATGTTAATCCTGACTCGAGTGTTTTGTGTTTTGCTTTACGCTCGGGTCAGACTGAGTGTACCAGTATTCGAGACTCATCTTTGGAGTTGAAGCTTTGCTTGAAGATCCAGCCATCTATTCTGCTTTCAGTATTCGATGATTCTAGTGATGTATTCTGATTTGTATCTTATGTATCGTATTACTCTTCCTTTGTATCTGGTTTAACTCTGATGTAACTTATATATGTATATAGTAGCTTCATGAACTACTATCTTTTGCTTTCGTTGCATTTATTACTCTGTGTCTGTGATCTGTGATTATTTATTTACTGTATATGTTCAGTTTTGCCAAATTTAAATTAACAACGCGGTATTTTGAATTATTCAAGTCTGACATGTGCGGATGCGAATGGTACAAAATAGCGGGTCGTTACAGTTGGTATCAGAGCTTTGGTAGCTCTAGGCAAAACTTAACATATAGGGTAAATGTATTTACAGAATCACTCTAATTCGAGTTTCAATCTCTTCCTTTTGACTCGATTCCTTTGAATTTTGGAACGTTCTCTACGGTTCCAAATTTCATTCGTGTCCTTCACTATTCGTCTTCTTTCAATTCTGGAGCATCACATAACTCCACTTCGAATGACCCTTATAGTTAATCGGCGGTCTCGCCAAACTTCGAATGATTTGTAAAGGGGTGAAACTCCTTTACAATAGCATTGATTTACCGAAGATTTCTGTATCCTCGATTTACGATGCTATCCATCTCCTGCTATGCTTGAATTCTATCTCTTGTGATCGAATGTCGATTTACCTCGGAATTCTGCATCGATCTTATTCTTGAAGTCACGGTCGACCCGGTTAAGGTTGCCCGCGATTTAATAAACTTATTCATCTTCCTATTTTGATTATTTAATCATCTTGGCTTTGTTTCAATCTATCTTCGAATTTAAAATTCTCTTTGATTTGAGTCCATCAAATTTGAATCTCTATCCTTGCTTTGAAATCTATTCTTGTATAGTCGAGCGAGGAAGTGTATTTGTAAATTTATATTTAAAATGTTTTAAAAAAATATTGTGTTGTTTGAGTTGTTGATGTTGATTTGGGTTTCTGATCGATTCGTCTGATCAACGCTATCGATAGGATTTCCAAAACACTTTAACAGAGCAAACCGACACAATATCGTTTTCAAATTTGGTAAGAAAAATAAATTTTTGAATGATTATATTATATATACAAGTATAAATTTTTTTTTGAAATTAAAATTGTTAATGAGTTGTTGTCCGAAATGATAATATTTAATTTTCATTTAATATTTCATAAACCATTGACTATTGGATAATATAAATAAATGAATTTATAAAAATGGGTTAAAATTGATTTTAAATTTGAATGGATTTAAACTAAATTTGAGAATTTAATTTCTGGTAACTTCAAACTTTGATTTGAAAGTTTTAAAGTGTATAGTATTTAAAATATTTTCGAATATAAATCGTTTTCAAAGAATTTTGAAATGTTGAAACTAATGCTCTTTTCTTTGTCGCTGGAAAATAATTTCGGTGATGGCGGCCGCATCATCGACATTCATTTTCGAGTTTCGAAGCGGAGATACTATTCTGTAGCTTTGCTACGGTTTTGTTGTGAAGAATATTTTGATTTGAATTTCTTTAGTATAATTTGATATATATATATATATGGGTATCTTATTTAAAAATTTAATTTGATTTGATATAAATATATTATATATATCTCTAAATTGTTTAAAGTTAATCGGAAATCTAATTCGTAAATTTTGTTAAAGGATTATTTTAATTATAAATAAAACCAAAATTTGGAATAAATATTTAAACTTGAATAATTGAATTGGGAAAATTTTATCTGTATATTGTTCAATTGCAATCTAATACAACTTACCTAAATCATTCAGAAGTTGAATATGTAATTGGATAATATATAATATAAACTGAATTTATAAATAAAATTTGAGCGGTTATAATAAATGTTATACACTTAAATTTTAATTATAAAATGTTAATAGAGATAAATAGAATAATGAGATAATTGAAAAATAAATTTTGTTTTGAAGGTAAATAAATAAATTGAAATTAGATCAACTTATGGAAATACCTTAAATTTAAACCAATTATTGGATATAAATTAATTTAAATTGAAATTTATATGGTTTAAATTAATTTATATGGTTTAAATATATGTGATAAGATATATAAGTAGAATAAATTTAACAATAATTTTGAATAAAGAATTTAAATTGGTGAAAAAAAATATGATTATAATAAAAGACTATTCAAATTTATGGTTTTAGAAATTGTAAATCGAAGATAATTGGATAATAAGATAATGAATTTAGAAATAGTTGAGATTGATTTTGGAGGAATCAAATGGATTAAATCAATTATTGAATATCAATTAATTTAAATTTGAATTTATATGGTTTAAATTAATTGTTATTTTGTATTTCAAATCTGTTTTTCTTTCTGGTTGTTTCTATTCACCTACCTCCTTCCTTTTAGGGGACGAAAAGTTTTGAGTGGGGGAGAGTGTAACGACCCATAAATTTGAACTGTTTTAATAATGTAATTAGTTGAAATTTTGTGAAATTTTAAACGATAAAATTTTGGAATAAAAATTTATTATTTGGAATGCGTCTAGTTAAACATAGCAACTAGTAATTTTTCGTCCGAAAATACGAAAGTTTATTTCGTGCGTAAATTTACTTCAATTTAATCTGTTAAAAAGCGATGAAAATAAAATGTTTTCAGAACCTAAATATTTTTACATAGAAAAATTTTAAATCATCTTCTGAGCAAGACGTCATTTTTCGTTTTTCCAAATTCGGACTTCTTTGGCTCCGTTGATCTTATTTTTCTGCGTTTTTCTAGCATTTTCCGTCAGTTGAAAAATTCGAAATTTTATAATTCAATCGTACCACTGATATCTGTATACCGTTTGATCGTTTCATAGTACTGATCACCATGGTGTATTCATCCCTGTGTTTCGGCTCTCGGTACAGAGCGAAATCAATAAAATAATTCTAGTTACGGTACTCGTTTTAAGAACACTTTTGGATCCTATCTATCCACCGTGTTAAACCCAATAGCTTCCTGGTATTATTATTTTCCTTGAATTCAAACGGCTGACTTCATTATTCCCAGCGGTTGATAATTAAATTTGCTGGTTCCAACATAGCTCTGTGTCTCTTCCTTTCTCGGTGCGTTCAGGCCTTTACACAAATATTTCTCAAACCTGCCTCTTCCTTTTAATCACATTATCCTCCATTAATCCATCTTCCGCTCTCAACCCCTCACCACTGAAAACTCATCCCACGCAACTCTCTGTTCATTTCTCTTCATGGCGCTCTTTAGTCCTCCTCTAATTTATAACCAATCCCATTGCTCCGTCCATAAGTTAAATCCCCTCTTTGCTTGTTCTCCCACTTTTCGCTTCAACTTTCAAAATTTTCGTAAATTTCAACCTAACCCCAACACGAAATCCTTTCGCCCCAAATTTTACTCAGCCAATGCATCAGCGAACAGTACTTTGTTTACTTCGCCTGAAGTTTCCAAGTCTTTTGATTTTGCTTCAGAAGAACGAATTTATATCTGGTGGGAGTCTCAAGGATATTTTAAACCTAATTCTGACTGTGGAGGAGATCCTTTTGTAATACCTATGCCACCTCCATGTTCGCCAGCTCGTCCTTCCCTTCCACCTACCAAGCGGTGCTTTCTGCCACCTCCCATGCAATTTCCGACCCTTCACAAGTTGCTCGGCCTCGTCGCCCACCTACAACGCTACCACCGCCCATCACCTCATTCCGTTCGCCTCCCTCTCCGTGCAACCATTTCCTCCGACCTCACTCGCATCCTCCCTCCTTCACCATGTCACAACCCTGTCACGTCATTATCCTACTGACATGATCATCCGCCTCGGTCCATACCTTCGCATGCATATGTAGCCCCTTTGTTTATAAAAAAAGGAATAAAAATGTGAGAAGCATATTATCAAGCTGCTCGTCTTCGCTCTACCCTTCACGCCCGCTACCATCGACTATCATGAATTGCCTCTTACTCTGTCTTCATGGGGAGAACGCCTTTGTATAAGGTATTTATATATAGATATATTATGTATATTCAAGTATTAGGTATATTCTGTTGCTTCAGAATTTTAGCTACAGTATTTTATATAATATGGTAAATAGTAATATAGTTATTCTATAAAGCATTGATGTTATCAGTAAGTTTGATTTTTTTTTCTTTTTCTTTCTCCATAATTTTATATATACGATTTTATAAAGCTGTTTTAAACATGATGTAGTTCATATACATGGATACCACGCGTATATGTAGTATTATATTCTATAAATTTTAGTACATCCTATTATAAATTTTATATTTACCGTATATATATGTTACAGTTTAAATATAAGGATGATTTAAGGATATAATATCTAAGTTTACAACCTGATACTTTACATTTTATAAGTTATACATTTGGTTAAAATATATTATATGATAGTTTATAATGTCTATTAGCCTAGTCTGTTGTATATATAAATTGTAATATGCACGTCACTAGATGTATCAATGCTGAGGTTGATATATAGGTCATCATTAAATATAGTATGGGTACTAGTAAGAAATTTGTTTATAATCTCTGTTAGTTTAAAAAAAAAATATTGTTATAACTATATGGATTGTATAATTATACACATGTTATACATTAGTGTATCCATAAGTATATATAAATATTATCGTGGGTATTGTTTTAAAATTTAGAAATATTTTCCATTTCTATCAACCCGATCTGATCCATTTTCGTCAATCTCTATTTTATCAGCTTGTCCGTCGAATTCGTGCCAATCAGCCTTGATCATTGAATTCGTGCTGATTTTGTTTTGCTTGGATTCGTAATTCAAATTCAGCGTCCATATCAGTGCGCGTATCCGGGTCATCTTCTGTATTCTCTAGCCACGAAAGGTGAGCAATCACTCACGATTAATGTTCTTTTATTTATTAAATTTGATTTCAATTGAAACGACAATTGAAATATACTGCTGTTAGATATTTACACTGTTATTACCTGTATCAGTTCACCTGTGACATCTGACACCATTATCTGTTATATATGCAATGATAATCCAGTTTGGTTGTTAAATGATTGATTATTTGATGTTTACAATTGGACGTTAAAATTGTAATGTATAAAGTGATAAATATTATGCAAATAAATTTGACGTAGGATAATTAAAATTTGAATCGACACATATGTTGAATTTGATTAGTCGAATATGACCCCTATTAATTGTTAAGTTAATTGACATGTAAAATAGTGATAATTACACTTTGAACCATTGAACGTATATTTGATTAATTGTTGTAGTGTTAAAATTGAAATCGAATGACAATTGAAGAACCGTATAAATATTAGTGTAATAATCTTTAATCTACATGAAATGATAGTGTAGATTCTAGAAATAATTATATTAATTTACGCAAATAACAATGTGAATTAATACGTTTATTTTGGGATTATTTGAATTGATTATTGGATTGATATTGATTGTTGTTATTGTTTGTTTATTTACTTTGACACCATCCCAGTTATCACACTGCAAGTTCCCTTTGCTATGCTTTGATTTTGAATTGAATTGGAATCGGGTTGAAATGATAAATACCCAAATTAAACTTTGACCTAGGATAGAGAATTAAATAAAACCGATTGGTCAATAATTTGATTTAAAAATAAAATGAAGATTTTATTTGAATAAATAATATGGTTTTGAAATGAAGTTGAAATTTGAATTTTTAATGAAAGGAAAATGTTAATATTTAATAATCTGAAACAAAATATTAACAATGTAATTGATGAAAGAATGGTTTAATTTGAGAAATTATTTAATAATTAAGTTTTGAAATTATTTAATAATTAAATAAAATTGAATTATTTAATAGTTAAATAAAATTGAACCTCTTGAATTAGTGAAATTAAGTTCTTTATTAATTGAGTTTGAAATGGTAACCGAGTAAATAAATAAGTGAAATTGGATTTCTTTAACAAGAAATAGAAATGCGATTTATTGAAATTAATGTAAGACTTGTAATTTAAAGAATTGATTTGATGAATCCGATTTAATTCAATGTGAAGTTTTGATATAATGAAGTTGAACTTAAGTAATTGATTTAATGAATTGGAAATCAAATAGAAATTGCTTTGAATGACAAATTTACTTAACGAATATTAAATGAAATCGATAAATGAAGTTAAATTGATTTGAATGTTAAATTTAAATTAATTAAATGATTTCGGAATGAAACTTATCTTTGAACTTGAATCAATATTTGAATTGTTTAAAATAAAGATTGAAATTGTATTATAAGTTTTGAAATGGTAATTTGGAAATTTTGAAACGTGAATTTGGAAATTTATGTAGAAAGACAAATGGAATGTTGATTTACGAATTCTAATTGAAATTGAAATTGATTTGGTTTTGAAATATATTAAGCGACCAATCGGTGTAATAATTACGAAAGTTATTAAAGAGACCGGAATCGGTTATGGACATACTCTCTGTCTAAACCAAAAACCACTTTAATAACTATACGCGGAGTGTGATCCAGAATGAAGTGGTTGGAATGATGTACGTGATGACTGAAGAAAGAGAACGATAATGGATAGCCTTGACACTTGTGTCAAATTGGAAATGACTAAAACAGGAGCCGTGCCGGGCCAAATGGGGGCTAGCTACCTCGAGCGAACACACTTCTTCGAAACTACTAATTACTTGTTGTCGATTGGTGCACCCTTGATTTTGGGAGTGTTGTTTCGCGGTGTTGCGATCGCTGCGGCGATGCGTTCTCACCAGTCCGGATCAGGCAAACGGTAGTTTCACTACCTTGGGTATTGCCTCATGTGCCTTGTCATACTTGTATCCCTATGCGCGACCACTACGATTTGTTTTGTGTTATACCTATGGAGTACTCCCTGATATCCCACTAGTTTACGGTGGAGTTTACAGTGCTGTATAGATTATAACGCTTATAAAAATGTGTTAAGGGGGATAATGGTAACGCCTTAACACTATTTTGATACTTTATATTACTGATAGGCATTATCTACTTATCGTACACTACTACATAGTAGATAGTTTAACGGATCCTTAAAGGATGGTTATTCCAAACATCCTTTGAGTTACTTGTATTTCAGTTGCTATTTCACTTGAGTTGGATTTATTGATATAAGAATGTTAATCCTGACTTGAGTGTTTTGTGTTTTGCTTTACGCTCGGGTCAGATTGAGTGTACCAGTATTCGAGACTCACCTTTGGAGTTGAAGCTTTGCTTGAAGATCCAGCCATCTATTCTGCTTTCAGTATTCGATGATTCTAGTGATGTATTCTGATCTGTATCTGATGTATCGTATTACTCTTCCGTTGTATCTGGTTTAACTCTGATATAACTTATATATGTATATAGTAGCTTCATGAACTACTATCTTTTGCTTCCGCTGCATTTATTACTCTGTGTCTGTGATCTGTGATTATTTATTTACTGTATATGTTCAGTTTTGCCAAATTTAAATTAACAATGCGGTATTTTGAATTATTCAAGTCCGACATGTGCGGATGCAAATGGTACAAAATAGCGGGTCGTTACAAAGAAGCTTGGATTATCTTCATCTTCGTCATCCTCTAACTAGTTCTACCTTTTCATGTCATGTTGTATTGGTTTTAGTTTGTTTTGATTTGAATGTTCGTGTAGTTCTTAATGTTTAATCATTGTATCGTTCTATTATGAAATGAAATTGAATTACTTTTCTGTTATCTAGCTTATCTTATCTCCAGAATAAACGTTAGTATATTATATAAATATATATATACACAATTATTCACAAAATCAAAATGAGTCATCAAAATTAAATTACCACTGTCGACAACCCCCCAGAGACCCTGTCGACAAGTACTGGTCAGAAATGACTTTTCATTTTAAATTTGAATAACTACCTTGTGTCTATTCATTTCAAACGAATTTCTACACCTATAAATACATATTTCTTCCAGAATTCATCACTCAAAATCATTTCTTATCTACTCTATCTATATTTCTTCTCAAAAACTCAAATATGGCCGATCCAATTCATAGTTTGACCGATAATCTTGAAGAAACCCTTAATTCTTTCAAGAATATTTTTTTTTTCATTCTCCGTAATCAACGACACTTAGAGTTGAGTCAAATGCAGATGATCAAGGAGCAAGAAAAACATTTCGATGCAATTCGATGGATGATTTCCTCCCTGCACAAAGATGATAATGAAGCACATCCTCCAGTCTCTCTCACCAATGAAAATGAAAATTAGGATGCCATTAAAGCAGACCCTATATTTGGAGAAGAAGGATGGGTGGAAGTTCCTCGTAATGTTGGATTTTATTTGATTGCTTTGTTTGATTTGAATTGATTGCTTGGATTGATTTGATTTGATTTGGTTTGGTGTGAAAAACATAATATGTATAAATACACATTGATATTTATATGATCTTTTATTAGTTATCATGTCTATCAGTATAATTATCTCTTAATCTATCTATAATATACTCCATTATATATTTTATTAATGTAGGTACTTTAGTACAAGAATAAGGGGGAGCTATATAGTTTGGAGTTAGTTTTTGTTGATGACAAAGGGGGAGAAGTATAAAATAGGATAGTTAGGCATAGATTAAGGGGGAGTTATTAGTTTTAGGGGGAGTTATTATGATAGAAGTAATATTTTATAAACAAAGGTTATCATCATCAAAAAGGGGGAGATTGTTAGTCCCTGAGAAGTTGGTTTTGATGACAACAACCTTAGAATAAGATTATAAAATATAAATACTAACATTATTGTTTAGATATATATGTATATGCAGGATATATATACAGGTACCAAAGAATGAAGATTGTACAGTATAGAGATTCAAGAACTGATGAACTTAAGATCGAAGATATCAAGATTCAAGACTCATGAGTATCAAGATTATCAAGAGTTCAAGATTTCAAGATAAGTAATTTAGTTAGGAATTTTGTTAAAACTCCTAGAAAAGAACACTGACATCTTAAAATCCATTTTATTTGTGGAATGGAATCCACTTCGAGATCGTTAAAGGGATGGAACCCTAAGTAGGATGGAACCTACGAAAAATCTAGTGGAACATTGTTTCATATCCACTAACTTTTATTCAAATGTTTTACAAAATTATATCTTGTTTTCAAAATAATTTCAAAATCTTCCTTTTTAAATAAAAAACATCTATCCTGGTTTTTAAACACTTTTAGCCTCAAAATAATCTTTATTTTCAATATCAAATTATCCTTGGTTTTAAAATATCTTTTAATTATAATATATTTAACTTTTAATATTTATACTTAATTTAAATATAAAATTATAGTAAAATTTTATATATACCAAAATATTATTCTCTATACTTATTTATGTATTTTAACTATAGTTAAGTATATTTATAAAGTTTAAAATAGTTTTAATACAAGATAGAAGTTATTTTCAAAGAAAAACAAATTACCAAAAATAACTTAGGCTTGTCGAAAACCCCAAGGACCCCTTGTCGATAAGGTGACCGTTTATTTCAAAAGTTTGAATTTCAAAGGAAGTGTCTATTCGTCATATCCTTTCACGAATGGACATGGCTGTTGTTCTACTATAAATAGGGGCTGTTTTAAACGAATTTACAATCATATATTTTCTCTGATTTCACTCCTCTTCTTCTTCCACATTTCTTTATATACATTTTTACCATTACTCTACCGAAATCACCATTGAATCTAACTAGATCATCTCTGGTTTGATTCTCTATCACTATCTCAACAAGATCCTAGTGCTATTCAGAGTTATAGACTTCTTTGTATTCAATCGAGCGAGAAAAGATGTGATTGTAGCCTAGAAAATCAATCGGGTGAACTTGTTGCCCGTAAAATCAATTATCTCTACTCAGAGGATTGTGAATCTGGAGCGATGTACCTCGTGGCCTTGAAATCGAGGGTGTAATTGTAAGAATTGATTTTGAAAGGAAATCCGTACTTTTGTTGCGGGACTGGATGTAGGGTAACTCCGAACCAGTATAAAATCTGGTGTGTTCTTTCCTTTATTGCTTTTACTTTATATCTGCATCTGTGTTTGATTCTATGATCATATCCGTGTTTGAATATTGCATACATTTGTGTTTAAATTAATATAAACTC
The DNA here is from genome assembly GCA_030737815.1 of Allium fistulosum. Lineage (NCBI taxonomy): Eukaryota > Viridiplantae > Streptophyta > Magnoliopsida > Asparagales > Amaryllidaceae > Allium > Allium fistulosum. Next base: position 325,076,753 of record CM060906.1, on the reverse strand, counting down.
AAAAAGAATTAGTAATTCCTTAAAACACTATTTACCCCCCCCCCCTCTAGTGTTAATCCTAGCCTTAAGATCTGTAATTCGCATTTCTCATATTGCCTTCTTGGCAGCCTCTCCCTTCAGGGCTCCCTTCTTCTTAAAGAACTTCATCTTCTTTCCCCTGAGAACCTTGGGTTTCAACTGGCTTCTCTCTAGCATAAATAGCAATCATCTCCTCATGGCATATTTCCATCTCCACAACTACATTACAAGGATCAAGGATATGTGTCAGGGTCGCCTTAGCAATCTCGGGCCTCAATCCCCGAATGAACCTCTCATTCCTCCTGATGACAGTGTCTATAGTAGCATACTCATATCGGGATAGCTCATCAAACTTAGTAGCATAATCAATTACTGACATCTCTCCCTGCACCAAATCCATAAACTTCCTCATCAACGCTGACTTAGCAACTTCAGATAAAAACCTCTGTTCAAATCTCCTTCTAAAATTTTCCTAAGTCAACTCCTCCTCTGGAACCTCGGTAGTAACACTATTCCACCAATAAAGTGCTTCCCCTTACAACTGCCTAGAGGCTAACCTCCTCTTCTGCTCATCGTCCAAACCCCAAACCAGTGAAGATCCTTTCACAATGCAACAACCAATTCTCAACTTCTATAGCATCCTCCGTTCCCATAAACAACTTCCCACCAAGACTGGTGTAATCTCTGCTTAGCTTAGCATAATTATTCCCAACTGGAGCCACAGGATTAGCTCCTCCAACATTTCCAACAACACCAGCAGCAGCTCCTGCTCACATCAGATTGACGAAGAACTTATACATCGCCACCATATCCACTGGTGGATTTCCAGCACCCACATTGGTGTCTGCATTTTGGTTAGCATTAGCCCGTCGATCCGGGTTCCTACAGGTATTAGGTCGAACGTTTCCATTTTTTGTGGCACTTCCTCCACCGAGATTTCCTTTTCTGTTTCCTGCCTCTATATCTTCGTTCTCATAAATCTGCATACAAGCCTTAGTAAGATACAGAAGAATGGTCTAAGAGAGAGGGGAATATGTAATTATATATATATATATATATCAAATACAAGTATGTTACTAAAGTGTTAACCCAAACCCCGATTTCTTTTCTGATTCATTGGATTGTGTTTTGAAAAATATTTTAGGTTTAAGTTTCTTTTAAGTTTTTATAAACCCATTCTCAATACCAACTTGTAACATCCCCCACTTGGAGGCCAAAAACTAACGGCTACGGATGCTGCAGTCATCCATAGTTATTAATCCTCGGCGACCAAATACGGTAATGTTAGATACATTGATATAATAGAAACACGAGGATATGGAAAAAAATTAAAATCATAAAACAACTTTTGTATTCCATATCAAAATCATTTCAGATTCATTCATAATCCTAATATTCGAGAACCACGGTCAAAAAAATATAATTATTACAACATACGCCAAGAGCGACATATGAAGATGCCCCATTAGATGATCAAAGTATATATATAGGATATAATTAGCTTTGCCTTTACAAGAAAACACAGCATAATCAAAATAGAAAGAACTCCTATTATCTAGCTTGCCTCCGGCACATCTCCAAAAGCTTATTCGTCTAAAGAGGTACCTGAAAACCTCAACTCTCAAACTACTCAAAATCAATTGAGTACCCGAGAGTTTAAGAGAAAACATAAACTTCGATCCAGACATAAAGCTTGGTATGAATAATAATCTACCATCTCAAACCATATAGATATCTAGTGAGGTCACACCGCTTAGCAGAACAGGTTTTCCCCTCACTAGTATCTTCAAAATTTTATAAAACCATATACCGTGCTCCTGCATCCACAATGGTTAAAGCATAGCAATTTAAAATATTATGATGATATGCAACAAGTAAATCAATTCTTGGATTTAAATTCTGTATTTCCCATCCACGTTCATTTCTAACTATCTGTCTCATTTATAGTTTCTAGGATCACTATTAACCTATTAGTTTTCATGGGCTGACTAATAACCTGTTTAATATTTATGGACTCCCTGTCCGGTTTCATAGTTTTCATGGGATCACTATGAACCTATTGGCTCCTACCAATAACTTCATTATTCATGGGTTCTCCCTGAGCCTATTGGTTACTCTAATAACTTCCCTCTTATCCTAGTTTTCATAGGTTGACTAGGAACCTATTGACTTCTCTCAATAACTTAATCTGAATATTGTTTTCATTGGTTCACTACAAACCAATGGGCCCCTACCAATAACTCTTTCTAATCATGTTTTCATGGGTTTACTATGAACCTATTGACACCTGCCAATAACTTTTCCTCAACATAGTTTTCATTGGTTTACTATGAACATGTCTATCTGACAACTTCTTTAATCGGTATTTAGGCATCATATATTCTGGTCTATCTGACCACCTGGATGCAATTCTACTCATTCAGGAGTTAATTCATTTTATATTCTGAGATGACCCACTTTTCACAAAGTTTTTTAAAAAAAAAAACTAGTTTTATTCAGTGATCATCTACTCAAGAGAACATCCTTTCTCTACTATCCAGGATCTTTCAACCAATATAAAAATATTGTTGTAATCAAATCACCTAACTCACCTATATGAAACCATATATAGATGTTACTTTGAGTTTTCCTCTTTCTTTTTAATCAGAGTAGAGGAGTTTTGGATACAGAGAATTTATTTTCAAATTCACTATATAATTTTCTCATGGCAAAGTAATTTCCAGAGAAGCTTTTCTGTCTTACATAATTTTGGGCAAATTCTAGATATTATTTCTCTAATTTTCTTTTGGGGTTTGTTTACAGTTCCATGAATTTAGATTTTCTGAACACTTAGTTATCCCTTGTGCAAGTGTGCATGTGTATTTTGTGTGCATGTGTGTATCTGTGTTCTGTGTGCATGTGTGTATCTGTGTGATTTCAGGTAATTATTTTCTTCAATACAACAATCCTGGTTTACTAGTTTGCTTCATTTGTTACCTTTCCTAACCAGTAAGCTTAGGATATCAGACTGGTTGAACTCAGACTTGGCAAAGTTGGTCAAGTTAACCTGAGTTCTTTTGCTACTTTGCACAAAAATCATACAAGTTAATCTGGGTTTCTGGGTGCCCCTCTGTTCTTTACATCCTACCTTTATTTTTCCATAAGTTCTTACAAAGGATATCAAGCTAATCTTTTAATTTTCCAGTCTACAGATCATTCCAGATTATCCTTAGCATTGCACATTTTTGTTAAGCATTCCAGAAGTTAATACTAGAACTTGTATCACTAAATCAAACATTCTTAAAAGCATCTCACAACTTTTAACAGCAATCTCATGAGTAGTTCAATACTTGCAAACAGAAAATAACATTACATCAGTTTCCTCCCAAACAACTTAACTAACATTTCCTAACATAAGTTCAATTTAACATCTATTTTAATTTCCTTGAGTCTGTAACTATTATATCCAATTCCTTAGCAGCTAATTCATCCAATTCTTGATCAAGAAAATGCCTATTTACCTGCACAATCACCACGAGCTGCCTCATAAAAAGATGAGACACCCAATGGTATACAAACACACAAAGGGTCAGACTAAATTGTCTGGTATGAATAATCTTACTGAAAATTTAAATAACTTTATAAAACAGATAAGGTAAAGCAATGTTTCTCTTGTATACATTCCTTTATCACCTGTGCATGTTCATTAATGCATAACATAATAATACATAATTCAATGGATTATTTCAGAGAGCACAAACATATAATTCTCAATAGAATACTCTAAACCAACCAATATGATTATCATTTAATCACTTTCCCTATTTATAACTTTCTGGCTATCAGGGATTTTACCCAAACCTACCTATGAACTTATTCTCCAAATTCAATCTCAGGTATTTTATGATGGACTTTAGCTACTTTCCTTCTATTAAAACACACATTGTCTGGGGCATATTCACTGTTAACCCAGCACACTCAGGCCCCTGGGTATAATCATACCATGTGTGAGCTTGCAATATTTCCCTTGCCAAGCCATACTTTGTAGCCCTAAGATCCAAATCCTTAGTTAAGTTACTAAGTGCTTACCTTCCCTTTTTCCCCCATTTATGCTAATCCCTTCTGCATCTCATAAATTAATCAGAGGAAATAAATGACTCAACCATCATGCATATGTTCAAAGAATAACAGATCATCTTTTCATAATCATAGATTTATTCATACAAGCTAGTTTGATTTCTCAGTGTACATATTATTTAAATCATGGGTTTTGGGGAATCATGCCTATAAATATATGGTCATATATAATTTGCCTTGATACATCCATTTACCTTGGCTTAATCAGATACTCACAGATTCATAAGATCTGACTAAACCACAAGCTTATATTCTTATCTGGATTTATTTGTAATCATAGAAGTTCAGCACAAGTATAACATTGCACTTCTATGTTACCATGTTTATTCTTGAGACATAAGCAGCAACCACTTTATGCTACAGCCCCATCTATTTTTTCCATTTTTAGACCATAGATTTATATCATATATCCCTGGAGTTTCCATGAATTAACCTATATGCAGCAGTCACATAAAGAGAGCATCTCATCTCAAAGATAATTCATGACACAATAATCATTCAAACATGAAAGCCATCAATATATTTTCTGGGTATATTAACACAAAATATTTAAACAGATCATCAACACACCAATATCATAAAATAAGCACAGATTAATTAAAATATAAAACCATTTAGGCTGCCTCAATATTCAGGACTTAATGCCAATTTTCAGTGAGGTTACTCACCTTAATCCTTTTCCTTTGATCTGTTATCTCCTACTTGTCTCTAATGGCCAGTGCTTCTTAATTTTTCTCTTTTGCTAACTGTCTATATTTCTGTATATTTATTTCAAAGAAAATGGTGACAGATCCTTTCACCCTTAACCCTCTTTTATACAAGACCTTGGCTGCCTCTAGGGTTTTAAAATTTACCCAATGTCAATTTTACCCTACCACTTATGATCAGCCTCTCTTTCTATTTTAAGAGCAGATGGGTAAATAGTCCCTGGTTCTATTAACAGAAATTACACTTTATTACCCCAGTCACCACATTTGCATGATCTCTATAAAAGCTAAGAAAATTGCTAAAAGTGGATAAAGTATTTATTCAACAACTCATACTATTTTCATGCAATTTCTAATAATTTTTCTTTAGCCAGCCTTTGTTTAAAATGCTTGTACAATATCTATATTTCTATCCTTGCCTAAACCTTTATTTTCCTTATTCTAGACTTTGTTTCAATGACACATTCATATCTGTAATAATCATGTTATGTTCATGTATCTATAGTTTTCTTTAGCTTACAAATAATTTTCTGCCTCCTTTTTTTCCAGAGAAGTATGTACATATGTATTATATCATCTTGTATACATATCAATATTTACCCAATGCATTTATGGTCAACTTATCATATATATTTTCCTAGGCAACCAAAATAATTCAAACAAGTATATTAAATTAAATTATAAAACTTGTTCATAAAATCAGGGTTATCACATATACCCTTCCTTTTAGGAATTGTGTCTCACAATTCTTTCATACTTAATTCAGACATTTTCAATTCAGCAATCAATCATTCTCAGATCAATCATTAATTAAACTCCTATGCATAACAAAGTATTCAATCAAATCATTCATTAGTATACTTATGTATATATATATTTTTACCTTCTGGTTTAATCAATTAGCTGTGGATAATCACTTCTGATTTTATCTTCCACCTCCCATGTGCAATCATTTGGGTCAAGACTCCATTGCACTTTTACTAATTTTATTTCTTTGTTTCTCAGTTTCTTAATTTCCTTTACAATTATGCCTACAAGCTTCTTTTCATACACCATTCTGGGGTCAATCTGCACTTTCTCAGGGGATTTTAAAATTGTTTCTTCATCATGAACCCATCTCCTTAACTGGGATACATGAAAAACATCATGCATTGCTCTCATCTCCTCTGGTAATTCTAACTTATAGGCTACATTTCCAATTCTTTCTAGAATTTTATATGGTCCTATATATCTTGGAATCAATTTTCCTTGTTTTCCAAATCTCAAAATCTTTTTCATGGGTGATATTTTAATAAATACATAATTTTCCACATCATACTGCACTTCTTTCCTCTTTTGATTAGCATATTTCTTTTGCCTCTCTTGGGCAGAAGCAATCCTTTTCCTAATCAAGGCTATCTTTTCAGAGGTCTCTTTTACATTTTCTGGTCCTAAGACCACTTTCTCCCCAGACTCAATCCAACTTGAAGGTGATAAACAGGGTCTACCATAAAGTGCTTCAAAGGGTGCCATGCCTATGCTACTGTGATGGCTGTTGTTATATGCAAATTCTGCCAGAAATATGTGATCTTCCCAACTTCCTCCCCAATCCAATATACATGCCCTCAACATGTCTTCAAGTAATTTATTCACAATTTCTGTTTGGCCATCAGATTGAGGGTGATATGCTGTGCTCAAGCATAAATCAGTCCCCATTGCCTTGTGGAAACTTTTCCAGAATTTCGAACTGAAGATGGTATCTCTATCACTTACTATAGTCTTTGGTATTCCATGCAATCTAACTACTTCTTTAATAAATAACTGAGCTAAGGTGCATGCATTCCTATCTGATTTTACAGGTATAAAATGAGCTGTTTTGGTTAACCTATCAACTACAACCCAAATACTATCATTTCCCCTCCTAGTCTTACGCAAACCATCAATGAAGTCCATTGATACGTCTTCCCATTTCCATTGTGGTATTTGTAAAGGTTGAAGCATTCCTGAGGTTCTTTGATATTCAGCCTTTACTTGTTGACAAACCATGCACTTAGACACATATAATGCCACTGCACTCTTCATCCCACTCCACCAATAATCTCTTTTTAGGTTATGATACATTCTGGTGCTTCCTGGGTGTATGGTATACTTGCTTCTGTGATAAGCATCCAAAATTTCTTGCTTCAATTCTTCAATGGTAGGAACACATATTCTCTTTCCCTTCTCCAAATGACCTTGTTTATTCAATTGAAACCCTTCCACTACCTCACCATTTAATATTTGAACTTTCTTTTCAAGTAAAAATGGATCTTGGTCTTGTAACTTTACAATTTTATTTTTCAATTCTGATCCCAAAGTAACAAAACTCAACTTCCCTATTTCTTCCTTCTCACTGCATATGCTCATATTTTCTTCACTGTCCCTTTTCACTTCTGAGTCAATCAGTAATGATAAAGTATTAAACTCCTCTATCATCAATCTAGCTATCTTGGCATGCTGTCTACTTAGAGCATCTGCCACTTTATTAGCTTTGCCAGGTGTATATAGTATTTCAAAATCATATGAGGCTAAGAGTTCAATCCATCTTTGCTGCCTCATGTTCAATTCTTTTTGTGAAAAACAATATTTGAGTGACTTATGATCTGTATAAACTTCAAATTTAGCCCCTAACAAATAATGTCTCCATAACTTAAGAGCATACACTATAGCAGACAATTCAAGATCATGTGTAGCATACTTTACCTCACTGGGCTTCAACTGTCTAGAGGCATAAGCTATCACTTGATGCTGTTGCATCAACACTGCCCCAAGTCCCTGTCCACTTGCATCAGTATATATCACCAAATTCTCATTCCCTTCAGGCACCTTTAGTATTGGAGCTTGCATTAATGCTTCTTTTAATCTCTCAAAGGCTTTCTCACACTCCTCAGTCCAAACAAAAGCCTGATTCTTTCTAGTCAATTTAGTTAATGGAATTGAAATTTTTGCAAAATCCTTTATAAACCTTCTATAATAACCAGCCATTCCCATAAATGACCTAACCTCTGTGACACTGGTAGGCCTTTTCCATGTTTGAATTGCCATCACCTTATTGGGATCTACAGATAGGCCTTTTTCTGATACTACATGACCTAAAAATTTTACCTCATTTTGCCAAAAAGTAAACTTTGAAAATTTTGCCTTCAAATTTTCTTGCCTTAATTTCTGCAGTACTATATGCAAATGATTCTCATGCTCTTCAATTGTTTTAGAATAAATTAGTATATCATCAATAAATATCAATACAAATTTATCTAAATATTTTCTAAAAATTCTATTCATCAAATCAACAAAGTAAGAGGGGGCATTAGTCAAGCCAAAGGGCATCACCAAAAATTCATAAAGTCCATACCTAGTATTAAAAGCAGTATACTTGATGCTCTCCTCTTCTACTTTCATTTGATGAAATCCTGAAGCTAAGTCAAGTCTAGAAAATATTTTTGCACCACTTAATTGATCAAAAGATCATCAATTCTTGGCAAGGGGTATTTATTTTTAATTGTGATTTTATTTAACTCTCTATAATCAATACATAATCTGAGAGATCCATCTTGTTTCTTAACAAAAACCACTGGTGCTCCCCATGATGAGCTACTAGGTCTGATGAATCCTTTTTCTTCTAGTTCAACCAACTGCTTTTTCAGTTCTGTTAGTTCTTTAGGCCCCATTCTAGTTGGCCTCTTAACCACTGGGTTAGCTCCTGGAACTAGTTTGATAGAAAACTCTACTGGTCTATGGTTAACAATTCCCTTAACCTCACCAAATACATCAGCATACTGATTTACTATAGGGATTTCTTCTAATGCAGGCATGTGCTTCTCACCAGTCAAGTTATCAAAGGTGGCTATGCTTCTGTTCTTATCTGCTTCACAAAGAACAACTACCCTTTTTCCATCAGAAGTTTTTAATGATAAGGTGGAGGTCTCCATATTTATAACTGTCTTATATCTTTTTAACCAATCAACTCCTAAAATAACTCCCATGCCTGGATATTGCAACACATATAGATCTGCACCAAACATATGTCCCCCTATGTTCAGTCCTAATTGTTTACATATTATACCCAATATACAGGAACTACCTAAAGGACTTTTAATAAGCAAGGGCTTATCTACGAGCATACAATTTAATTTTTGCTGTTGTACAATGTCATGGGAAATTAATGAGTGTGTAGCCCCAGTATCATACACTACTGCAAAAGGTATTGAGTGAATAAGCAAAGTACCTTCAACTTGGCCATGATTTTCAACATTTGGACTTCCAGTTATTTTGCTTTTTCCTTCCAACATTCCCATCTTTCCTTGCCTCAGCTCTGGACAGTTCCTTCTTATGTGCCCTTCCTTCCCACACAGATGACACTTGAAAGATGCTGGTTTGGGATTTGTACACCTATTCTTCATGTGTCCCTCTTGCCCACAATTATAGCAAGTGATCTTCTTTTTAACCTCAGCAGTTTTGACTTCTTCTGATTGCTTGGTGGAAGCTACATCCATTTTCTTTTTATCATAAGGGTGAAACTTACCCTTTCCTTTCTTGTTTTGGTTATTTTTAAATGCTCTGAAATTTTCTCTGGCTTTATCATGTTGTTCAAGGCTCAAAGTCAGATCTAAAACTTGATCAAATGTCCTATCCTTATATGGCAGCATGGCTCTACTGAGACTGGCATTCAATCCTTGGATGTATCTGCCATTTTTAGCTTCCTTAGTTGTGATGAGCACTGCACCATACTTTGCTAGAGATTCAAACTTCTGGGTATACTCAGTAACACTCATAGTTCCCTGTCTTAATTTAATGAATTCTTCCAGCAAAGACTCTTTAGCTGATGCAGGTACAAATCTTCCTTCTAACATTTCTTTAAACTGGTTCCATGTCACTTCTCCTTCAGGTCTTCCAGCTATAATGACTTCCCACCAATCCAAAGCTGCTCCTCTCAATTGTCTAGATGCTATTAGCCTCTTCTTTTGGTCTTCAACTTGCATATCAGCAAAGATTCTATCCAAAATTCTGAGCCAATTTTGAATTCCCATTATTCCTTCTGTTCCATCAAAAGTCTTGCCTCCAAGATTGGTAAAAGTCTTGTGTAGTTTAGAAAGCTCCTCATGTGGATTTTCTTGCCTATTGCCTACCCCATCCCTTATAGCTCTCATGAAATCTTGCATATTCACCATGGGTGGTTCACTTGGTCCTACCCCTTGTTGTCTGGGTCTTACCATAGTTCTATGGATACAACACTTGAGTTAGTCCATTTTATCTAATCTTTTACAAGTTAACCTATTCCATCTTATTATTATTATTATTAATTATAACAGATTTTATTAATATAAGTAGATAAAGACAAGGCATCCAAGACAGTCAATACTTTCATACATTCAAAACAACCAAGTTCATTCAAGATTTTTACTATGTTACTTATCAACATAGCTCTGATACCAAATTTGAGATGACCCACTTTTCACAAAGTTTTTTTAAAAAAAAACTAGTTTTATTCAGTGATCGTCTACTCAAGAGAACATCCTTTCTCTACTATCCAGGATCTTTCAACCAATATAAAAATATTGTTGTAATCAAATCACCTAACTCACCTATATGAAACCATATATAGATGTTACTTTGAGTTTTCCTCTTTCTTTTTAATCAGAGTAGAGGAGTTTTGGATACAGAGAATTTATTTTCAAATTCACTATATAATTTTCTCAAGGCAAAGTAATTTCCAGAGAAGCTTTTCTGTCTTACATAATTTTGGGCAAATTCTAGATATTATTTCTCTAATTTTCTTTTGGGGTTTGTTTACAGTTCCATGAATTTAGATTTTCTGAACACTTAGTTATCCCTTGTGCAAGTGTGCATGTGTATTTTGTGTGCATGTGTGTATCTGTGTTCTGTGTGCATGTGTGTATCTGTGTGATTTCAGGTAATTATTTTCTTCAATACAACAATCCTGGTTTACTAGTTTGCTTCATTTGTTACCTTTCCTAACCAGTAAGCTTAGGATATCAGACTGGTTGAACTCAGACTTGGCAAAGTTGGTCAAGTTAACCTGAGTTCTTTTGCTACTTTGCACAAAAATCATACAAGTTAATCTGGGTTTCTGGGTGCCCCTCTGTTCTTTACATCCTACCTTTATTTTTCCATAAGTTCTTACAAAGGATATCAAGCTAATCTTTTAATTTTCCAGTCTACAGATCATTCCAGATTATCCTTAGCATTGCACATTTTTGTTAAGCATTCCAGAAGTTAATACTAGAACTTGTATCACTAAATCAAACATTCTTAAAAGCATCTCACAACTTTTAACAGCAATCTCATGAGTAGTTCAATACTTGCAAACAGAAAATAACATTACATCAGTTTCCTCCCAAACAACTTAACTAACATTTCATAACATAAGTTCAATTTAACATCTATTTTAATTTCCTTGAGTCTGTAACTATTATATCCAATTCCTTAGCAGCTAATTCATCCAATTCTTGATCAAGAAAATGCCTATTTACCTGCACAATCACCACGAGCTGCCTCATAAAAAGATGAGACACCCAATGGTATACAAACACACAAAGGGTCAGACTAAATTGTCTGGTATGAATAATCTTACTGAAAATTTAAATAACTTTATAAAACAGATAAGGTAAAGCAATGTTTCTCTTGTATACATTCCTTTATCACCTGTGCATGTTCATTAATGCATAACATAATAATACATAATTCAATGGATTATTTCAGAGAGCACAAACATATAATTCTCAATAGAATACTCTAAACCAACCAATATGATTATCATTTAATCACTTTCAATATTTATAACTTTCTGGCTATCAGGGATTTTACCCAAACCTACCTGTGAACTTATTCTCCAAATTCAATCTCAGGTATTTTATGATGGACTTTAGCTACTTTCCTTCTATTAAAACACACATTGTTTGGGGGCAAATTCACTGTTAACCCAGCACACTCAGGCCCCTGGGTATAATCATACCATGTGTGAGCTTGCAATATTTCCCTTGCCAAGCCATACTTTGTAGCCCTAAGATCCAAATCCTTAGTTAAGTTACTAAGTGCTTACCTTCCCTTTTTCCCCCATTTATGCTAATCCCTTCTGCATCTCATAAATTAATCAGAGAAATAAATGACTCAACCATCATGCATATGTTCAAAGAATAACAGATCATCTTTTCATAATCATAGATTTATTCATACAAGCTAGTTTGATTTCTCAGTGTACATATTATTTAAATCATGGGTTTTGGGGAATCATGCCTATAAATATATGGTCATATATAATTTGCCTTGATGCATCCATTTACCTCTGGCTTAATCAGATACTCACAGATTCATAAGATCTGACTAAACCACAAGCTTATATTCTTATCTGGATTTATTTGTAATCATAGAAGTTCAGCACAAGTATAACATTGCACTTCTATGTTACCATGTTTATTCTTGAGACATAAGCAGCAACCACTTTATGCTACAGCCCCATCTATTTTTTCCATTTTTAGACCATAGATTTATATCATATATCCCTGGAGTTTCCATGAATTAACCTATATGCAGCAGTCACATAAAGAGAGCATCTCATCTCAAAGATAATTCATGACACAATAATCATTCAAACATGAAAGCCATCAATATATTTTCTGGGTATATTAACACAAAATATTTAAACAGATCATCAACACACCAATATCATAAAATAAGCACAGATTAATTAAAATATAAAACCATTTAGGCTGCCTCAATATTCAGGACTTAATGCCAATTTTCAGTGAGGTTACTCACCTTAATCCTTTTCCTTTGATCTGCTATCTCCTACTTGTCTCTAATGGCCAGTGCTTCTCAATTTTTCTCTTTTGCTAACTGTCTATATTTCTGTATATTTATTTCAAAGAAAATGGTGACAGATCCTTTCACCCTTAACCCTCTTTTATACAAGACCTTGGCTGCCTCTAGGGTTTTAAAATTTACCCAATGTCAATTTTACCCTACCACTTATGATCAGCCTCTCTTTCTATTTTAAGAGCAGATGGGTAAATAGTCCCTGGTTCTATCAACAGAAATTACACTTTATTACCCCAGTCACCACATTTGCATGATCTCTATAAAAGCTAAGAAAATTGCTAAAAGTGGATAAAGTATTTATTCAACAACTCATACTATTTTCATGCAATTTCTAATAATTTTTCTTTAGCCAGCCTTTGTTTAAAATGCTTGTACAATATCTATATTTCTATCCTTGCCTAAACCTTTATTTTCCTTATTCTAGACTTTGTTTCAATGACACATTCATATCTGTAATAATCATGTTATGTTCATGTATCTATAGTTTTCTTTAGCTTACAAATAATTTTCTGCCTCTTTTTTTTCAAAGAAGTATGTACATATGTATTATATCATCTTGTATACATATCAATATTTACCCAATGCATTTATGGTCAACTTATCATATATATTTTCCTAGGCAACCAAAATAATTCAAACAAGTATATTAAATTAAATTATAAAACTTGTTCATAAAATCAGGGTTATCACATATTCACTACTGGGTCAACCTAGCTGGTTATTCTTCCCTTTCTCCCCAAAATGCGGTTATGGGTCCATTATAATATGAATATATTTATATTAGAAGAAGCAACATAATAACATAATAATACCAAAACTTGTGGTTTAATATCCTTGAAATCATTTTCATATAAAACATGGTTAATCCCTTTGACTTATTATTTTATCAAGGAAAGCTTCTTCAAAACTTCATACTTTAAACCATTTCAAAACTCTTTTATCTTAGCCGTGGGTTTTCCTTTAAAATTAGATTGGGTTATTTGTTTTGAAAACTAAGGCTTTCGAAACCTCTAAAACTTTACTTTCGGTACCATTGGATAACCTCCTTCGAAAGCATTTAAATCTTCTTTTCAAAACATTAGGCAGCTACCTTTCGAACACTTTAAAACCTTTCTTTCAAAACCTTTCAATGTATTAAAGTACTACTTATTAACTCTTATAAGCATAGCTTCGAAACCATTGAAAGTATCCCTTTGGAAACCATTGGTTTATCTTTGAAATATCTTTTGGATCAATGTGAACATAAATGAAAGTAACCCTTTTGAAACCATTATTTATCATATAAAAGTGATTGAGAAAAAGCTTGATGGCTTTGGAACCATCCTTTCGAAAGCTTAAATCACTTAAGTAAAGCAATTGAAGGATAGCTTTGAAACCCCTTTCGAAGCCATTGCCTTTGAAGCCCTTGAATCCTTTCGAAAGCTTTAGGAATTGGCTTAGTATAGGTTTAAAACAAATGCTACCATTCGAATTGGTTGATGACTTCAATCCATTCGAAAGGCATAGGGACGACATAAGGGTTTCGACTTGGTCGAAACTACCCTTTTCGAAAGCATTGATTTCAAAAATAAGCAACTCCTTCGGAAGCTACTACTTAAATAGGAAGCAGCAACCCCTTTCGAAGGCAATTTAAAAAGACCCCTTCAAAAGCATATGTTTCGACTCCTTCTTAAGCATTGAGTAAAACTGGCAAGCGCATTTCTTTAGAAAATAAAACAAAGGTTTCGACCCCATCGAAAGCAAGGGTTTTGACACCATGCGTTCCGCCTTTCTCCAATCCACTACGTACCAACATAATGATACCTTGTGTATTGGTTTCGACTTAGTTGGTTTCGACATGGTTGGTGTCGACTTGGTTGAGGCGGAAGCATAAGATCGAAAGGTTGCTTCCGATAGTAGTGGAACACAATTTCTTGATAAATAATGTTTTAATACCTTTTTAAGTAATTGCTTTATAACTAACCTGCCTATTTGTAAACATTTAATTAGTTGCCATAAATTTTCAAATTATTTTCCAAACAAAACTGTCGCATAATTTCTGATCTATACATAGATTAATTAAACAAATAAGCTCTTCCATTAAGCAAAACAATTAAATCATTTAAATCCTCCTTTTAAAATAATTTAATTCCCATATTAAATCACATAGGAAAAATCCTCAGTAATCATAGAAATTCACTTCAAATATGTTATCTAAGATATCTGAATTTCGGACCCAAATTCCTCATATAATTTCTGAAATTAATTTCTAAACCCAATTATTCATATTTTTCTTTGAAAATTCATAATAAATTTTTCAGAGCTTGGAAAATTATAAAAATAAAAACCTAACTCCAAGATTGTGTTTTACATAACATATGAATTCCATATGGCATTAGAAATTCAATTTAAACGATTTTAACCTTAAAACTGTGCATAAACAATTATCAAACAATCTTGTTTGAACCAAACAGTTATAAAATCCAAGCATATCATCAAAAATCATCATTGTGGATTTAATATTAAACCGAAAAACAAGTGATCATAAAAACAAAAATAGAGATGGTTTTGATTATTATTCACCTTGATTAGGATAAGGATTTTGAGATTTGATTGAGATTAATTCTTCTAGCTTGATTCCTTCAACTTTACTTGAATTTTTCTTCTCCTTTTTCTCCTAGCACTGGCTAGCTTTAAGCTCTTGGTTTATGTTTAATTTTTGAACGTGAGAAAATGAGAATGGGAAGAGGGTTTAGAGTTTAAGGAGTTATGGTGCGCAATTCATAATATGCCCTTGTTTTAATTAACATATAAACCATTCTTAAGCCCATTTATATAATTAAGCACGGCCTCTAGTTTATTTTGAAATCTCAATTTCCCTTATCACTCTAAGATTTACATTGTTCTATTTAATTTATCTAATTAAATATCCTGAATAATGTTATTAAAAATTAGAGGTGTTACATCAGTATTCCAATGGACTAAATTTTACTTTCCAGTTATTAATACGTAACTATATTCAAAGTAATTAATTGTTAATAAATAGTGAAGTATAGTTAATATTTATTAACTACATTTAATAATTGATAATCAATGATTAAAAATAATTAATAATTAATATTCAATTATAATTAAGAAGTAATAAGTAATAATTAATAATTAATAACTAATAAATAAGAAGTAATAATTAATAATTACTATTAAATAATAATTAATAATTACTATTAAATAACTAAAACTTAATAAGTAATCTTTGAGGTAACGTTCGCCATAGGAAATAAATAATAATTAATAATAATTTTTTTCTTAGATGTTGTAAATATTAATTTACTAGAATTTAATCGTAAGTTGTAAAATTTTTTGAGGAAATGTTCACACCACAGGAAAAAACTAATAATTAATAATAAATATTAATAATTACCATTAATAATTAATAAATAATAATTTTTTTGATGAAAATAAATAATAATAATAATAATAATATTGATTATTTAATAATTACTATTAAATAATTAATAATCAAGAAGTAATATTTAATAATTCATTTTTAATAATTAATAATTTATATTAAATAACTAATAACCAATAATAAATATTAAATAATTGCTAGTAATATTTAATAATTTATATTTAATAATTAATAATCAATATTAATTATTTACTAATTGATAACTGTTATTACATAATTAATCATTAATAATTAGTAATTAAGACTAATATTTATTAGTTACTATTTCATAATTAATTTTTAACAATTAATGATTAATAAGTAATCTTTAGTAATTTGGAAGTAATATTATTATTTTGAATTTAATATTTAATAATTTAATTGATAATTATATTTAATATTTAAAAAACATAAAATTTTGAAATTTTCTAATATAATCATAAACTTTAAAAACATTCACAAAAGTTAAAGAAGAAAATTGAAAATTTCATAAAATTTAGTAAAAAATTTAAAATTCTAAAAACAAGTATTTTGGCTCTAAGTAACGAAAATTTTGGATCCACTCTGAAATTTTTCTCTCCAATCCGAAAATCCTGGCTCTAACACCAAAATTTTGGCTCTAACTAATATTTATTACTATTCTTCATGCCTGCCTTCACCTGCTCTTTTTATTTTTCATTCCTCTTTCCCAATTGTCCTAAACCCTAGATCCATAACCTCTCTCCTTAATTTCTCTCTCGCCGTTCATTCTCTCAATTAACCCTAACGTCGTCCACCACATTGTCTACCAACATCAGGATGGTGGGTCTGCGTGTGTTTGGTGTGGCTGCATGATTTGGTGTTGTAATGACCCGGAATTTCACTACTTTGATTTACGAATATTTAATTAATTTTAAATATTCAATATATAGGTTTTATAATGAAAATAAAAAATCTTTTTAATGATTAATAATAATGATAAAATAGTTTTAAAATGTGTTTACAAAAATATATAGTTCGATGAAAAACAGAATATGTGACTGGAATTCGTTTTTCGATTTTTTCGTCAGCTAAAAGTTGTCACAAACATTGTGAACTCTAATGAAAATATATTCACACACGCTTACACATTTATTTGTTAGAATTACATATATACATAAATATATATATATATATATATATATATATGCATTTATATAAGTAGCGATGTGAGATTTTTCCCTAAAAAAAGTATTTTAAAATGAAAGATTCCTTTAAAAACATAAAGGATTAAGGTTTAAATGAATGTTGGCTCAAAGTACAAGGGTGGTACGAGGTGGAGGCGTTAGCTTCATGGGAGGACTCATGGATGGTGATGTGGAAGCAAGTGAGTGGAGGGCAAAGGACAAGGACGTTTTGGTAATTTCATCTTTTCATTTTATGTATAACTCTTTTTTTTTTCCTTTTTTTTCATTTCTATTTTCACTTTTCTATTTTCCATGGCAACTCCATCTTCTCTTTTAAAAATCTAAACCTTTTAATGGCTTCTTATGTTAGTTTTTAAGATTTTAGAAATCAAAAGTTTTTAATATTTTTTAATATTCAAACTTGTTTTAAAACTCTTTCTTCTCCATTTTTCTCCCATTTCATTCGACCATAACTTTCTCCATGCTGCTCCAAATTAAGATTTTCTTTTTTTAAAACCATATAGAACTCCGGTGCCTACCACTTTCATTCGAACAACTTATTCAAATTTCGAATAATTTTAGGTCAAAATTTCATTTCTTTCGGACTAATTTCGGACGCATATTATCAAGGCGGAAAATACCAGTCATCCTTTTGACCATATCTCCCTCAAAATAAATCAAAATTAAGTGATTATTTTTTTCAAACTATAGATAAAAGAATTTCCTAAAACTTTTCCTTTATGACTTTTCCAAAAATTTGAGAGTAACATTATAAAAAATCAGTGAGAAAATGGCCAATTTTCGGGTGATTTTTGTGTGGTTTTTAAAGCTTTCGGTGAGTAAACATTAGTTTTAAATTTCAAAGTTTTAACTTGATATATGTTGCATAAATTGCTTTATGATGTGTGTGAAATATGTTTGAGTTGTTATATGTTTTTTTGTGGATATGGATGATTCGAGATGGAAAAAGTGGACCTGTAATGAAGTTTACCTTAGTATTGTTGTAAATTTGTAAACTTTGGTTATGATATAGTTTATAAACTTTGGATTTGATGTTTGCTGTAAGTTTGGATATGATATGAATGTGAACTTGGTTATGATGTGGTATGTTTATAAGTTAACATTGAGATGTTGAAAGGAGATTTGGATTCTTTGGAAGGAAATGGTTTTAAAGTATTTAAGTTTTTAAAACTTTAATTTAGTTAAACTTTGTTTTAGTTTCTAAAGTTTTCCTTATGGTTTAAAATGAAACAAAGTTAGAGGTGGAGAATTGGAAAGTTTGTAACTTGGAAAAACAAACTCAAGTAACTGCATTCATAGGAAGTTAATGCATCTGTAGCGATAGTCGCTATGGATGTAGTTTCGATAAGAAAATCGGATTTTTGAAAATCTAGTTTTCATACTTAAAAGTGTTTTGAAAATATTTTATAAACTTAATAATGGTGTCTTAGAAAGTTAATTAATTATTTAATAATTAATTTTTAATCAATTAAGTTTTGATAATTAATAATTAATTAAGTATTAAACATGGTTTATTAATTATAATTAAGTGACGTTTAACTACTAATTAATTATGTTTTAAAAGTAAGATTAATTTTAATTAATTTTTGATTTTTCAAGATTAATTTTTAATTAATTATGAGTTAAGTATAGGATTTATTTTTAATTAATTATGTATAAGGTTAATTATTAAATAAATTATTTGTCAAGTTTTTAATTATTTTAATTATAAGTTAATTAAGGTTTAATTTAAAATAAATTATTTATTTAATGTTTAATTTATTATTTAAGTTTTAATTAAAAGATTGTTTAATTAATAAATTGAGATTAATTAATAGTCAATTACTAATAAAGGTTTAAAATTATTATTAAATAATGAATAAAGAATTAATTAAGGGTTTAATTTATAAATAAATTATTTATTAAAGGTTTAATTAATTATTAACTTATAATTAAATTAAGTTCAAATAAAGATTAATTATGGTTTAATAAGAGTTTATCTTGTAATTAATCATTTTAAAGGGTGTTTTAAGTTTTAAATCCTTTGTCTCCAAGAATCAAATTGTTTTAAAGGTACTTCTTTTTTAGAGATGGTTTTGAACTCAAGGATCCAAATGTGGGTACTATTACGTAGACAAATACATGTGAATGAGTTACAATGTGATTGTTTGATTGTGTGGACATTTGATAGTAGAGTAAATCCCCGTTCTGCTATAAATTGATTGTTTAATTGTGTGGACATTTGATAGTAGAATAAATCCTCATTCTGCAATAAATAAATTATTGATTGTGTAGACATATGTTAGTGGAATAAATCCATATTCTGCTATAAGTTAATTGTTTGATTGCTAGACATCTATTTAGCAGGATAAATCACCATCCTGCTATTATATTATTTGGACATGTATATGCTAGGTAAGTTGTATTGACATGTTATTCCCTGATTTGGATATGAAGTGTATTTACATATATGTTGACTTATGTAAATAAATGGTTAAGTGACTTGAGAATAAAATTGATGTTAAATGGAACTTAAATTACTAACATTAGGATCGCTAAGCTCTTTTGAAATTATAAAGTATGGTTTTAAAGTAGCTCCAATTCTTTAATCGGTTTGGGTTAAGGTTTATAAACGATTTTTCAAGTTATATTATTATTATATAAAAGTATTTATAAACAATAAAACTTTTATAAAAATGGGTTTACTAAGTAAAAAGGTTTATTTAAAGTGATTTAAAAGGATGAGTTGCAAAAGATATTTTGTAAAGGATTTTTCTTAAAGAAGATTCATCAAAGGAGTTTTAAATGAGGATTTTATAAATGATTAGAGGCTTTGTAAAGAGGTTTTGTAAATTGACTTGTAGACTTATAAAAGTGTTTTTATAAATTGACTTTGTAAATTTATAAGTTATTTGAATCATGAAACGAGCTTTTAAAAAAGGAAATTGTTATAAACGATAAGTGGATTAGGTTATAGCAAGTAATGTTTTTCAAAAGGAATTTGAAAAGAGAAAATTTTCCAAATGTTTCGATAATATACTCATACCGCTAAGATAAGTATAAATGTTCCCCACGTATAAAGGGAAAGTAAGGGTTTTGGAAATAGTGTTGTCTAACAATCTTTTGATCAAGTTTTATAAACTGATTTTATTAATTAAAGATTAATTAATAAAGGCTTAGTGAATCCCATGTGAAATTAAATCAACGTTGAATGATTGTTTATTTGATATTTAAATAACCGACTATCAAATCTGGACCAAAACGTAACTTCGAAAATATCTAGAAGAAACATAGAAATTATATGGTACAGTTACCGTCGATGGTGCTATACTTTACGTGTAAATTCGTTTCGTTCTTCCAGGATAAATGATAAGGAAATCCATCCACTAACGGTTAGGAGGTGATCTCTATTCTTATCTTTGTCTGTTTATTTCCTAAAGAACCGGGTTTAAGTTTACCGAAAATTATCGAAAATTGTTTCAAAGATATCGGGATCAGATATGTTATCCCAAAACCACTTCGATCCAACTCAAGCTTGTCGAACTGAAGACATCTTAAAGAGTATGGAATCAAAGATGGAGTTTTGAAGTGCAAGGGCTATTTGCTACTAACCCTGAGGGTGATTCCAAAATAGGTATAGTGGAGGTAGTGCCTTCAGTTTCGTTCAGACTAAGAACGAACTTGTATGGATGAATGCTGGCACTGCATTGCTGCTTGGAGGGAAGTGTTAGCATTCCAAGATGGTTGCTATATAAAATGGTAATCACAGCCTCTGGCCTCAATTGGCAATGACTAAAACATGGAAGATGCAGCAGGGCCATATGGGTTGCACCCATTAGGATATGTCATCACCAAATCTAGAATCGATATTTGACCCATTTTTATATGCTTCGTTACGGTTGCTGATCCCAACCTTGCTGGTGATGTATTCGGTACTATCCAACAAAGGGTAGGCCAGTCCTGTATTGTCAGAGAATCCATGCGAGGTTCTCGGTATGTTTAACTAGCGATGCACTATGGCGAGCGGTACCCCAGTAGCCCAGTCATTGTATGGAATCCATTCTCCAATAAATGTCGTACGTTTTTAGTTGTACCCAAATATGTTGGAATGTGAGATGCAAGCATTTTAGCTATGTTCTATATTTACTTTCAAAACCCTAGACATTATCATAATATCACTGGATTTTCTATAAAAAATGTTTTGGTTATCGTAAGATAAAACCCGTCCGTGCTTATGTACGGCGTGGTCTTACGAGATAACTTTGATTTTAAAAGGGTTTTAAACATAATACTTCAGTTGTTTGAGTTTACTCACACCAGACCCATGTCTGACTCGGAGTTTTATTTTCTTTTCCTAAAACTCTTGGGTGCTCAAATTTTTATGGGCAGCCAAGTACTTTAGGTTTTCCCATGGATGCATTTTGGAGGTGCTTGGAGCAGGAGGCTTCATCGATAACTAGTTATTATCTTGTTTTCGCTGTATTATATGTATCTTATATCAGTAAAGTAGGGACAGACTGTTATAATTATACAATGGTAGAATTGTATTAGTATGAATCTAATGTATCATTTTTGAAATGACTTTGTAAAGTATTATGTTGATTAATATATATTATTCCGTTGCGGTGTGAGATTATGTGATTGCTTTTGTTTTTTCTATCTTCTATCTCTTTTATTTTCTCTATCAATCTGTCTTTCCGATACTTAGTTTTTCAGCATGTGAATACCGTGGATGTATTAGCGTCGAATTCTGAGGTTCGAAAAGGTGGGTCGTACAGGTGTTGTAGGGTGGTTCGGCAAAAGGAGGTGACATCGGTAGATTTGGTGTTGTAGGGTGTTTCGGTGGATTTCGCTGCCTAAAATAACTTCGAGTCCTCCATAAAAATATTCATATGCCGCTTCTTTGCTTGGTACTCAAGCCTAATGTTGAAACTAGCACTACCACCATAAAAAGAATCTCGTGATGCTTGGAAGAATAAATGCTGCTTAGATCTCAAGCTCGCTACTGTCACGAAGAAAAGAGGACTCAGGTGCTGTCACTAAAAAGTAAAGAGGACTCAGGTGCTGTCACCATAAAGTAAAGAGGAGGCTCAGATTAGAAGTCTACCTAAAACGGTTTGCATTAGAGATCGAAGCCTGCAATTGTCTGAATCTGATGTCTCACGTCGTGGTAATGAAGCTGCCTGGATCTGGAACGGTGACCGAGTTTGGTTAACATGATGATGAAGTTGATAAAACAAAAGGAGCTGCTTTCTTGCACGATCTGGTATGGATCTGTAATTTAAAGCTGTTATCTTTTTTTAGGTGTATGTTGCATGAATGTAGCTATTGTTGTCGAAGTTGGGAGGAGATGATGTTTGCTGTGATTGTAGAAATGGAGTCCAATTTTGGTAAGGCAGTGAACTCGGGTTTGTGTATGACTCTGAGATGATATTAAATGTAATTGTAGAAATGGTACTGCTACAAAGTTTGGTTCCTACAATTTTGTTTTTTTTGCTTGGGCATTCAATAGTCAAGTCGCAACAAGGAGCCATGGTCACATATGTATAGTTTGTTTGGAATTCATTGCTAAGTATGGTCTTTAGTTTCATATCTGCATGAAATTATTAAGTTTCTGTCTCGATGTTTTCATCTTAAGTATTCATCAATCCTGTAGAATAGACAGTTTAAACCTATTATGTTGCGACACGTATAGATTAATAATGTTAAGTTTACCTTTTAATTTATTTAGATGACATAGTTGTTACATTCTTCACTCTCTTTTTAATGTTTCCATCAAACATTTGATGCTCTTTACTGGTAGTTCTGATTTTGGAGAAGCACTTTGTGTGAATGATGTTAAAGCTCTAGACTATTCTTTCTTTTAATTAGCAAAATATAAATGTTCAGCTGTACGGAGTTCCCATCTTATAGCTATGACTGGTTACATCTTTCCTATATACTTCTGATGTTTGGACTAAATTTTGCCAATCTCAGTTATTGATTCAATACTAGGCAACATTTACCGAAGTGATATTACTACTAGAAGTATCTTTGGTATTATTTAGCTTAGTTTGCTGAACATATAATTAGCAGTAGTATATTTAATATTTCAAGCAACTAACTTGGTAATTAATTTTGTATAGGGTGGCTATTCAATGAGGATATACCTCCCTGAATTGATGCCATTAATTGTTGATGTGCTATTGGATGCTGCTGCCGTTACAGAAAGAGATGCAGCCGTGGCAACTCTTGGTCAAGTTGTTCAAAGCACAGGGTATGTTATTTCATTTTCATTGTTGCTATAATTATTTTGTATTATGCTAGTCATATTAGTATGATACCCATTTTCTAAACATTTGTGGTCCTTTTTAACTCATATTCTTTTTGAAGACTGGGTAATATATTATCGTTTTCGCATAACACCATTCAATTCCTACAGTGTCTTTTTTCTCAAAACATAAAAATTTGCTAAGTATGGATACTTCTCTATGGAATATAATCAATAAACAACTCGGTATATCTTACTTAAGATGTTTATGTTATGTGAAAACTTCTCTATGGAATATATATTATGTGAAACGTTTATGTTATTGTTGCATTTTCCCATTGTTTGTCTATTCCAAACCACTATTGGATCGTGATTTGTATGAATAGGTAGTTGCTGAAAGAGCTAATGCTGGGGTCCAAGCTGCTAAAGTTCAAGGGTCAAGGCATTCCATATTTAAGTGTCTGCTATTGGTACAATATTTTAGTTTCAATAGTAAATTAATTTTAAATTTATGAGTGCAATGTAATAGTATTTCTATTTTTTTCTCATTTGAATTTTTTTAACAACGAGCAAAAACAGTTGCAAAAGACCATATTGTAACAGACAAAAAACAATTATAAAAGATCTATTGCAACGGGTAAAAACAGTTGTCAAAAATCCTATTGCAATAGGCAAAACCAGTTGTAAAAGATCATATTACAATGGACGAAAACAATTGCAAAATAAACCAACTCTAGTACAACTCTACGTATTATGATGGTTGCAAGCCCGTTGTTAAACACCTATTACAACGGGCATTGTCAGTTGTAAAATGGGTATTTTGTTGTAGTGAACATTTCTTGCCATGTTTAAATTGATCGTCAATGATAATTAATGAATCATTAATCTGATCAGAGAGAGAGAGAGAGAGAGAGTGAGTGAAATGAATAATTTCACTCTCTAATTATAGTTATTTCTTCCCTTAATTAATTGCATAGGTTTTATAGAAGGAAACGAAAGGTTTTTTTCTCAAATCAACTTTAATGAGTAACTGTTACACACATGGGTGTATTTGATACACTCATACGTTTAAATTTATATCAGATCAAACTCTTTCAAACTAATCAAATAAAATAAAGGATATTATTTAAGACGCTTTTTAGATTGTATCTAAAATCTTTTTACACTTCATAGGCCTAATAGATTCAAATACAATTTTTTTTTCTATTCCACCCGCTTTCGACTGACCCAATTCCAATAATGATATCAGAGCCAACTAGTCTGTGCAATTTAAATTAGTCATATTTGAGCTAACCAATTAAGTTTATCAATTTAGTAGGGTGTCGATAAAAGTGGTGTTTAGGCTTGAGTTTGGGTAATTAAGTACCATGCCTTCCTTGGCTACCGACCTAGTCCAAAAAGTGAAGTGAGCCCAAAGGTTGCCCCTAATAGAAAATGCATAATTTGAATTGGGCCTTGACCTAATTTTCAAAATTATTTTGAAAATTAATATGTAATTTTGAATTTAAAAGTTAAATTTAAAGTAAGAAATACGTTAGAAATGTTATAATGTGATTTCAAAATTGTTTTGAACATAAAATATAATTTTAAATTTAAATGTTAAATTTAAAATAAAAATAAAATTATAGATGTTATAATATGATTTTCAAAGTTGGCTTTGAAAACAATGCAAATTATAAATGTTATAATACAGTTTTCGAAAGTGATTTGAAAATATAATAAACATATTTTGAAATTTTTAATATTTATTAATAATATTGATAAAATTAATATAATTAATTAAATAGTTAGTTAATTAAAGTTTATACATAATCACATATGTTGCGGTATCTTGAATTGTTTAAGATGCTGTAAGTATATATGTATATGCATAAGAAATTTTTGAAATTAGTATTCAATTAAATAAGTTAATTAAAAGGTAATTAACAAATAATAAAATACATACATATATATATATATATATATATCTATGTGTGTGTGTGTATAACCATAAATATTGTCGTATGCATATTCAGTTAAAATGTTTAATTGGATAACATAAAATTAATTAAAATGTTAATTAATTAAATAAATTAAATAAGATTTAATTAATGTAATTACTAAGACTATTATATAAGTTAGTTAAATTATAAAAGTTATATAATAATTAAACCTACATAATATGAATGTATAAAACAAAATAGGAACAGTAAGAAACCCAAAATAGACTTAAGGAATAAATACACACGTATAATACATATACCATGATTTCTGAAATGTTCGATAATTGAATTATGAGAGTATTTCATAAGAAATACATTATTCCATAAGATGATATCACTCAATTAAATATATTAAAGATTATGAATCTATAATGTAAGTTTTGTCCTCTACCATTTATATATTTGTAAATTACTTGCATACTTTGTTGTTATTGAGCAAACCAAAGCTATGGATGTTATGCATAGTATTATTAATATATAACATAGATGAGGTAAGGTTGTTGTATGTATTTGTTGAGCAAACTCAAGGTAAAAATATTATACGTAGGCCATCGCGAAATGTTATATAGTGAACGGTCCTAATTTGCAATGTATGAAACCCCAATGAAATTAGTTCATTCAAAATAATCAAGTAAACAATAATGTAAGATCGTATATTCAATACGATTGATTATAATAATGATAATGTCATGTTAGATATAACATTAAATTGAAAGCTACAAGGTAGGCATAAGAACCTGGTCACTAAAATTCTTTGATTAATTTACAATATTTGATATCCTTAAATATTAGGTATGATCAAATGCACTTTTGTAAAAGGTTCGATACCATATTGTAGCAAGGGTTTCCTTTTAAATGGTTCGACCATTTAGAAATGAAAACGAATGTATGAAGGTAGATGTAACTTAAGATATGGTTGGAATGAAGAGAGTGAATGGTCACTTCTACTTCATAAGGAAACATCATCAAAAATGAGAATTGTAAAATTGTAATAAATACTTAACATGGAGTAAGAAATATGTTATCTATTCCAAATGTATTTTCACATAAAAAATTGTTTTCTATGAAATTTATTTCTTTAAATTTATGGTACTTGATCTAAAAAAATTTGACTATAAACCAATTACAATAAATGAAATAAATAGCCAATATTAAGTGGTTAAATGGAGCTTTATATTTCATATGTGAGAGGACACTGTATAACGCTTATTGGTCGCATCAAGTTACGAATTTTTTTTTCAAAAAACGTACCAAACATTATTTATGAAATAATTATTACTTTTTAGTATTGACTGAAAAAATAGAGATAGTTTTATTTCAATATGAATATTATGAATATTCGTTATAAAATAAAACTATAATAATGGAATTTGTGATGCATTGGAAAATATAGAAGTATTTAAATTTATTTGCAATTGTTTTGGAGTAATGGACTAAGCCACAACTTTGAGAAATAATTTATGATTATATGATTATGAATCATATGGTATTAATAAATTATATCTCAAACAATTAAGGGCAAGCACCCATTCGGTGGGAGCATTATAAGAGTTGATGAATTCTACGGATTGATACACGTAGTAGTATTCAATCGAAAGTCTATTAGATCGAATACAGTTCCACGTACTTTGTTGTATTCACTGATGAATTATGACAAACATGAACATATGTATGTGATACATATGTGATATGTTAATGATTAGTTGATAGAATATAAAATAGAAGTAAATAAAATAATGTGCAATAGAAAAATAAAATGATTCAATTTAATTGAATTGTTGAGTATATTGGAAAGAATTCTGAATTTACCTGAAAATGAATAAAGATTCAATCTCAAAAATCACTCCTCCTTATCATACATAAAGATGTACCGATAAGGAGTAATCAAACTTTGTTGAATGAAGTACACTTACTTGTGAGTGAAGTTGAGTCAACTTCTTTTTGTAAGGTTGTGTCTTAAGTGTAGTACACATGGTTAAAATTAGTTTCATCTAAATAATGGTTAACAAAATCACACAAAATAAGGGTTTATAAGAAACTCTAACATATCCTAAGTTAAGGAGTTGGCAGGCCGTACAAGTCGAAAGACCGCACGTAATAATTGTACGTGAGGGATCTTACATCGATCACCCTAAAAGAGATTACAAAACGATTGTCATCTGATAACCAATTTATATTTGGAAAATTTGTAAATTAAAATCAAATCAGTTTAATATAAGGGAATTCATAAAATGTTTATGAATACTTATTTCATTGCACTGAAAAACAATTGCCGTTTCAAGAATCCAACTTCGTAGAGAAGGAATTTCTTTTAGAAATTATGGGTAGTAAAATGGATTTGGATACGATCCAAGGATAAAACTAATTACGAGGAATGAAATGAAATTAACCAAGCCTAAATTAACACTATGCATTAGAATCTAATAAATATTCTTGCACATTGAAGAGAAACTATGAGTTTCTTTCAATGTCGAGAATAAATAATCCTCAGCAGTCAATTGAACCATTAACGAAATTGACCCTACCATATGGTATGATGCACAAACCCAAAAAGATTCCAAGTACATTATCAAAATGTGATTTGATAGTGTACCCAAAGAAATATGATTTATCGGCCGTAAATGTGTCTTCAAAAGAAAGACTAATGCAGTTGGGATATAGCGAGCAACATTGGTAAGAATAAAATCATAATTTTTAATTGTTGAAACTAACATAATAGATTCATCATTCAACGTGCTCAAGGTTGAATCTCTTTCGGTATGACTTGTGTTTTGGCGCACATATGTTGAAATGGAAAATTCTATAATGATTTAGAATAGTTTTTTTTGCATATAACAACTAAATTGTCTCGAAGTTAGTGGGAGCAATATTGGGTTTGTAGATTTTTTGGATATGGTTCAAAAAATGATACAAAAGTATCATTCTAAAAGCATCAAAATTGAATAAGTATTTTGATAGAAATATTGATTAGTTTGATTTTCAGTCAAAATGCAAAGGAAGGGTGAGTCTATAAGAAAGGACATTGAAGGGTACATAGATATTTCTAAAACTATAACTAAACAACATACTTCTGATTGTTAACGATGTACTTATGTTAAAATCAGTAATGGTCTGGTTATTTAATACTCGATATTGAATTTGTAAATTATATCTTTTATAATAAGTATAAAGGATATTGGGAATGTCCAAGTATAAAGGAAATTTGGAATGTCCCAAATGATATGTGAAGACACCATTTAAAAATGTTAAAATGGAACATGTAAGACGGATTCTTTGTGTATTGACAATGTGAATTATCATACATGCTGTATTGTCTATAATATTGTACCTTGCTTATGTATGCATGAAGCAAACATCATATTCAAATTAAGATCACTAAATGGTAGTTTCAAGAGTTTACAAAATACTAGAGAAATGTTATAGAAACAACAAAATCCTTATGAAAGAGTGTTCGGACTCAAACTTCATAGGTGCTATCGAGTATAATATGTCAATATGAAATTCATGTTCAAACTTTAATTAAGAAGCTTTAATTTGGAATTGTTCTAACAATAAGTAGTAGCTAATTCAACCAAATGCTACTACAATATAAGAAATATAAACAAATGCACAAATTTAAAACTGAGCTAAGGGTGATTCCAAATGTTGAGAATCCATGACATTGTTATATGATAACTATGTCATGATACAGTTCGTAAAAGAACCTAGAGCTCACTAGAATCAAGTGACATACTATAAATAATTCCACATGATAAACGAAATTTATCAGCATCGAAGAGAGTTTATTGACATAGTAGATAATTAAATACATAGCATACCCATTCATTGAGGCACTGACCTGATTGTTTTTGAGAAAACCGATCGATGATGTTGGAATAAGATTCAATAATTGACCCCAAGTGCAAGTGGAAGATTAATAATTTATTACATTAATTTAACTTGATAACTAATCTTGTACAAAATAAAAGGTGTTTTTTTCCTATTTTATACTTAATATAATGTGATATATCAATTATTTATTCAATTAAAAGTAAGTTAATATAGAAAATTCATAGATGGTATGTTTTGTGATAGTAGTTTCAATGTGCTATAATTATAAGTGATTTATCACAATAAAATAAAAATACCGTTTTAAATATTCCTAGTCAAGATGTATCGAGACTGGATATCGATACATCCGTTAAGACTAGAGTACGTAACATTCTCCAATGTTAGGCAGCGTACTATGGAGCACTAAAGGGTTTTGTACGGATAGTTATTGGATAACTATGGAATGGATCACTTGAGAGTTCTCCATTGGTTAATATAATTATGGTCAAATAGACAATCTCAAAGTGACGATGTTACACAGTTCCCTAGACTTTAGAATATCGTGGAACTTCAATATGGACACTCCACTTTGATTATAGTTAAACCATGGCATGGCATCCATCGATTGACTATAGTTGGGTCTAAGTTGAAGCATTGGAAGTGAAACAATATTCAATTGAGAATTCGTCACCTCGGTTATATGGGGTTAGTATCACGGTCAACTGTAGTCAACTCAAAATCAAAGTCTTCAGCCCGAGCAGTATGGTTAATAAAATTTTTTTTTATTAAACCAAGGATTTGTGTTTGGAATTGCAAATTTGAATATGGACGATTTTGGAGTTTTGACCAAAACAAATTTCCATATGTCCAAATGTGATATAGTTCTAACAAAGAGAAATGGTGTAAATAATCGTTACCTCCAGGTACCGCGTATAATAAGTAAAATTGGGTTTTTCCAAAAAGACATTTAAACAATAAATTTAGCCAAAATGTCACACCACTAACTAATGTGACATGTGAAAGTTAAAATTTAAATTGTTCGATATTAATCGTTGACTAAATTTACACCTTTTAGTCACACAACAGTATAATGAATACTCCAAAAAACTACATGATTTAATGAATTTATAATTGCTGCAAATTAATTAAATTAAATAATATTTATGAAATATTAGTTATTAAATTTTGTTTGATTTGTTTGAATGCCATTAGTATTTAATAAAGTGCGTTTATTAAAATTATATACGTATATATTGATATACGATATCGATAAATATTTAAATTTGATTCAAATCAATTAATTACCAAATAGATTTAGAAATTTTGAAGGCTTGTTTAGGAACTTTTGTTGGCTGGCCGTACATGTATAGAAAAAGATTTGATTTCATTCGATTAATATTTAATGAGCAATAAAAGTTGGAAAATTTTAAGGGAGGTTTATTGTTTCCCTATAAAAAAATCTCTTTCATTTCATTTACTATTCCTTTTACAAAAAAATCATTTTTCATCTCTCCCTCCCTCTTCCATTCCAACCAAAATAATGGCCTCCAAGGCTTAAAAAAATTTCAAAATCAAATCAAAATAACACTAAAATAAATGGTGGTTTATACCTCTTGATATTTGCAACATCTGGAGGTTGATTTCTGGATCTAGGGGCTATCTCATCATTCAAGGAGCATTCTCTTGGCTACATCTCAAGTTAATAGTTCTAGTTTTATTTATTCATCACCCATCTTGTTCATATGAATTGGACCCATCATATATCTCATCTCATCTATATATTTGTTTATTTGGTTACATAGATTAGATTCCCTTTTTGCTACATCTTAATTTATAATGTATGTTCATTATGTTATTTTAATTTAAATCCATTTTAAGATATAATTTGATTGGTTACCCTATCATCTTATCTTCTTTAGATCTATTCTATATGATTTCGTATTTAGTTGATTGTTCACATTTTTTTATATAGTTTATATCAGAAACCTTTGTGACAAATACATATGTGCCTGATTCGTCCTATCAGTTTTATTATTGTTTTTAAATATGTTGTTTAAAAAATTACTTTTGATTGAAACCTAAGATTTATTTGATGAAATAATTCTTTTAGTGATTACATATACAAATATGAATAACTGCATATGTTTTCTATTTTAAATTACTTTGGAAATTCTACAAAAGGAAACGAGAGGTTTCCTTCTCAATTAAACTTTAACGAGTAACTGCTACACACATAGTGTATTTGATATAGTCAAACATTTCATTTTTATAAAATTCAAACTCTTTCAATCTAATTAAATAAAATAAAGGATTTTATCTAAAACACCTTTTAGATTGAAGCTAAAATCTCTTTAGACTTCATAGGCCTAACAGATCCATGTAGGAAGTTTTTGGAAATATAACTATTTCACCTGCTTTCGACTGGCATGGTTCCTACAAGAGTAGCTTAGAAGTCGCCCTGTTTCTAGGATGAGGTATCGGTACAAAATGTGGAAGGATCAAGAGAAAAAACCAATCTCCTCCTTGATTGATTTCCTTCAAAGAGAAATGGCATTACAAGGGCAAAAGTGATCGATCTCTATGATAGTGATGAGGAGAGTAGGCAAGGCAACAAGAACATCCTTCGAGAAGATAGCAATCACCAATAGAATGGTCAGTGGGAGAATAAAAAAAGGCGGCATGAAGATGGTCGGCGCTTCAAACCCAGGTGCACTAACTATGCCACATTGAATCATGACATGAAAACTATATATATATATATATATATTTATATATATATATATATGTATATAGACCGCGTTGCATTTTAGTGGTTGCTCCCTCCTAGATTGGGCGGAGGGAGGATCCCAAATGTAATGGAGAGTGCTATGAATTCCATCAATGCAACCGCTACTTCACCAAGGAATGCTGACATCTAAATAATGAAATAGAGTGACTGATCCACGAAGGCATATTGGTACAATATGTAAGATAACAAGTAGAGCAGCGAAACTCACAAACAAACCCACCTGCCCAACCTTAGTGGGCAAGTGGCAACAACGTGGACAAAATCAACAGAGAGATACTTTTAGTTTGTGGTAGCCCGAATATGCCTAGGAGCAACAGGGACATAGGCCTGATATAAGAGAGAGATAGCCTCCAATAGCCACGTATACTCGGTTGACCTTCGGGCCCCAAAGGTCCCCAGGGTTCAGGAAGAAGCAATCTATATCGACTTCACTATAGAAGACAAAAGGGGTGTCAAATTTCCCCATCATGACCCCATGTTCATATCAGTCAATGTTGGTTGTACGAAGGTGCACCGGGTCTTCATTATTGGGGGTAGCTCCATTAACGCCATGTTTAAAGTAGTTTTTGACAAAATGAAGCATCCCACTACCAGCTTCGCTCCTTATGCACTGTCCATTTATGGGTTTGGGGATATTGACATCTTATCTAAGGACAACTTTGTATATAATCACTTTCAGCCATGAACCCCTCATGGCCAAGGAACAGGTAAATTTTATCATAGTGGGTTGCACGTTCACTTATAATATCCTAATAGGTAGACCGATATTGGGACACCGAGATGCAATCGTAGCTTATTAAAGGTTCACAATGAAATTCTCATTCAAAGGAGGGATAAGATATGTCCAACACAATCAATAGGCCATGAGAGACTGCTATAACATATCACCCCAGCAAGCTAAAAGGAAGTCCTCGTGCTGTAAAAAGAGTTGACGACGCTCGACGGCTGCTCACCCGAGAGAATGTGAGAGCCATTCAACGCTCCTATTTCTGCCAGGATCGCCTAAAGCACTATAATCTAAGCATACACAACGACCACCACCCCAGAGAGAGTGCGTAAACCATTCAATGCTCCCATTTGTGCCAAGGGGCAAGACAACATGACTAATGGAGATCATCTTTCCCTACCTTTCCTGGATAAAAAAGAAGCTTATAAAAACATGAAACGAGCAAGTTTAGCTTCGTTGGTAAGCAAGGAAAGTAGACATAACTCCATCTCTTTCAACGCCGGCGGACTCATCTGTTAGAACCGGGGGTAACCACACGTGCTAGGTTTGGGCATAAACCTTTTGTCCTAGCCAAATTAGTCGTATAACACATGATACATGCGCTGGACCAGTCGACCTAGAAGAAAATATAGAGAAAAACAAAGATCATCCACTTGAGCCTCGTATGGGAGACTCAAACCATGACGATAAGTCAACAACTCTACTTGAAGTAATATCAATTTACAGTAACGACGCTGACAAGTTCATCCAAATGGCATAGAACCAAGCTTGGAGATGAGGGATGAGCTAATATGTTTCCTAAAGGAAAAATAAGATATGTTTGCTTGGGGTCATTCCAACATGACAGGTATAGATCCCTTAATCACCTATCATGCCCACATCAATGATTTGAAAGCTCACCCCATCCAACAAAAGAGATGGCCCTTCAATCTCGAAAGATATAGGACACTTAAGGAAGAGGCAGCAAAACTCTTTGTTAATGGGTTCATTAGTGAAGCTGAATATCTAGTCTGGATAGCCAATCCAAGTCGTAAGACAAATAGGGTCTGGAGGACTTGTATTGACTTCTCAGATCCTAATAAGACCTGCTTGAAAGATAGTTTAACACAGCACCACATCGGTAGTTCATGGATGCGACTGGATACAAGCTACTCACATTCATGGATGCCTACCCTTTGTATAACCGGATCACTATGCATAGTCCAAATCAAGAGCACACCTCTTTTATTACAAATGCAGAGCTCTACTGCTATAGAGCAGTGCTGTTTGGGCTTTGTAACATAGGCGCGATCTATGACAATTCATCATCGAGATTTTCACCCAATAAATTGGCAGGTCCATGGAAGTTTATGTAGATGACATGCTTGTGAATTCTTAGAAGATCGGTGGGATGTAAAGAACCTGACCGAGACTTCAACATCTTCTGCTAATGTAATATAAAGCTGAACCCTAAGGAGTGTTCCATTGCCATCCGATATGGAAAATTCATGGGATTATCGTGAGATCCAAAGGAATAGAGGCCAACCCCAACAAGATTCAGGCAATTTCAAAATATGCAGATACCTCGCACAATAAAGTAGGCATAGAGCCTGAATGGAATGGTCGAAGCACTCAACCGTTTTGTGTCAAAGGCAATCGAATGGTGCGTACCCTTATTTGACCACATCAAGAAGGGAAAATAATTTATTAAGAATTAAGAATGCATTAAGACCTTTGAAGGTTTGAAGCAACATATTGCCATCCCCCGTTCTTTCCAAGCCTATAAAGGGAGAATACATGTATTTATACCTCGCAGTTACTAACCACGTGATCTATGCTGCCCTAATTCAGGATAAATAGAAATTCAGTGCCAAATATATGTAAGCAAGAGGTTGTCATGCCTAGAAACTAGATACACCAAGTTGAAGAAACTATCTTTCTGTCTTGTAGTGGCAACCCAACAGATTCGACCATATTTCCAAGTTCACAAAATCAAGGTACTCACTAACTAGCTGCTGAAACAAGTGCTGTGCCAACATGATATAGCGGGTCGACTCGTGAAGTGGTCCATAAAGCTCGGGCAACATCATATCACCTTCCACCCTTGCACCTCCATTAAAGGCCAAGTGGTGGCTGACTTTATAGCAGAGTGCTTGTAATCCTCCATAAAAATTAATAAAAAATTAATTAATTAATAATAAGTCTGAAAATGGAAATTTTGTAAATGTCGTAATTTAGGCACGAAAGTCACACAACTACTTTCGTGGTGATTTTCTGATCAACTTTCATATATAAATTTTTGCAGTCGGAGCTCACATGGAAAATTTGTTGACATTTGAAGTTTTTGAATTTAAAATAATTCAAACGAATTCAAAAGTTGAATTAAAATAACATTGACGTAAAAAGAATTAAATAGAATAATAAATATTTTTAACATCAAGGGGTACTTAATGTTTAAGAAAACATTAACATTAGTTTTAATAAGGAATTCAACAAAAAGAAAAGGCAAGAAATAAATTCGTGTTTCTAAATAGGACCGGTTAACGCCCTTATTATGGCAGGTCGACCGCTTGATGGTGAGCGGTCGACTGGTGTTGTGACCATGGCTTGGGTTTTGTTAGGCACGAACGGCCTGGATTTTTTTTCTGACTTACTGACGGTTCCGATGCCTTCTAACCAATATAAATAAGTGGCTAGCCCCCTCACTTTTATTCATAAATTATTTGGAAAGCTAACGAAACTACATCAATCTTCTTCCTCGATTAAATTCAAGAATTCAAATCCAAGGGAATAAGGTAATAGGTTTATATACATTCATTCTTTCCTAATCCCTGAATTTTGAATTAAATTTATATATAATGCAATGGTTGTATATTTCAAAGAAAGAGGTTTGAAGGAGTAATTAGGAAAAGGCAAAATCAAATCTAAAGGATGTTGGAAACCATCCGTGAGTGGAAATCTTAGTTTTTCACATTTTAGTATTTATATAGTAGAAGTTTGGATATGTTTTATGCCTTAGGGAATTTTGTTTATAAAAATTCTAAAACCAAAACCCCAAAATTCCTCGAAACAAAATGACAATTCTTATAGAATTATAAATGTTTTATATTAAAATAGTAGAATTTGTTTTGTTATTGCAGTTTGAATATTTTGTATTCTATTCCACTTCCAACTTTTCTCTTTTGTCACGATAAAGGATTTTAAAAAGCAAATAAGTTAGGAAATGGTGTGTAAAGTATGAATTCTTCTACTCATAATTTGCACTACCTATTTCGGTAACTTAATTATGAATCCTTTTTTTCATTGCGTATGTAAAATTTGAAAGAATTTAAAGGGTTCAAATTGTAAGTTTTATAGGTACCGATTCTACTATATTAATATAAAATAGGTTTAGTAGTTGATTCTATTTTAATCCACAATTAAAGGGGACCAAGGATTTGTCCTTATATGACCGTAATACGAAATGCGAGGGGGGGTATATATGGTAGTATGTTGGAAGAGTGGAATTATGACTAAGTTATAGGGATGCGAGGTCAATCAAAAGTACACAGAAGTCTGCTCAGATAATCTATATACCATTAGTGTGACTTTGATACTGATGTGAGACATTGCCTATATTAAGTACGTATAGTGGACGCAAGGTTAGTCTCAATTATGTAGGGTAAGTTATCCCAGTTAATCTGGCTACCAACCACTACGAATAGCCAGACTAATGTGAGACGTCACAGTTTGGGTTATGGGTCATAATGCGTAGAACCTGCTTCTAGATCGGGGTATTAAGTGGATGTTGTAGGGTCCACCTCCTTCCCATTTAAGAAGTATTAAATGGTCGAGATTATTTTTTAGGTGCGGTAGCAGGTAATCTTGGGAGGGGTCCGCTTCGATGTTGGGGTAGTAAGTGGCTATTGTTGGGCCTGCCTCTTCCTATAAAGAAGTATTAAGTAGCCTGATGAGATTTTTAGCGATGTCAGTTAGAGAGTACTAGAGAGAGATCTGCCATCGATTAGGTATTAAATGATTGGGACCTGCCTAGGACATAGTATTAAATGGTTAGATTCTGTCTAATTCCTATTAAAAAGATATTTAGTGGCTTGGGTACTTTCTCTTACATTATTAGGACACGACTGACAATAGTTGCATTGGACTAGAAATGGATTTGGCCTACAGACGAAAGTTATAGAGTTGGACTGTAAGAGCGTAAGTTATGGAGTTGGACTGGAAATGCCTTCCAGCCTACAGTTGGAGGTATTCTATGTAAGGTATAATATAGGATGAGTAAAACATATTTCTTATCTAAATAATACTTCCCAAATACTATTAAGGTAGGACTTGAGATTTTCATTCATCGTACATTGTTGTTTTGACCCCCTCCTCATTATAAAACACAAGTTAGAAGAGACAATGCTAATTTAGAAGGCGAAGGCGGAGGCGAAGTCTTGTGGCGGTTATCTATCTATTTGTGTTTTTGATATATTTTGGATGTACCTAGTTTCAGACATTTTGTTATTTTAGGATAATGTATTTTGGATATTTGAGATGAGATGTTGTACTTTTGAGATTTGAATTTTCATAAAATGGGTACTTATTTTCTAATATTATATTTTATCCTTTCCGCTGTGAGATTCTAATAATATAGATAGCTCTGTATATTATTCATTATATCAATTTAACTAACCAACAGCCAGCTTTGGAATGGGCCTAAGGTTCGATGGGCTTTTATTGGGTCAAAACTTAGGCCCATTTCATGGTGAGTTGTTAAAGTGCTCAAGCCTGGGCAAGATGAAGAAGAAATGATCATCCACAACAAGTGTAGAAACTATATATGGACAACACGTCAAATGAAAAGGAGCCGGGCTGGCATGTGCTAGTCATTCCAGAAGAAAAGGAACTTTGCTTCGCCATCCGATTTAGCATCAACACCCCTAACAATGAACTAGAGAATGAGGCCATCCTGGATAGTCTCAGAATGGCCAAAGAATTATAGGCTAACACCATACATGTGTTTAGTTACTCTTCGCTGGTTGTCAGCCAGATCGAAGAGAGGTTCTAGGTCAAAGGAAAGACATTGGCCCTATATGTTGCAAAAGCTTAAAAACTAATCGGCACCTTAATAGTTTTTAAATAAGAGTAAATACCATGGAAGAAGAACGCCAAGGCCAACCAGTTGGTTAAAGCAATAAGTGAGTCTGAAGAAAACAATCCCTAGGTCCCATAGGAGGCGCGGAACACCCCTTGTTTGGAATTAGGGGCAACCACCTCGGAAGTTGATGAAGCCCTAACTGACATATGGATGACCCCGCTATTGAAGTTCCTATTGGTGGTGAGTTGCCCGCAGATAGGAAAGAGGCTAGGAAAATTCTTTACCAGGTAGTAGACTACATAATCATGGATAGGAAGCTCTATCGGTGGAGATACTCAACCCACCTTCAATGCTACATGACAAGTGAAGAAGCTGAACAAGTGTTGGAGGAATTGCACAAAATCTCTATGGGGATCATGCCGAGGGGCATAGCCTAGAGAAGAAGTCTGCCCACCAAGGATACTACTGGCCGACTATGATCAAAATGCAATGGAGTACGTCAAGAGATGCGACGCATGCCTGCGGTTTTCCATGTTCCCTAGAGCTTTTCCAATTCTTCTGACCACCATAACATCTACCTGGTCGTTCAACACTTTAAGGATTGACATGATTGGAAAGTTCCAATATGCTAAGAGAAGGTATAAAAATGTTGCCATCTTCGTTAACTACTTCACAAAGTGGGTTAAGGCAGAGCCCTACACTGGGGTCACCACGCCCAAAGTTTTGAGATTTGTAATCAAGAACATCATAAGCTGCTTCGGACTGCCTAAGAATACCGTCACGGACAATGGCACGTAATTTAAAAGCGATTTGCTTCTAGGTTTTGGCAAGAGAAATGGGATAAAGAATTTCTTCTCCTTAGTTTCCCATCACAAGCAAATGGGCAGGACGAGGTCATAAATAAAACCATCAAGTCAACATTAAAAAAGCATCTCACCAAGGAAAATGGGGAGTAGGCTTAAGGCCTTCTACTTGTACTCTAATCGCATTGAAATACAACCCACACCTCAACTCGGCATTCCTTGTTCTCCTTAGCCTACGGGTATGAAGCCATGTTATCCATCGAAGATGACATCCCATCATCTCGGCACATAATCCTGATTCCAAGAAAAATGAAAGTTACTAGGCTTGTGCTCGATGTTTTAGAAGAAAGAAGGGCAGAGGCCAAGCTCTGCATTAAAGCATACAAGAGAAAGATAGTCAAACACTACGGAACAAGAGTAAAGCTCTGCCAATTCATTGCCGACAGACTTAGTTCTGCATCGGGTTTTAACAAATACCAAAAACTCAGGCGAAGGAGTGCTGGGGATGAATTGAGATTCCCGTATGTAATCAGTGCCATGCTTGCCAATGGGCTTACTGCCTCTTACACCCGGATGGCACCCACATGCCCCAAACTTGGAATTTGTAGCATCTTCAACCATACTATGTCCAAAATTTTGTAAGCCGTAATTATAAGGTGAAAACCATTTTTGTAATAAACAATCTAAGTATGAAATAAAAACACATCATTCTCAAGCATTTATCACTCAAGCATCAACAATAAGGCTATCTGATGGGGACGAGCCAATCAATGCTCTCTTCTTGACCAGGGAGCATCGCACAACAAGGCTATTCTGTGAGGACAAGCTAAACAATGCTCTCTTCCTAATCGAATGTTATCCTGCTTTTGTGCCAAATGATATCTCAAGGAATCAAATCCATTGAATGTTTGTGAGATGAACTAGAAGTCAAGAATGCAAGTCTAATGTCAAAACTTAGTTGTAGTCCCAAGAGTCGATACTGATCCTATACTCGG
Source organism: Allium fistulosum (assembly GCA_030737815.1). Taxonomy (NCBI): domain Eukaryota; kingdom Viridiplantae; phylum Streptophyta; class Magnoliopsida; order Asparagales; family Amaryllidaceae; genus Allium; species Allium fistulosum. The sequence continues at coordinate 325,037,072 of CM060906.1, read as the reverse complement.
TCACTTTTTAGACAAGACAAGTAATGAAAATAAAATGATGAAGTTACAAGTCTAAAGCCTAACTCGGTATCGAGTCATGCTCAATACTCAGTACCGATCCTTTTAGACCTACACCAAGTCAGCATGGCACATAGTCAGAGACTAGAAGATAAAGAAAGTATTGATCACAAGAAGACAAAAGTCACAGAACTCGTTACCGAGTAATGAACACAACTCGGTACCGATCCATCATTATTAATGGTTTTGACATGATCTCTTGCCTAATGCTTCATGCCTAAAGTGGAAAATGTGGGTGAGCGTATTACGACGTTGGTGATGGGATTCGTCCATAAACAGAAGAGGAGATGCATGGAAAAGGGATCCTCTCTTTCTAGTCTTGGCTATCTGATTTTACACCATAACTCTGTCAAATCTATTTGAGCCATTTGATATTGTGTTGTAAGAACGTGATTGTAAAAGCAAAGAAAAATCAAGAATAAAGTTGATAGTGGATGCAGACTATTAATTTTGGCCGACCCATACTAATCCTTATGTATTCTTATCTCTTTTTAATCTCTTAAATCTCATAATTTTTGTTTGTTTATTAATTGAGTGTTCGTCCCACTTTTGGTGCAAACATTTTGGTGCTTTCACTGAGACTTGAGATTTGATTTGGAGAAGATAAAGAGGCCTACTACAAGAGCTATTGCTAGAGGAAGTCAACCAGAGCATGGGGGCAGCCAGAAGATGTCTTCAAACTCTAATCCACCTTCTATCTACATGACCAGAGAGGAGATTGAAGAGATGATGATAAGGTGCAAGAGAGATTGATGGCTCGATAAGAGGAGACGATGAATGAATTTTTCCAAAGGATGGAGCAACAAAGAACAGTCAAAGCAGCTAGAAATTAGAACTGGAGCCCGAAGGGCGATGCAGGTGCACTAAGAAACAGGGCAGAGCAAATTAGACCAAACCCTTTGAAGACGACACAATTGGTACCGGCCTGTTTAGACAAGTCAGTACCGACTATTATGATCCTAGAGGCATGGAAAATATGAATATCGGGCAAGGTGGAGCATGCCGGAGGGGTGATGTTGAGCCCCAAGATGGAAATCAAAATGCGAATGTACAACTATAAGGATAGGAACCAGAAATTCCCTATGGGAACATGGGCAGGACGAAGATTTAAATCAAGGGCGTGTAGAGCCCTAGTGGCTGCAACTGAATGGTAATGATAAAATTACCAGCATGATAAGACAGGTGCTCAGAGATGGAGCTCGGATCAGAGTTTAGAGGATGTGAGCAGAAAACCTTTCACCCCAAACATCCAATACACTAGGAATCCACTAGATTTTATGCTATCCACTTTAGAGTCGTACGATGGAAGGACGGATCCAACTGTTCATTTGATGAGATTATACATCATATGGGAGTGTTGAGGCCTCAGATGAGGTGATGGGATAATGCATCCTGTTGTTCTTAATGGATTAAGCATCAATGTGGTTTTTCCAACTGGATAATGGATCCATCAGTACGTGGACTGAGTTGGTAGAAAAGTTTATGAACTAGTTTAGAGTTCATATAGTACGATTAAGGAATGTGATGATACTTTCTAGCATGAAACAGAGAGGATACAAATCTTTGCGAAGTTATCTGTTTAGATTCAATGTAGCAGCCGCTGCAGTTCAAAAACTAGACTCATTAATTGTCCTTATGATGGTGTTTTCTGAAGCCGCTGCTAAGACCGATTTCACAATTGCATTGGAAATGGATCCGCCAGTTAATCCGGTAGATTTTTACTATCAAGCCGAGAAATATTTACGCTAGGAGGATGTATAGGCTAAAAATTGTGAAGTTAACATAGTGGGGGATGAAAGACCATCCAAGATGGGATATGGAGAGGACAAGGGAAAGAGAAAACTTTATATTTTATTTCATTTGAGATACCAAACATATCATTTTGTTTGTTGAATCAAAAACTATGTGTTGTTGCAATCTATATCATTACAATAAATTACTACTGTTGTTACATTTTATTTCCTTTTAACATGGATCTAATTTTGGTAGATTGTATTATGTAGTTATGTGTGTGTATGTATGAAAGTGTGTGTATTAATCAATTCTTCTTCATATCTTAAAATTGTAAACTAGTATCAAAACAAAAACTTATATTTGGTTAGTTTATTCAAAATAAATTCAATTTCATGTTTTAAAACTAATTTCAGTTTGTTACATATATGTATGTACATAAATATTAATGTATGCTTCAAATCTAACTTTGTCAAAGGGATAATAAATTAAATTGTAAAAGTTTTAACATTCTTTATGTTAATTATATATTTTTTCAGATTTAGACATAACATAAATTTTCTTTTGGGTTTTCTATAGTTTGGATATTTGTTGTAATTTAGTTTGGAATTCAATATTGTATTAAATTAATTGTTAAATTGGTGATTGTAGAAGAAAAGTAAAGTAGAAACGCTATTCATGATTATTTTCTTTTTTACTCAGATTTGATTAGATTTAATTGTGACATGAATTAATTTTCCATCTTCATTCTTCTAATTTACTCTTATTGAAATATTTATTTTCTGTAAAGTATTTTCACACCTTTATATATATAAGGTGCAACGAAGAATACATATATGTGTGTGTCTGTGTCTATAAACTATATATCTGTAGTACTATAAATATGTGTGTATAAATCATATACGTATATTGTAGTATACCAAAACATATGTATATACTTAGACATTTATATTTCCAATATGCATGTGAGATTATTATATGTATATGTAAGTACAATATATATGTATATACAATTGATATATATCTCAATATCTGAATGTATAACACACAACACGTATAAACATGGGTATACACACACACACACACACACACTTGTTTTATATATGTGTTGTGCGTCATGATGTATATATAATGCATTCCCAATAAAACATTTGTTGAAATGTTAACATATATTAATTTAAAACCAATTAATATGATTCATTATCCAATATAGAAAATATTAATAATATAAGATTTATTTATAATAACTAGATTAGATCAAGTGAATTCCTTTAGACTTCATAAATCCACTATGATCCAAATGAGAATTTTTTTTTGAAATCCACATATATCACCTATTGCAGACCAGGCTGCTTCCTATAATCTAAGTAAAGTCAATGATTATCAGTGGATCCCAACAATAAATAGTGGCTCAATAGGCAAAACGATTCTCGGTAATCAAACATTGCAGCCAACAAACCACTCTCCAGCAAGGTCCCATGTTCTCCTTATACCTCAACTACCTGTACTTTTTGAAGCCCTCTTGTCTTGACTCGGCATGCGTTGGCGGTAGGCACTTAACTACCCCTGTAAAATAAAGCTTTGCATGCACTGTTTTCCTAAAAAGACTGGTGCATAACACTATTCATCTAACAAAAGTATCACTGTGCAGTAACCTCTCCATGTCCTTCACTGCTACCCTGGCAAAGCGCCGCTATACAACCACTCCCTCATCCCATTCTGCCAATCCTTGACCAAGGTATGCTCTACTATGGACTACCGGTTGGCATCATCTTCGCCACATAGTCCAGTTGATATCTTAGCTGGTGCACATCAACCAAGCGCCTTGATCAACGGTCCAAAGTAATTAGGGACCTTGGCAGTGCAATCTCAGTCACTCAACTTAGATTCCAACAGCTATAAATACATCAAGACATACACTTTTACAAGGATTGAATATCTCAAACTTTTAAGCATTGTATTTTCTTGCCATTATCTCGTGTAATCCAATTTATTGTAAGAAAAACAAAGTAATAGGAAAATTCTTATAGTGGACGTAGATCAACTTTGATTGAACCACTCTAAATTTTGTGTCCCTTCATTTATTGTGCACTTTACTTGCTTATTTCACATTTTTATAATCAGCATATTAGTAATTAACTTTGTTAATATCAATTATAATTCCGAAGTTGGCTAAATTTTTAGTCAACAATAATGCTGGTTCTTTGTCGCTTTTCACCATGAACTAATATTATGCTTGCTCAAACATGAACATGAGGCTTCCATATACCTATAAAAGTTACTCAAGAGCACCAATCAAACAATAAAAGTATCATGAAATAAATCTTGATATGGGATTGTTTGTGTATATATAGGTCTGTAAAAGGGCCATGTTCGGTACATATAGCTAAAACTTGGACTCGAGCTCGTTGACTAAAATCATAACCCAAACACCATACAAGCCCACTAGGTGTTTCAAACCAATTTGCCGAACCCAGATCATCAAGCATTTTAAGCTCGTTAGATTAAAAGCCATATTCTCAACCTGAAATCTCGATAGTATAACAATCATTTTAGCTGGTAATTTTATAAATAATACACATAAGTTTACACATAAAATTGGTATGGACGAAACATAATTCCCAAACATTTTTCTTTACACATATACAAATAAATATTACACAAATAACGTATACGTTCATTCGTTGGGTATAACAAACAAACATAATCAATTGGGCCCAAACCGAGATAGGTAGTGATGGAACCACACCAAACCTTAATAACAATTGGGTCGGGGCTGATAGAATGCCATCTATAACCCAAGGATCATTATGAATTCATTATATCACTTAACTCGTATTGCGAATCTTTTTCGAAATTTAGTAAGATTTTGATTTTATTTTATATTATGTGTTGTTATATTGTGAGTATACGTTAAACGTGTACAAATGGAAAATCCTTATGAAAATATTTAATCAATTGCAGTTGCGAATGTGTTCTTAACCATGAGTGTTGAATCGTGTTAATAAATACTTTTTCTTTAATGTTCATTCAATATGTTTCAAGAATGTGATATCAATACATCCATTAAATTAGCATACATATAGCTCTTCATGCGATGGACAATGAATTATTCATGTCCGTTGAAGAAACCAAGAGGTTACATACTTGTGGTTGTTTGAAACAATTACAGAATGACTCACTGATAGCTTTTTATGTTAGTTACATCTAAAGTCAAATAGAAGATCTCATGTGAAAATTTGTAGTTGTCTTTTGTTTTGAGAATACTGTAGATTTTTAGCGTTTAAACAATACTTTGACTATGATCAATCATATTATTATGATGATCATGTTACAATCATAATTTAGTATAAATCGAATCACTTGAAGTGAAACACTATTCAAGAGAGGATTTGGCGTCTTGAAATGACCCTCCTATTTCTACTCTAATTTCATAAGGATTTTTTTTTCAAGGTAAAGAGGATATATATATAGATAGATATATCATCCATTGCAATTATAATTCTCAGGGTCAATGTCTTTCTCCAATAAACTAAATATATCCAGGATCACAATAATCAACCAATATAAATATATCAGTACATTCACAAAGATAAGCACACACATGTGAGGATGTATATGCCTCTCTTGTTTGAATCAGAGTTCTGGAAAACAAGAGGATATTGGATTGCTGATTTTTTTTTTTGACCAAACAATCCACTGGAAACATATACTTTAGTCTGTTTATCCTAACTAAGAAGTGATCAAGTAATAATCAGTGGAAAGCAAGCTTTTAATGTAGATGTTTGTGTTAAAGTCTGAATAGTATCAAACTCAGGCTAAAAGAAAGCGGGTCATAAGAGAACACAAGCAACATCTAGGCGTAATGGAAACGCGCCTAACTTATACACGAGAGGTCACGAGTTCGAGTACTATGCTGGTTGGTTCAAACACAATTTTTGTTTTTTTTTTCCCTTTTTCATTTTTCTCCTGTACAGTTTGGAACCTGTTATCTACCTATATCTGCACATATATACTTTATTTTTGCCTATATTCTATCATACAAAACAATAATTCTTGCTTTATTATTTTTGAAACCCATTCCTACAACCTGGAAGGCTTCATGATTGATGTAAATTAAGGGTCTGTTGCTTGGGTTTTGTAAATGATAGAAGTGTTTATCATTATCCAGGTTTGAATTTCTTCTCACAAAATCTGTCTGGAATTAAGAATGCATTTGGTTAGAATCTGAGTGAAATTCAGATTCTTATCACAAATACAAAGGAAAAGGTGTGGTAATATTTGCACTAAACATGTTTATGTGCATATATCTCTGCAACTATTTGGATCTGGCTTACAATTCCCTTATTACAAATCCTTTCTTTAAAAATAGGACATGAGACATTTGTATGAAACAAGTTTAATTATGGGAACCTTGCAGCCATATAAAACATTCAACCTATGCCTATTTTCTTTTGTATACATATGCCATGGTAGAAAATAAAACCATTTAATTTTCTGAGAATCAACTATCCAGATTTTACAAAACTTAAATCCTTTCCAAAGACTCAAGATTGACTAATACATTTATAAAATGTAATCATTCGATTTTAACATGGTGTTCTTGCTAAATCCACTTACAAGATTTGATTAATTTTTTTTTAAAACATAACAGATATTTAACTTGGTTCATAGATTCCAGATACAAGTCAATCTCTTAATAAAATACCTAACAAAATATCCATCCAATATTCAACACTTAATACAAGTAGCAATTTAAATTGTCAATACATGCAGATTTCAACATTTAGGCTCTTATCTAACTAAGTTTAGCATGCTATATCTTCTTCTCAAAGCCTTGCTCCTACTCCTACTTAGTTGCTGCAATCCCTGAAAAAGCATTTGAAACTGCCTCATTTTAAATGAGACACCCCAGATGCCATTAGCACACTAGGGTCAGACACATGTCTGGTATGAGAAAGCTCACAAAAATAATTAGTTAATTAGGTTAAAGTCAAGTTAAGTACATATACAGAAAGTTCGGCTCTTTGGAATCAGGCAAATACTTGTGTGCATGCTCTGTGTCATTGTGCATGTGCACACTTTAATTTTCTTTCCAGATACTACATATATAAATATGGCACATACATTCAAGCATACAATTCAATCATAGTCAAACAATCATTCATACCAAACAGGAAAATAACCAATATGAGTTAAATCATTTATTCAATTCTCATATTTCAAATCTGGGAAAAACTCTAGTTTTCTCATCATCTCAAGTATTATTCCCTTGGTATATTTATCTATCCTTGGTCTCATCTGCAATATTTATGAATCAATGGACACATTGTAATGAACTAATTCACTCCATTACACAAAGATCTCAGGACTTAAACAAGCCATGTGTCAACTTGTGTTACTCAAGCACACAAGTCATTCCTGCAGTGTTCTTGACCCCAATTTCCTAATCAGGTTTAAGTTAATAATAACTCTTTTGATTTTTCATGACAAAACCATTCAGTGATTCATTTCATTAGCTAAAAACATCCATAACATGGCATCTCATATTATTCATGACCATACAGAGGCAAACAAGCAAACAACCATTGGTGATTACAAAATAAGGTTCTGTATATATATATATATTCATCCTGGTATTTAAAAGGAGTTTAGGCAACTAACATTGGCTTATGGTTTCTGGGAGAGTTTTTCTTTTGCAAACATTTGTGCTTGAGTTAAACTCAGGATGACCTGGTTTCACTGAATCACAAAATTTTGTTTGCTATGCATTTTATTGGATCAGGAGCATCAGCACATAGGCAACCCTATTGCACCCCTAATTCCTTTCTATTTCAAGCCTCAGCACTTATACATGAGTATATTGCAGCTCAACATTATTTACATCTTTCTGGGTTGAGCCAAAACCAATACTACTTGCCTATTCTCAACATTTTATTTTCTGGGTATTTGTTTATATCCCTAAACATTAACATATCAGAGATCTGAGTGTATAAAACAGATATGTATACTAACAACACATAAAACTTTGTTATAATAAAACAAGTGATCAACCAAAGAGAATCAAAACATTTTCAGATTTAAATTCACAGATAAGCATTCATATATGAAAATACTCTTTTAAGAAAAATACTTATAACTGGCTGCCTACATTAGGACTTATTGCCTTAGATTTTTGAGTGAGTTTTCTCACCTAGCTCTCTTCTTTGTTTCCTTAATTAATTGATGAGCTTCTGCCCTTAGCCTCAAGCTCTCTTCCTTCCCTTGTCTTATAATTTCTATGGTGTTGTTTTTTTTTCTTTTTTTCAAAATTCTTTTCTGAGGAGGAGAGGAGGCTGCTGCATATACATGTATATATATACAGGGTCTCTCTTAGGGTTTTGGGTATTGGCTAAGGCCATTTTTGCCCACCAGAAAAATCATGTTATCTGCATTTTAAACCCAAAGTTTTACCCTTCCCGGCTTAATTTGGGTGAAGAGAAAAGTGGTTACACATTTTTTTCAGAAATTTGCTTTTCAGAAAATACTTTTCCCCTTGTCTACAATCATGCTAAAAATGTGACTTGATTTTGTTATTTATTAAATACTCTTTTCTAATTCTGCCTATACCAAGCACTTCCCTGTTTTATCTTATTTTTTTCTATTTTTAGCTTTCATGCAAATGGTATGTACTTCCTTCATTTATTTATAAGAGGATTATTCCTTTTTATATCTTCATTCTTTTTATTTCTGCTTATATTAAAATATGTCTGTATATTTTATTTCACTAGTTTAAATTCTAGTATTTTATTAACACATATATATTTATATAAGTCTTACTGAAATAATTAGTACACCCACCTATATATTCATACATCATTCTATACTGACACACACACATGCACATGTACACTCAAAAATATTCAGTAGCATTCATATATATACATTTACTCATGCATACTACTTTTAAGAATTTAATCTACATATATATATATATATATATATATATATATTTCCATACACATCAATATGTATGTATTCTTGGAGTTCAGGGTTTTAGCTTATATTCATGTGCATTTCCTGTGCACACATGTACACACACTGATACACTATCAAGCTATATCAATTCCTCCTTCAAAATTTATTTAAGAATCATTTTAAATTTATTTATATTTTCCAGAATAAATTCCTAAAATCTTGGGTCATTACACGTCTTCAGTATAAAGATTAGTATCATTGTAATTGGTGGTTACCTAAAAGTCAAAATCAACAACCATAATCGTTAATCGATAAATGCTATCAAATTGAATTAATAACTTTTAATTTAATGTTTTACTTCTTAATTAACTACATACATTATTAGATTTTCAACTATTGACAAAGCTCGAAATATTGTTTTACTTTATATGTACTTTTCTTTTATAATAGCCCCTCCATTTTCATTCTCCATGTCTCAAAATGTGCTTTTCCTTAAAATCTATTCACCACATAATTGTTCATCCCTTTTGATTCATGCATGGTATACCATTCTTAAATGATTTCCTTACTGATTACAACTTGCTTAAAAATATAAATCCCAAGATCAAGAATAACCATTTAAATGATCAATAGATCTTACGATAATGAATAATTAGCAATGTAAACAAAATATGGAGAAATCACACACAATCACATCCAACCTTCCTTTAATGCATGAATTTTAGGAAATACAAGAGAAATTACAATTTGAATGGAGACTTATAACTATGGAGAAATATATATTTAATCACTAAATAAAAAAATAAAAATAAAGAGGGGGGGACATCGACGTGCTATCTTTTCGATAAAGATCCACAAAATGATTTTTCCAATAGCCTTCAGTTGTAATATACAGGAAGGATTGGATTGCTTTGGGAATCGACGTTTATTTGACATACTGTGTTGTTAAAACCTGAACACACTTATGCTTCCAAAGTTTTATAGTAGATATATAGATATCTATTCTATTATATATAAAATAGAATAAAAGAATTTTCGTACTCTTATTTTCCATTCAATCTGATGAAAAATACTTATCTCTCATCGATTTGAGTAAACAATTTGCAATTGTCCCCTCCAACTCTTTTCCAATCACAATTCATGTATTCATTGTATTTATTGATATTCATTGTTTTGTCTCTTAGCATTCTTTTTCTTTTTATTTATTAATAATTAAGAAAACCTATTTTTGATAATTCCCCTTTCTTTTTCTATAATTTCATTCTCTCTTCCCATTAATTTACAAATTTATCTTCCTAAAACTCTATCTCCATTTCTGTTTAATTCAATCTTCTAATATGTTTTTTTCATTTTTTTCAACATTTCTAATTTCTATTTTCTCTCTTTATTCTCATAAACTATATTTCTTTCAAATCATTTAAGGAAGCACCTTTTATTTAGTAAAAAACCATCAACTTAGAACCATCTGGATCTGGAATCTAGATGTTTTCATTTTGTAGGAAACCATCATCGACGAAGACGAATCTGAATGTTTCTTATTTGGTAACTTTCTTTTCATCTTTTTCACAATAGTTTAAAGTTGTTTGTTGATTACTTTCATTTCCTCATTTCAAAGTAGTTAAAATTTGTTGATTTTTTTCATTTCTGAAGTTGTTTTCTTATGAACGTTTTTGCATTCGATCCCCATGCTTTGGTTCTTTTAACCAGATCAATAGGTATGTTGTCATTTTTAGATTGTTATATTATAGTTTCAATCCTTATTTTGTATAAAGTTTCCATATTTTACATAATTATCTGCTTCAGATCAGGTCTATAATTAAACTACTGTATGTTCTCATTTTTAAACCTTTTCCAACTTTTTCAATATTTTGTGTTCATGTTCGGTGATGCGTAATTGTCTCCTGTATTTTATTTACAGTTTCTTCGATTATTGTAAAAGTGTTTCATGTTACCTAAAATGATATATACGTAATTATGAGTATCATAATCATATAAGTAAAACAAAAATTCACGATAATGACATTTTAGGTGTGTTTTAAATATTTTGTTTCTCCTATGTCCGTGATTGTGTCAATATTATCAATTTCAAACCACTATATGTTGTCATTTTCAAACATTTTTCCAATTTTATCAATATTTTTTTGTTTATGTTTGGTGATGGGTAGTTGTCTCCAAGATTTTATTTGCAATTTCTTTTGTGATTGTAAAAGTGTTTCATGTTATCTAAAAAGATATATATCTAATTTTGAGTATCATAATCATAATAGTAAAACAAAAAAGCACAACAATAACATCCTAAGCATGTTTTAAATAATTTGTTTCTTCTATGTTTGTGATCGGGTCAATACCATCAATTTGATTGTCTAATGTAAAATATTTATTTTTGAATATTGAAGAAGTATTTCATGTTAGTTAAAATGTTGTGACCATTATGCATAAGTTGTGTTTATTAAAAATATGCACATAAAAGGACTGTCCACACATTTATAGCAGTAAAGCCCTTACTATATAATCCTCATTTACATTTTTATTACCTTTATAACCTTATGTGTTGTTATGAAATTTTATTCATGTTTTTTTGTTACCATCACAATACGATTTCTTCTAACAGTAAACTAATCAAGTATATCGTGTTCTACACAATCAAATTTATGAATTTTGTGTTTGATTTCTTTGTGCTCGGTTTCTTTGTTCTCCAACAATGACATCTTAAGTATGTTTTAAATAATTTGTTTCTTTTATGTTTGTGATCATGCCAATATCATTGATTGTCCAGTGTAAAATATTTATTTTTGAATATAGAATAAGTATTTCATGTTAGTTAAAATGGTGTGACCATTATGCATAAAGTGTTTATTAAAAATATGAACATAAAAGGATTGTCCACATATTTATAGTAGTAGAGCCCTTATTATTTATCATCATTTACAATTTTATTACCTTCGTTGTCTTATGTGTTATTATGAAATTTTTATTCATGCTTTTTTGTTACCCTAACAATACAATTTCTTTTAATAGTAAACTAATCCAGTATATTGTGTTCTACACAATCAAATTTTTTGAATTTTGTGTTTGATTTCTTTATGCTCAGTTTCTTTGTTCTCCTAACAAAACAGTATGTCATATCTTTGTTATGGTCGTTCAAAACCTTTGGTTGTTTGCCTCATCTACTCAGTTGTTTGTTTTTAGATCTATTGTAACAGTCCAAAAACTCAGCCTTCGAAAATCGGCACCCGTACTTCACTTGTACTCAAAATGCCGCAGATTCAAACGCCGAATCTGGCTTGCCGGAGCTTATAACACTGTAAGTATAACAACACATCGGAAGAAAGAAATGAATGATATCATATACAATTCCAATGAATAAAATATCCAGAATGATATACAATAATGATATCAATATGATACAACAATATCAGAGATAAATAATGATACATCGGAAAATAGAAATGATAACTCCAAATGATCAGTCAGAGAGACTGACTCCAACCACTCCAATATCAAGTTCGAACCACAAAGAGAAGCAAGTGCAGTCCCGAACTCCAAGAACTGAACCAGCTCCAGATAATCTACTAAACCTGAATATCTGAGAAACCCAACTCTAGACTGCCCGTGTGGAAAATGATGGGCACCCAGAGTTTAGGAAGGGAACAATAAACTCCAGGTCAGTCGTAGGACTGGTGTGAGTAACAAAACCAGTTTATCTTTAAACAAACACAAAAGAATTTTTAACATTGAAATCTACAATGCTTTTGGAAAATGAAACTACCATAAGACCTCCCGCCACACACACAATGCAAACGCGGAATTGGAGGAGATTTCTTCTTATGAAAGTCAAACATGCTTACTACGCAAAACAAATCATTTTTCGATATTATTATTAGTGCATAGTGCAGAAAACATTTCGAAAATATAATATAAATCTTAGCCAACATAGGCATTTCACACTATGCCTACTATAGCTACTATGTTCAATAGCAGGTTACCGCCACATTCCATAGCAGGTTATACAACTAAAACCGTACAAGGCTCGTATTGTTTCTTTGGATTTTTCAACAAATGGTTAGGCTAAGTAACTTCCTACTGCCAATGGGATCGCCTCTAGCGGGACGTCCTGAAAACCTACCCAGCTCTCTGCCAACACAAGGCCGGGTTACCTCTGTAACTAGGTAACTACTTCTCGAGTATGCCACCCCCCGGTCCTTTGGGACCTTTATCCGAGGTACCTCGATAACCAACATCACACAGTAATAAATATAGTGTGTCCACATGAGTAAGTATTTAGGCTCCATACCATGATACCACCCTTTTCCAGAAGGAAATGACATACCCTAAAGGGCGCGACCCTCATAACCTTGCCGCATCTTTCCTGTTTCGACCATTTCCGGTTTGTGAGGTCCTGATGCAGTCTCGTCCACAAAGCTACACTTTTTCACAAAGCCATGCTTTGATCACAAATGATCAATAAATAATCAACACACAGCAACACTCAGCATGCCACATTACCAAATTGGGAGTATATCGCTGATAACCTTCAACTACATAACCTCTGAGCTCGTACGTCTCAGAGAAGGGTGTTAAGCTAAGAGAATAAATTCTCCGCCACCAACAGAAATGTATTTGAAAGAAATCTGCTTTATATCTCAAAATGTAATGTCAGACATGTAACCATACAAGTCAGTTCCAGGTTCGAACAGAACCGAAGGCACTTCCAAAGAAGCCTTTGCAATCCGGGTATTCACAATCCCGATAGAACTTCCCATCACTTAGGAAATCTCTATACCAGCGCGACTCAGTGCAGAGACAATCGATAAGTCATCCTATCGTTCTCGCAAATACCCGGTCTTCACCACCGGTCTTCAAATTCCATCCATATACGACGTATCATTATTCGGAATGGGTTATATGACACAAAGGTCCTCTCCCGGCTAAACCGAATAATGAGTGTAATATTTACAAAATATATGGATAATGGGATTTCAGTTAAGTCACAACTTATTACCCAAAACTTTTCTTCAAATGGTTTAACAAATTACCATTTTCAAATCTTTAAACAAAAAGATTCATTTTAACAACCTTCAACGGTTTAAACAATTTCCACACTTTAATCTTTTAAACAAAAGATTTAATTCACAAAGATTCATTCATAGATTTTCCAAATTAATTTCCATTTCGATTGGATTAACTCATTAAATCTTTAAATCAAAGATTTAATTCATAGCTTTCAAAACAATTTCATTTCAATTGGATTAACTCATTAAATCTTTAAAACAAAGATTTACTTGATAGCTTTCAAAACAATTCCAAAGATTCATTCATAACTTGGAAAACCACCTTCAATTCAAACTTGAAATTCCTTTAATTCAAATTGGAAATTCATTTCTTATATGAGAGCTTTTTTCAGTTGGAAACAATTAGTTTCCCAAATCACTGATTTCAATTCTAAATATTGAATTCAAATTCAAATCAAATTATTAAAATATCAAGTTTTATTAAGTTATTTAAAATAACTTTACATTTGAAAACTCATTTGCAAAGCTCTCAATTCAAATTTCCAAAACCATGTGGATTCAAGAATTCAATCTTTAACACTTTATTTATTTACAAACTTCATTTCAATTCAAACTTGGATCTTTATTTACATTTTTAGATTTAAACTCAGTTTAAAAACTTTGCTTGATAAATTTGAATTTGGTTTAAAATCTTTAAAACAGAGAACAATTTTCAGGTTTAAAACTGGGACAAAACTTGACCCGAGACTTCCCTTCTTTACTTCGAGTAAACACTAGAAATCACTCGAGTCACACGCGAGAAAATTCTCGTTCTTCCCAGACTTCATCAAGCAACACCACAAGGCACTGTGCACGTGCACAGCGCCGCCCATCGTTGGCAAACCACGATCAAGCCTCCGACCAGTCGACTACACCCACGACAACTCTACGCGAACACCCAGACAACAGGATTCGATCAAGAATTGTATTCGACCCCAAAACCCAATCTGGAAACGTGAAACTGGAACCACCATCAACCCTGTCAACGCCTCGTCCTCGCCACCTCGACCACCAGAGGTCACGAAACTCCGGCCATCACTTCGTCAACGTCTATGCTTCCATTCCCGTAAATCACGTCGCACTCAATTCAACGAAGAAGACAAACGAATCGAAAAACAACACCGCGCCAAAACTAGGTTTACGAGCAAAAACTGCTCGCCGCCGTCACCACGTCGAATGTGAACGTCTCCGACTATTTTTCGCTGCCTCGACGTAAGCTTCTCCATGTCCACGAGCAACCTCGTCACCCCCAGTTCAACATATCGCCGGGAATTTGTCAAAGTGCCATTTTCAATTCTCTTTGAACTGCTCTTTAATCACAACGCTAAAAATCATCAAACTTGTATTAAAAATCCTATCTTCCCATAAGGATTCAAGATATATATTTGAATTTGCAAAACATTAGGTTCGAATTTATTCAATTTTGAAGTTTGCTCTGTAAAACATGAGTTTTTTTCATTCTGTATATATATATATGCTTCAGGAACTATTTTTACATTACAACTTATACTCAAACACACATTCTTGCCTTTGAAGCCAAAGCCTAACTATAATTGGATAATGAGAAATTGAATTTCTTATCATTTCCTATTCCGAAGTTCAAGGGAAAACAGAGAAGAAAAAGAGTTCTTTGCACAGGCATTAACAACATGTATATATACAGAGCAGAGCTTATACTTAACATAGTTACACAAAACACCATTTATTTATGCAAAAGAATTGAAGGGTACTTGAACATTATAGATGGTTTACTCATAGTGGTTTAAGGAAGAAGAACAGAGTTTGCTTTTACTTTGAAACATGCTTGAATTTTCAGTTGAAACCATCACTTGATTCTCTGGCTTGTCTTGATTTAATTTGTTGTTTTAGTTTGAATGTTTGGTTTGAGTTTATAAAATGATGATACTTATTTTCTCAGCTTGAAATGAACGAAAATGGGATGAAGAGCTTGATATAAGAAAATGAAGTTACAGGGTATAATATTTTTGTACAAGTGATGTTATGTATGTGTACAACATCAGAGATATTTTTATCAAGTGGTGGCTGAAATGAGATGGCATTAATTGCCTTTGTATAAACTTGAATATATATCTTCTTTTATTCATACTCATCCAATCTTTGCTCTTCTTTTCGGCTGAAAATAATTTGGTGGCTAAAGAGATTTGCATTTATTAAGTGTACCATATTTATATTTATATAATTTTCTTCTTTCATTTCGGCTGTACCAAAAATGAAGATAGTTATTGTGTGTCTTCTCTTGCAAGCTCTTATACTTATCCTTTGACTTGAATATATTTTTGCTTTGCTTTAGCCTTATTACTTAGGGATATAAATGAAGTTCTATTGTTAATATGTTGTTAGAATTTGCTAATGTGTTTAATTTATATTTCATAGTTTATTATATATACATTTGTTCTATTTCTAACTTAAACATTTATTTTTAACTTTAATACTTATCGTCTCATTTTACATTTGCATTTCTACATACATATAGATATTTAACTTTAAACATCCTTTAAAAAATTATTTTATATCAATTTCAAAATAAAACTTTCAAAATATTCATTTGTATAATTAAAGGCACATCTAATTTAATCATATCCAAAATCCAAATACAAATTTATTTTCTAAGATATTTAAATTTATTTCCCAATTTCAAATTCTATTTTCAATCTATTTTATATACATATTTATTTTCAAATATCCAAATCAATCCTCAATTAATTAAAAATTTAACTAGAATTTTATATTAATTACCAATTATTTCACAATTTTTATTCAAAAATTAAATTAATTATCAATTTAAATATATATAAAATCCGGGATCATTACATCTGTTGTCCTTAGCGACAGTGTATTGCCAAATGCAATAATAGCTATCATTTGTAATTCCAAAGCAATCACCTCTTTCCTTTGTTTGCAACATAAACTTTGGTTTATGTTCCCGTATCAAAGGCAGTATTTTTGTTTTACCATGGCTTTTTATGTCCATTCAATTTCACTATTTCACTCAATCTTACGCTACTTCACCAATTGTGTTCTAAGAATTGAATTCCTTGCTTTAATTAAATAAAGCAAATAATAATCACTATTGTTATGGCATGTTATTTTTATCTTCCTAACAAATGTAGCAAAGATAAAGAAAACAAAAATTTAAGATGCACTAATTTATATTATCCTATGTTTTCTTCACACTATACCAAAAAATTTAGTTGCTGTCAGTAATATTGACATAAGAAGACAAAAAATTTGACCATTTCATTCAGAAATACTTATATTAATTTCTTAGAACTTCTATAAATGAATTGCATGATCTGCTCTACCTTATTAATTCATTTCTTCTCAAAATTGAAAGAGCAATTTTGTTTGGAAGCAATCGTATTCTAATGAACTATTTCAAGTTAAATACATTTTTTCTTTATAAATATAACATTTTCCTACTTTTTTATTGTACCAGGCTATAAATTTGACAACCGTATTTCATACTTGTAACTCAAAACATAAATTTTGATTAGTTTCCATTTCACCGGAATTATTTTACTATTTACTGCAACTTATTCTGCATATTCATTTTCATTGATTTGTACCTTTTTTTTACCGTTTAACGATACTTAACCAGTCATGATCTTGGAATTTATTTTTTGTTCTCACTAAGATGATTTTATTATGAAGAATATGTGGAAGATGTATCCTACTTTGAATTTTCTATTTCTTATATTTACTGGAAGTTATGGTATGTTGTCCTATGGCTTCCTAAGGTATTGAGCGAAGATATAACAAGTAAAATTTTTGACGTACTATAATTGTTGTCTTTCAGTTAAATTATACTTTTTTTTCTTGGATTGCTAAAGGACGAGTTACTATATTTGAACACCAAAGTACAAGATTATGCAACTAAAATTATGCTAATAATTTTTCTACTTTGTTTTATAATCGAATATATGCTGTACATTTTTTTTATAATTTATACTTTGTTTACAAACCGTCAATGTATGTTGATTACGTAATTGACTGTTATAAGTTTAACAATGTTGCTTACATAGGTTTTCCACTTATGTAGTATATTGAGCAGTTTATTTAGTTTGTTCTTATCAGTTCATCAAAGTTCCTTATATTATGTCGTTATTATGAAGCAATTTTGTTTTTCTCTTTTTCATTTGCTACAACTGATTCAAAATATCGTTAAGTTATAGTTATCATGGTAAGTAAGAGTAAGAATTAGATACAAATATTATTGTATGACACTTCACGGGTGAATTTATGTTTGGTTGTATAGTATATGTTACACCTTGAAAATAATGAAGCTTTGTTGAGCTAACTAGTATAACTCAAGGGATTTATTTAGATTTCAAGCATTAAGTATATTCATTATTTGGGATTGTGAACTTGAATACATGATAAGAATCAATTTAATGTATGTTTAAAAAAAAGTGAAACTGTATGTTGGTATCTAAGTTATCCAATTAACTTTTAATTTTTTTTAACTAATACATTAATTTTCATCTTCAATCTACTTCGCACATTCTAATCACTAAGCGATGGTCCTATGTTTCAATGAAGTTAGTTTAAACTGCCATAAGTTCATTTCAATCATCAAATGACTTTGATAAAATGAGTGAGTATATATTAAAGCTTTAGAGGATTATATTTTTGTGTTCATATCATTTTCGTTAGTACGAAAGGTGGAGAAATAAATTTAATGCATTGAGTATATAATTTCTTTTTTGTATAAAAAAGTAAGAGAAAAGAATATTGATTGAAATTTTAAAAAGTTTACTAAGAAATGAGTTAAATCAAATAATCATGTTAACTGTCATTCAAAAAATATTTCTGTATTTATAGAAACAAATATTCGATGGTAACAATAGATAAATATTGTTGCAATCCATATGCTTATTTTTTATTTAATTTTGATTTTTAAAAATCTACTTGATTTACACTTTCTCAACAAGAGCCATCTTTTGCACATTGATTTGTTTTTCATATGCTAATTAATATGGAGCTTGTGGTCTTTACTGTTTGTACCAAAAATGGGCACAACACTCTTCGGGAGTTGTTTGAAGAGATAAAATGAAGATTATAAATGTAAAACAGAGATTATCTAACAAAAACTCCAACAAACAGGAATGTAAAGTGCACAGACAAGCAGTTTAGAGTGGTTCGGCGTATAGCCTACGTCCACTATGAAGTTTTGATGATTTTATTGATTCTCTTTCAATGATTACAAGCGTTTACAGCAATGAACAGCGGATTACAGTTTAGAATTCGAAATTGACAGCAAAAGTAGGATGCAAATCTCAATCCGGCAGAGTCTGGACGCTTCAGAGAAAAAAGATCCTTTTTCCGTTGACTCTGGGGCTCTATTTATAGGCGTAGGAGGCTTAGATTTCGCTCAAACTCCGGGAGACTTGGCCTGACACGTGAGGGGACCCATTCGACCACTTCCAGAGAGTTTCAAGTCAATCTGTGATCGATACGAAATCATTTTGTATCAATCAAGATTACTTCCAATTGAGCTCAAAATTGGTGGAGATGTTCCTCGGTATGTGTGCAACCTTCAGTTAAAATTTCATGGTATTTGGATCAGTGGATTGAGAGATATCATCGATGCGAGGCGATGTTCTTCGCTGGGCTGTCTGGTTCGAATCCATTTCCCTGAGCTGAGGGCTTCGAATCGATGGTATCACGCGCCTCTGCGAAGACGTGGAACGCACACTTCGCCTCGATCCGGTCTTTACTCCGAGTCGACCGCGTCGACTCCATATATCTCGGCGCATTCGCATCGAGGGATGACGTAACGCGCGCGCTTCGCCTCGATCCGGTATTTGCTCTGTGTTGACTGCTTCGACTCCATGTATCTCGCCCCGTTTCCTTCGAGATATGACACGTTATCCAAGCTGGTCGACCTGATGGATTCGAGTAGGACTTCATCCATGGACACGAGGCAAACACTGGCTGATGGATACGAAGTAGACACTGGATGACGGATACGAGGCAAACACTGGCTGATGGATACGAAGTAGACACTGGATGATGGATACGAAGTAGACATTGGATGATGGATACGAAGTAGACATTGGATGATGGATACGAAGTAGACATTGGATGATGGATACGAAGTAGATATCAAGCGACCGTTACAAACCAGGTGACTTATTGATGGATACGAATAAGTCTTTCCGGTTGAAGGTTCTATCGATACGAAGCTTATGACTATGTGGACTTAATCGTTCTGATGGGCATGAGATCGATGGATTCGAAAACGAGGACTGCCGATGGATACGAAATCCATCGATACGAACTGCTGCTTATTGATGGATACGAAAAAGTGCTCTTCCCTTTGCCTTGCATCCATCATAACTTGAGCATATGAACTCGGATCGATCTGAAACTTGGAGCGTTGGTTTGCTTTATTTTCCCGATCATGTCCCATCGATTGGGGCTTGAGCCGGACTTGGTCAAAAGTCAACGATATCCATGACAAACGGCATTTGGAATCCAACTCCTTGGTGTCCCGGCCTTGCCAAAAGGCGGGATAACATTTGCCCCCCAAAGTACGTCTTGTGAAAACATGACGTGCTTTGAAAAGCTGCAGGTCTTCTTTGAATAATTTGAAAGTCGTACCCTTTGTCCATTCTCTTGTATCGGTCCTCTCATGAATTGATGCTAACAGTAGGAAAGCCTTTCTTCGTATCGATGTGGGTTGTCTTGATGGATACGAAAATGATCATTCGTATCGATGGTCACAAATCGCGGTGAATTCTGATTCGAATTGGTGATATCTGGTGGATACGAAATGGATGTTCGTATCGATAGATTCTGATGGATACGAAAGTGACGCTCGTACTAACAGGTCTGCTCTGTTTCGAATCGATGGCTCATAATTTGGATGTTTCGAAACGATGGTGTCTGGTGAACATTTCGCCTCGATGGCTGCACAGCTTGATGGATTCGAAGAGAGCGTTTGCATCGACCCATCGCATTCGTGTGGCCTCCCTGTGCGCTTCGAACCGATAAAGTCTGGCGGGTTCGAAACGAGCCTGCGTTTCGATGCGCCGTCTGACTGGTTGCGACCGGTCAGATTGACTGGGAGTCGAATCGACTCGGTTCCGTCCTAGGCTTCATATAAATATCTGGGACTTTGTCATTTCTCACTTTTTTTACCTTTTACTATTACTGTTGTCTTCTGCATTCTCGTATCGATTCACGGACTTGGGAGAGAAGAATTGTTCCAATCTTCGAATCGATCAAACATCATTTTATTAATTCCCCAAACTCCAATTCAATTCAGGTAAATAAGCAATCACGGCTAAATTCGAGCGACGAAGTTCAGATCTCAGATCCATCGTGCCCTTGCTGATTATTGATTTTGGTGGCGCTAAGGCCAGATCTGGACCAGAGCTTGGTCGAGGATGGCCATGGCGATGTTCTCTTCAATCTGAGAAGAAAGAGTTCTGGAGGAATTGCTTCGCCTCCAGTTCGTGTCGATCCGGGACAGGAGGGTTCGACTCGACCCAGATTTCGTGATTTCGCATCGGTTGATGGGTTGAAGGGGATGCAGAGGTTCGCATCGATCTAAGGTGGTTGGGGCTTGTGTCGAACTGAGATGATTGATGTAAGCGTTTGGCCCGCGTGATCGATGCGAAAATCTGCCTCCCACGATCGATACGAAGACCAAGAGGTCTCATTGGTTCAATATCGATAGCCCCAGATCGATGCGAAGTCATTGCACTCGATTGTCACACAGCCGTTAACCCTTGGCCGATGCGAAGTAAGCCTCCCTGATCGATACGAAATCCACTCCTTCGGTCGATACGAATTGCCATCGATACGAAAGGTATCGAGTCGACCTTGACCGATACGAAAGTATCGATTCGAACTGGATCGACACAAAAGATATCACGCCTCCGACTGAATTTGAATCTGAACTACAATCGATTCCATGCTGAAATTCGACGAACTTAGCGAACTTTTGCATGCTCTTATACTCGACTCCGACGAGCTTCTGCCTTGCATAATTGGACTTGATTACAGGATTGCATATTTGACTGACTTTCGAAGCTCGTCGATGGAACTGTAACCTAACGAACATATAACGGACTTACACTTGAATCAGCCATCTGACATCTGGGTTGCGCGATCGTGACGGTCAGCGATGACGGTCATTGTCGGTCTGACTTCCAGAATTTTAGTCGCTTGCATGTTTTCTTTAACTCTGCAGAATTTGCTCAAGTCACACACAACACTTGCACTACACAACACATTCATGCACTTTACACTGGGGAATGCACGGGCTTTTTTTCATCTAATGATGGTTTCTCGTGAGTTAGCTAGTGATGGAACCGTCAAGTTCGCAGCAGCAAGAAACTCAGAACCCTATCCTTCCCAGACTTGAGATTCCGGTCATCGAGACCGAAGCTATTGGTCCAGCTCCGGATGAGTTGCCCGATGCGTCCTTCATTAACAGTCCACCTGATTCTGTCCCGTCCAATATTTCTGAAGACATGCTAGGGAGAATATGCTTAAGGCATGGCTTATCTTTGGATGAGGTACTGTTGCCTGGACCGGATGACAGGCCACATAATCCCCCGGAGGGGTATACTGCTTTTAATCGGCATGCATGCGCAGCCGGCACACTTCCTCCGTTCAATGATTATATAAGAGAAGTGTTGGCTGATCTGGACATCGCTCCGTCTCAATTGCATCCAAACGGATATGCCTCACTCAACAGCTTGTTCATTGTATTCATGGAGTACCTCCATCGTCCTCCCCGTATGACCGACATAAGATACTTGTTTAATTTCAAGAGTCGGACTAACAGCCCATCTTACACGTTCTTGGAGTCTGTAAGGAACTGCCAAGTTGTCGCGGGGTCGTGGACTAGGCTAAGCTACTTTAAGTCGGAGTGGTTCTATGTCCGATATCCTCCGGGGTTTGCCAGAAGATGGCTGTTCAGACGTGAGTATTGTCTTTTTTCTCAAGTAATTGACAGGGCAATTTTCAGAGTGAAATTAAACTTACGTCTTCTTTTCTTTTTCTTTCAGCTATCATCCAGCGGCCTGAGGGTGGCTACTATAAAGAGATAGTTCGGGTCCTCCAAGAGATTCCTAGCGAAGAAAGGAATATTGAACTGTTATTGACAGATCGGAATCTCAGAGTTCTTGGGCTGATCGGCCGGAGGCAGAGCATAAGACTCGATGGTGCATTAAAGACCGTCACCAGGAAAAAGGTCAAGCGGATGAAGCCCAGGGTTGTGATAATTGAGGAACCCGATTCCGAGAAAACTCATACTAACGAGGAACCGTTGGTCGGACCTGCTAATGCAACCCCGGAGTCCGATGCCAAGAGGAAAGGTAAAGCAGTGGCCTCAAAACAGCCTAAGTCCGGGAGGTGGAAGTCTGTGGTTTTGCACCGTCCTTTGCCAGGAGTTAAGATTACGGAAGCATCCTCCCTGCAAGCTGAAGATCAATTCGAAGGGCCTGCTGACCCTCCAATCCCGGACATCAGGCCGGAGCAACACGACGTTGGATCGGGTGGACCGCGACATATTGTCGATGTTAGCGAGTCTGATCCTGCCAGTGCGATTGACACTTCTGGTTGGTCCGGGGGGTTACACATTCACACACTCTTCACGGCACAACACACTTTTCTAACCGTAAACAACACATCGCAAACGGTTACTGATTCTTCGTGGTTTTCTTTTCAGGTACGATGTCTGGGCAAGGTTCTGTGCTTGGTAGTTTGCGCAATAAGCGCCGTTATCGCGAGCCACGCAGGAGAGAGGGGGAGAGGGATTACGACTCAGGACATTCTGGCCAGGAGAAGTCTGACAGAGATAGGGGATACGTTCGCCAATCCCGATCTCGCTCTCCTCGCCCCAGGACCTCTGCACCTCCTACGGCCGCGGTTACTTGTCCTCCCGAGACTTCACGGCCTAGGCCGCCTTCTCAAGCTTTGAGGTCCGATCCTCCGCGCAGGACTGAAATAGCCACCTCTTCGGCTACTGTACCGGTCCCGACCGAGGCGTTTAGTGAAGGAGCGCTTAAACTGGCACAGATGAGGAAGGAATTTCCCGACATCTGTTTTGATGGTTATGTCTTCCCTCCGCACTTGAAGAGAATTCCGCCAACCGTGGAAACCACTATCCATGATTATGTTGCGGACATCTTTTTCCAGTACAGGGAATGGGGACGGGCCGCGAGGAAGGCGTCTAAAGTGGCATTCGAGCGGGGCGTCACCATTGAGAAGCTCGAGAAGGAGCTGGGTCACAACGACCAAATCATAAAAGCGCTCAACTCGGAGGCTGAGTCTTCCCGTAAATCCGAGATGGAGGCTCTAAAGAAGGTTGATGAAGTGAACGCGGTCATGACCAGGATGAAGCAAGAGCATTATACCGCCATCGAGGACATGGGTCACAGGAACACTTCTATTACCGCCGAGAGGGATGCCGCTCTCAAGGAGCTTAATGAGCTAAAATCAAAGTTTTCAGAGATGGCGAAGGAAAAAGACGCAGCTAATGTCTCTGCGCAGGAGGCCTGTGACCAGGCAGTGACGCTCCGAAAGGAGAAGGAAGCGGCTATACAACAAGCCCATGAAGCTGAGGCTGGGGTTGATGAGAAGGTGCGGCAGGCGGAGGCCAGGATTGAGGCCGAGGTGGAAGAGCTACTCGTCACTTATAACGCCAATGTGCTAAGGCATCGAGATCTGACATGGCTTGACGATTACCCCACGCACCTCTATAACGCCTGGAACCAACTGGTTGATGAGGAGAAGTCTGGGCACCCTGATGAAGCCCTTGATGAGTTCGAGCTGGAGAACCGCATCCTTAATGATGACGAAAAGAAGGTTCTCCATGACTCCATGATTTCCCATGACAAGGTGAGGCTCGGTGCCCAGATCCAGGAAGTCGGAGAGAGCTCTGGTGCAGAACACCATGTTACAAGTTCTGAGATAGTCGTGTCATCTCAGTCTGAGCCAACTCCGATGATCTATCCCCAGCCTATCCCGGCGTATGACCCAGATCAACCGCATTTATCTCCTATTAAGGAACATCCTTCTGAAGTAGTTCAGACGACCTCGAGCCAAACCGAGGAAGGTACTTTGAACTAACTTCTAGTATATTTGGATTGAAGAATCTGTGTTGAAATGTTGCTAATGACATGTCGTTTCCTTTGATCAGTGACAGGAGTCGCACCAGCCGCGCCTCTTACCACCCAAGAATCAGGTCAAGCGCCAGGAGCCATCATCTCTGAGGCGACCTCCGTCGCGGCAATGGCACCAGTTGGAGTGACGCAGGGGAGCTCACTCTCTTTCGACGAGCAGATGATAAACGAGCTCCTTGGCCGTCAAAGTGATCCTTTTGCGGACTTGTCATTCGGCTTGGGTGGATTCACGGCTACTTCTGACACCTCGTCTCAGACTACTACGACCCCTAGCGAGGCCAGGGCACGGCGGGAAGCGGCGATGTTGGCCGAGATTAATGCCGAGATGGCGGCCGCGGCGCACGGCGGTGAAGTAGATGGCGGAGCAGCAGCACAGTGCCCTACCCCTCTTATGACTGTGTCTCCTGGGGGCACACTTACTGATACTAATGTGCCAGCCCCTCCTCCGGCTGCGGAGTCTGTTCCTCCCACTCCTCCCGCGGGAAGCATCCCTATAGAGTCCAGCTCAGACGAGGACGTTGACATTATGCCTTCACCCGAAGGGAGCTTGCCTAGGGAGAAAGGCTCCAAGCGAAAGGGTACTGGTGGCTCCAGTAGCTCCTCGAGGAAGAAGAAGCTGAGGAAGCAGAAGGATTAGACATTCTTTTCATAGGCAGTTAGGGACTTTTGTTATTTTTTCTGTCTTTTCCCTTTTGTAGGCCGTATTTAGATGCGGGTTCGGCCCCTGCTAGTAGGAACATTTTGGAAAGAACTCATGTATGAACCATTGTTTTTGAGTTAGTTGAAATAAAATTTTGTTTTCTAGCTTCAGCTTATGTTCCCTTCTATGCTTGAATATTGCGGTGTTCGGACTTTGGTCCAGTGTACTTGCATTATCTGATTGTTTCAAGAATAGCTTATTTTACTTGTTAAGTATGGAAATCTCGGACTTGAGTTGTGATAGGGGATCGCATCGGAGCTGAGCATCGCATAGTTTCGGGTAATGACTAACATTTGCCTCTGCCCCCAGTTCCGGGGTCAAGTTGTGATGATCAGCTTGTGATGGCACCAAGCGAGGACCGAGTGGTCGAACTACGCCCCTTTTGTTTTTCTTATGAATCGTTTCATCCACACTCCGGGGATATATGTCATCTCGCAAGCGGTTGTTTGCACTCTGGAAACATGGAGTTGACTGATGTTTGTACTCTGCATCGCACTCTGGGAATGCGGAGTTGAATGTTTGTACTCCACTTCGCACTCTGGGAATACGGAGTTAAACGTTTATACTCCGCTTCGCACTCCGGGAATGCGGAGTTGAATGTTTATACTCCGTCTCGCGCTCTGGGAGTGCGGAGTTGAATGTTTATACTCCACTTCGCACTCTGGGAATATGGAGTTAATTGTTTATACTCCGCTTCGCACTCTGGGAGTGCGGAGTTGAATGTTTATACTCCACTTCGCACTCTGGGAATATGGAGTTAAATGTTTATACTCCGCTTCGCACTCTGGGAATGCGGAGTTGAATGTTTATACTCCACTTCGCACTCTGGGAATATGGAGTTAAATGTTTATACTCCGCTTCGCACTCTGGGAATGCGGAGTTGAATGTTTATACTCCACTTCGCACTCTGGGAATATGGAGTTAATTGTTTATACTCCGCTTCGCACTCTGGGAATGCGGAGTTGAATGTTTATACTCCACTTCGCACTCTGGGAATATGAAGTTAAATGTTTATACTCCGCTTCGCACTCTGGGAATGCGGAGTTGAATGTTTATACTCCACTTCGCACTCTGGGAATATGGAGTTAATTGTTGGATTGTCGTGTGTCAACCCTATTAATATCGGTGTCATGGCTTGTCCCCGAGCTCGGGTTTCACCTAGTGAGTGGCCGGTCGTATCACAGCCACTCTCCATTTGAATAAGTCCCATTGCATGATGGGATTTAGCTCTTCGTGCATCGTGATGTTGTATATCGTACATAATGAATCACAGCTCTGGCTCGAAGAAGCGGCATTTTATTGCTGAAATAAGAAAATGCGGCAAAGTCAGTTGCCTTATTACAAAATTCAAATTTCGAAATGCAGAAACAAATTGCTAAATAGAATGAAATAAATAAAGCCTGTCATATGTAGTAGCGGCGGAGACTTTCGCTGTTCCAAGCCCTTGGTAAATCGAGACCGTCAACAGTCGACAGCTTGAATGTACCATCTCCGAGCTTTCGTGTAATTACATACGGTCCTCCCCAGTTCGGTTTCATGTGTGAAGGAACTGGGTAGATTCTCTTGAGCACGAGGTCGCCGAGTTCAAAGGTTCGAGGTCGAACTCTGGTGTTGTACAATCGGGCGACCCGGCTTCGATGTGCGGCTGCTCTCAAATCAGCCTCTTCCCGTTTTTCATCCAATAGATCCAAAGACTCGGCTAGGAGTATAGCGTTTGTTTTTGGATCATAATAAGTCACGCGATGAGAGAGCACTTCTGTCTCGACCGGAATAATGGCCTCTGAGCCATAAGATAGGGAAAACGGAGTGTGTCCGGTCGAGGTTTTGTGGGTCGTTCGATAGGCCCATAACGCCATAGGAAGTTCATCGACCCACTTGCCCCCAGCCTTCTCCAATCGTTTCTTCAGGATCGATTTTATAACTTTGTTGACAGCTTCAACCTGTCCATTCGCTTGGGGGTGTGCGACAGCCGAGAACTTTTTGCGGATATGAAACCGTTGACAGAAACTCTTGAATTCCGCACTCTCGAATTGGGCTCCGTTATCAATGATGATAGTATGTGGGAGTCCAAATCGACAGATGATGTTGCGAACCACGAAATTTATCACTTTCTTTGTCGTAATGGTTGCAAAGGCTTCGGCCTCAGCCCACTTTGTGAAGTAATCAACGGCGACGATGGCGTATTTCGCACCGCCTTTTGCTAAAGGTAGAGCACCGATGATGTCAATGCCCCACATTGCGAATGGCCAAGGACTGACCATTTGGGTTATTTCAGTTGGCGGAGCTCTTGGAATTCGGGCATGTATCTGGCATTTATCGCACTTCCGGGCATAGTTTGCCGCATCTCGGTTCACTGTCGGCCAGTAGTACCCATATCGGAGTATCTTCTTAGCGAGAGCTTGCCCTCCGGTATGATCGCCGCACTCTCCTTCGTGCACGTCATGTAACACTCGTTTGATTTCCTCGTGGGCGATACACCTGAGGAGAGGAACGGAATAACCTCTCCTGTACATGACTCCGTTTTGGATAACGAACCGCGAAGCTTTTCGCTGAATTTGTCTCTTCTCATTTCTAGGTTCAGGCAGCACCCCATTCTCAATGTAATTCCGATACGGAGTCATCCAAGATTCTCTACTAGGAGCGGTTTCAAATACAGAGTTCATTTCTGTCCGATCGATGCTCGGAGTGGCCAAAGTTTCGACGGAGACAAGTCCCATTTGTTGCGCTTCACCTGTGCTGGCTAACTTCGCCAGTGAATCGGCTTTCTGATTGCGCTCCCGAGGCACATAATAGATGGCATAATAATCAAACTGGTTTAGTATTTCCTGAACTCGTGCCAAGTAAGCGGCCAGTCTTCGGTCTCTTGCCTGGTATTCTCCTCGCACTTGGCATACCACTAACTGTGAATCGCAATAAATTTCTACAGCGATAATTCTCAAATCTCTGGCAAGCTTTAGGCCGGTTAGGAGGGCTTCATATTCGGCTTCATTATTGGTTGCACGAAAGTCGAATTTAAGAGCATAACATATGGATCGGCCCTCGGGAGTCTCAAGTACAACCCCAGCGCCCGAACACCGGTCATTTGACGCACCATTAGTATACAGCTTCCAAATGTATTCAGGGGATTCGCTGGACTCGGGTAAGCCTTCTAGAACGGTGAATTCAGCTATGAAATCAGCCAGGATTTGTCCTTGAATGGCTCTCCGCGGAGCGTATGCGATATCAAATTGGCTTAGCTCAATGTTCCACTTGAGTAACCTACCGGACGTCTCAGGCCGCGTGAGGACCTGTCGTAACGGCTGGTCGGTGTACACAGTAAGTGGATGAGCCTGGAAGTAAGGACGGAGCTTCCTTGAGGCAATGACCAAACAATAAGCCAGTTTCTCCAGCCTCGGGTAATTTCTTTCAGCTCCTGTTAGTCGCTTACTAACATAGTAGACCGGGTTTTGCACTTTGTCTTCTTCCCGGACTAGAGCAGCACTGATCGCATGTTCTGATACTGCCAGGTAGAGATATAGCTGCTCGTGGTCAACCGGTTTTGACAAGATCGGAGGTGTGGAGAGATGTTGAACTAATGATCGGAACGCGCCTTCACACTCCGTGGTCCATTCAAAGTTTCGTTTGCCCTTCCGGATCAGGTCGAAGAAAGGAATGCATTTATCGGTGGACTTTGAAATGAACCTGCTCAATGCTGCGACCTTCCCGTTGAGACTCTGGACTTGTTTTATAGTTCTAGGGGTTTGCAAATTTCTAATAGCCCAGATCTTCTCAGGATTCGCCTCTATTCCTCGAGCGTTGACAATGAACCCAAGGAACTTTCCGGATGCAACGCCAAAGTGACATTTGAGTGGGTTGAGCTTCATTCCGTACTCCCGGAGGATGCTGAACATTGAATTCAAATCTCTGACGTGATCGGTGGAGAATCGGGACTTCACCAGCATGTCATCCACGTAAACCTCCATGGTCTTCCCAATCTGATCAGCGAACATTCGGTTGACTAAGCGTTGGTATGTTGCTCCAGCGTTCTTTAGACCAAACGGCATGACTTTGTAACAATAGAGTCCCAGGTCGGTCACGAAGCTGGTATGTTCCTGATCAGGTAAATGCATGGGTATCTGATTGTAGCCGGAATAAGCGTCCATAAAGGATAGTAGTTCATGTCCGGCCGTCGAATCTACGAGCTGATCGATTCGTGGAAGTGGGAAGCTATCTTTCGGACAGGCCTTGTTTAGGTCAGAGTAATCAACATAGGTTCTCCACTTCCCGTTTGGTTTTCGAACTACTACAGGGTTGGACACCCATTCTGGATTCAAGGCATCTCGAATGAACCCATTCGATTGTAGTTTATCAACTTCCTCCTTAAGGGCGGCAGATCTCTCTGGATCCATACCGCGCCTTTTCTGCTTTACTGGGACATGTCGCGGATCTATATTCAGGGAGTGACTTGCAATGCTCGGCGAGATCCCGCACATGTCAGAGTGTGTCCAGGCGAAGACGTCGAGATTCGCCCGAAGAAATTCGACCAACTCCTGCTGTGTCTGCTTGTTTAGTTGGGACCCAACTTTCAGCATCTTTGAATCATCATCCTCACTGATTGGGACGTCCACAGTCAGTTCGGCTGGAGAAGCTTGACTCTCCGTTGATTCGTCTTTATCCTCGTTGTCCCTGGGGTCCAGGTCTTTTAGGAATTGGTCGTGGTGCCCGGGCCGAGGCCCAGGCATCAATTGTCAATTATCGATAGAACGGACGCAGAGAGATTCCTCTACGCCCTTCCCCTTCTCTTTACGTTGCGCCCCGCGCAGCTCAGCAACATAACAGGCCCTTCCTGAGGCCTGATCTCCTTGAACAACTCCAATCCCATGATCAGTGGGAAATTTCAGAGTCAGACACCATGGGGCGATCGCCGCCCTGAACTCAGCTAAGGCTGGTCGACCCAGAAACGCATTATATGGCGAATCGATTTCTAGCACAACAAATTGTAACATTCGGACCCTCCGGTGTTCTCCAACGCCTAACTCGACTGGGAGTTCAGTTATTCCGATGGGTATCGTGGCACTTCCGTTGAAACCATGGATTCTGGATAAACAGGGTTTCAAATCCATTGTCTCCATCTTCATTAGATCGTAAGCCCGTTTAAGCAAGATGTTCACAGAGCTCCCACTGTCAACCAGGATCCTCTTCATCCAAGCAGGACCTACCTGGGCAGATATGACTAGTGGGTCGATTGTAGGGGCTTCGACTTTATCGGCGTCTCGGCTCCTGAACACGATATCATCGGACATTATCTTTTGTTGCTTTGCCGGGGTTCCATCCTCGCAATTACTATAACACTCGAAGTCCGCATGCCTGATAGAACTGGCATACGACTCCATTTCCCCCCAGCTTCTGTCTGCCGGATGGGGACCACCACTTATTGTGTTGATAACTAATCTCCCGCCCGCACGAGCGGGTTCCTCCTCTCTTTCCTGATTTTGTGAACGATTTTGATTCAAGGGGCCCGCTCCGCCAGGCTGCGGCGCTCGTACAAACTGATCTAGCTTCCTCTCTCTAATCAGCTTCTCAATGAGGTCCTGTAAGTGCCGACACTCATTGGTATTGTGTCCATAGCTCTCATGGAACCTACAGAATTTCCCTGTCTGAATCTGTCTCTCCGATGAGGGCTTCGGAGCAGGCTTCTTATACTGTACAGTGTTACAAGTCTGTAAGTATACGTTTTCCAATGACGTGTTTAGCGGTGTATAACTGTCAAACATCTGAGCTCTACGTCGTGGACCTCGGTTTTCGTCTCTCTTCTTATTCTGGCCATTGTTTCCTCTCTGTTGGGTTTGCTTGTTTTGTATATTCAGCTGAACTTTCCCGGAACTCTCGCCGGACTGTTTAACTGCCACATTGCTCTGTATTCCCTCAATGCTGGGCCTCGCATCGTCCTGCTTCCTAGACTGTTTTGCATCCTCCTGCCGCAGGAATTGAGCGGCCTTGGAGTAAAAACGGTCCAACGACGCGGGCGGTTTTCCAGCTAGCCAGTTTCCGAATTCAGAATCAGGATCAATCCCCTTGGTCAGAGCCATTAAGATTGAATTATCGTTGGGATTGGTGATCTCGACGCATGCTGCGTGGAACCTCTCCAAGTAACGCCTGAGTGTTTCTCCAGGAGCTTGAGTGACGCTGGACAAGGTGTTGACGTCTTTTGGCCTAGCAACATGCATCCGGAATTGTTCCACAAACCTCTTGGCCAATTGATCGAACGAAGAAATTGATCTAGGTGGTAGGCGGGTAAACCACATTGTCGCGATTCCCCCAGAGAGATGGGGAAACTCTGACACTTCACTGCATCGTCGGCCCTTGCAGCGCTCATCGACCATTCATACTTCAGAATATGCTGGTTGGGGTCACTATTCCCTTCATACATCGGGAGAGTCGGCATTCTGAATCGCCTAGGGGGTTCGGCATGTAACACTTCGTCTGTGAAAGGGGTATGACTACGGGAAATCCCCCAGTCATCATTAGTGAGCCCCTGACTCTCGCGGATCATTTGACGTATCATGGTTGATATATCCGAAACGGGCAGATTCGGAGCGTGATGAGCTAAGGCGTGGTCGGGTTCCACGGTGCGAGTAGGGATCGGGCGCTGTCGACGATCCGTATCTCGCCTCCTTGGCTCAACGTCTTCTGGGACATAAGGTTCAGGAGTATGTGCTCGCTGTTGATTGATCGGCTCTGATTGATTTCGGGTATCGGCCCTTGTCTCTGCTGCGGCGGTTGTGGCGCGGTTATCCGTGGTGTACTGTGGGGCAGTGCCTCCTCGCGTTGAGGGACCCGTCTGGAAGCTGGTCGACGGTCCTACCCTCAGTTGCCCAACAGTTAAGGCGGGCTGATATTCAGCAGCTTGAGCGCGACTCCCCTCTAGTCGAGGACGGGTAGTTCGGTGGTGATAATCAGATGAAGCTGAGCTTTCGGTAGACGCTCTGGAGACATCATCTCTCCTGGACCGTCTGTGCCCCCGACGGTTTAGCTGGTTGGTCAGCTCGATATTGGCGCGTAACTGTTCTGCCAACTGTTGACGGCTTTGAGTCAGCTCCTGGAGCAATACCTGAAACTCCTGTCGGGTGACTAGCCCTGTTGAGTCTGAGTGAGTGGTATTGTCTTGATTGGAAGAAGGCGGCTGTGCGGGATTCTGCCTATCTCTGCCTTCTTGCTCTGCAGCGGTAGCGCCAGTTCTTGTGCTGACCATTCTCGGTGGTGGAGTCCTTTCCTAGATTTTGAGCAAATCTGAATAGAATGGAAGGATTCCGGACTGGATATCTGGATCTTCCTCTTGGATTTGTGCAATCCGGTATCGACGGCAGATCCAACGAACAGGAGAAAAAGCTGGTTTTCTCAGTGAAAGCACCAAAGTGTTTGTACCAAAAATGGGCACAACACTCTTCGGGAGTTGTTTGAAGAGATAAAATGAAGATTATAAATGTAAAACAGAGATTATCTAACAAAAACTCCAACAAACAGGAATGTAAAGTGCACAGACAAGCAGTTTAGAGTGGTTCGGCGTATAGCCTACGTCCACTATGAAGTTTTGATGATTTTATTGATTCTCTTTCAATGATTACAAGCGTTTACAGCAATGAACAGCGGATTACAGTTTAGAATTCGAAATTGACAGCAAAAGTAGGATGCAAATCTCAATCCGGCAGAGTCTGGACGCTTCAGAGAAAAAAGATCCTTTTTCCGTTGACTCTGGGGCTCTATTTATAGGCGTAGGAGGCTTAGATTTCGCTCAAACTCCGGGAGACTTGGCCTGACACGTGAGGGGACCCATTCGACCACTTCCAGAGAGTTTCAAGTCAATCTGTGATCGATACGAAATCATTTCGTATCGATCAAGATTACTTCCAATTGAGCTCAAAATTGGTGGAGATGTTCCTCGGTATGTGTGCAACCTTCAGTTAAAATTTCATGGTATTTGGATCAGTGGATTGAGAGATATCATCGATGCGAGGCGATGTTCTTCGCTGGGCTGTCTGGTTCGAATCCATTTCCCTGAGCTGAGGGCTTCAAATCGATGGTATCACGCGCCTCTGCGAAGACGTGGAACGCACACTTCGCCTCGATCCGGTCTTTACTCCGAGTCGACCGCGTCGACTCCATATATCTCGGCGCATTTGCATCGAGGGATGACGTAACGCGCGCGCTTCGCCTCGATCCGGTATTTGCTCTGTGTTGACTGCTTCGACTCCATGTATCTCACCCCGTTTCCTTCGAGATATGACACGTTATCCAAGCTGGTCGACCTGATGGATTCGAGTAGGACTTCATCCATGGATACGAGGCAAACACTGGCCGATGGATACGAAGTAGACACTGGATGACGGATACGAGGCAAACACTGGCTGATGGATACGAAGTAGACACTGGATGATGGATACGAAGTAGACATTGGATGATGGATACGAAGTAGACATTGGATGATGGATACGAAGTAGACATTGGATGATGGATACGAAGTAGATATCAAGCGACTGTTACAAACCAGGTGACTTATTGATGGATACGAATAAGTCTTTCCGGTTGAAGGTTCTATCGATACGAAGCTTATGACTATGTGGACTTAATCGTTCTGATGGGCATGAGATCGATGGATTCGAAAACGAGGACTGCCGATGGATACGAAATCCATCGATACGAACTGCTGCTTATTGATGGATACGAAAAAGTGCTCTTCCCTTTGCCTTGCATCCATCATAACTTGAGCATATGAACTCGGATCGATCTGAAACTTGGAGCGTTGGTTTGCTTTATTTTCCCGATCATGTCCCATCGATTGGGGCTTGATCCGGACTTGGTCAAAAGTCAACGATATCCATGACAAACGGCATTTGGAATCCAACTCCTTGGTGTCCCGGCCTTGCCAAAAGGCGGGATAACATTTACTAAATTGTGTAACATTGTCACTGTTCTCTAATAGTAAGCTTATCATTATGGTAAACAGATGAACATTCAATTCATTTGCGTTTAGGCACAGAGACATGGAAGAATGACAACCTCTATCAGCATATGATACTTGGTCGATGATGCTACACTTTTATCCGAACACTAATTTTTCTTCTTCATTTTTTTATGTGTATCGAACCATACAGTCCTTCTACTTATCTGTTGTAATGCTGTAAATGTTTGCTTTTATAGACTTAATTTAGCATGTCTTGACTTCTTTGTTCAACACAATTTGATATTCATGTATTTGATAAGATTTAGATAACACCATTTTATTCGTCTTTTAAACAAAATATATTTCATTTGATGTAATTTGTTTTTGATGCTAATATATTTGTCACAATTTAGTATTTCCTTGATTGGAAATATTAGGTCCTCTATTTTATTTTCTATTGCCCAGCTAGCTACTATGCTTTCAAATGAGTTTGATGACCAGTAGTACAATTTTTTATTTAAGTGCTAAAGAAATGCATTGACATATATCCTCCTTATTTTGGAAGCACGTTGGACTATGCATCTAAATTGTTTGCGCATGAGCCATCGAAAATCATTCCATGCAACCGTTATTTTTTTAAGACAGCTCCAACATTTGTACTGAACCCCTTGGGCCAACTGATCTGTCAGCACATGATAGCTCAAGAGTACAAGTGTTATATATTCCTTTGTGATGTATAGACTATGTTGTTCTAATTGTTTTTGTTTGATAATAGGGTAGATAGTACATTAGATTAGTTTTCTAATGTGCCTATTGAATCAAAATCTATATTGTGCATGACATTTTATTG
Source organism: Allium fistulosum (assembly GCA_030737815.1). Taxonomy (NCBI): domain Eukaryota; kingdom Viridiplantae; phylum Streptophyta; class Magnoliopsida; order Asparagales; family Amaryllidaceae; genus Allium; species Allium fistulosum. The sequence goes on along the minus strand of CM060906.1, from coordinate 325,001,644 downwards.
TCCGACATTTAACAGTTGCATACAATTTTTATTATACATTACTCTGATTTGAACATGATTTACAAATACATTTTACCAATAACGTATTATTGTATTTTCAAAGATTTACATTCAACGCCGTGTGCGTAGAACAGGTTTGCACTCGTTACAGTAGTTTTATAGTAATGTCCCCAAAAATTTAGAAGTCAGATTTTCAAGTTATTAGTTATGATGACACGATAACAATTCAATCTAGACGGGCAAATTTTTATTTTAGATTCGAGAAAAAAACTTATTTCAACTTTGAGTCAGGTTCAAAATTATTTATAAAAATAGGTTTGGTTTTGCGCAATTCATATTAGCGCAAGTGTGTTTTTTATTAAAAAAAATTGTGCTTTCGCGAATATAGATTGCGCAAGTGTATTATTTTTAAGAAAAAAAAATTTGTGTTTGCGCATTCCATATTTGCGCAAGTGTAATTTTTTTTAAAATTTTTATGCCCGTGCAAATTTGGGATGCGCAAGTACAAAATGCTGTCATATGTAAAACGAGATCTAAAGTTGAAATATTTTTTTTTACCTTGGGTCTTAATTAAAAATTTGTCCATAGTAGATCTGTCAATGGATGCTTTCAAATGCGAATAGTCATATATCCATATGTATTTACATCCGAAACCATTTTCGAATATCTGATATCCATATATGCTGGTATGGATGAATACGGGATATTTGTTATTTGCCCAATGATTGGCATCTAAAATTATAAATAAATTTTTAGTTTAACACAATTTTTTTTGATCTCATTGATGTGAAAAGTACGACAAATAAACAAATACAATGATAATAAATAGCTTTAAATAGTATACATGTATTAAATGCATATAGTATAGAGTATTAACTCAATAAAACATACACATCATTCAATACATTAAAATACACCTAATATAAATTATAATCTTAACAGAATTCAAATGGATAATGTTTAAAATTTTCATATTTGTTTTTCCAGATATCAGATATTTATCCATTTTTCATATAGAAAACGTAGATGAATTTCGGATTTTTCTAGTGACTTTGAGTATTATGGTTACACAATAAACAAAATTATTATATCATATGTCCTTTAGTCCACGGTGAAAGCATGTTAACAATTATTGATCAATTAAAGTTTGTTAGTAATCATTCACGCAAAAATAAACATATTGAGAAAAAGATAAAAAGGGCCATAATGCGCTACTTAAATTTCATAAGCATGTTGAAACACAAGCTAAAAACATACAGCAGTGATTCCTAGTTTTCGCAAATATAGTCTTCGCACATTTCACTCCATTTCCATGCATAAAAATATATAACGCAAGACAATATTCGTATAACAACATATTGACTACATCATAGATATTACTCTATGTAATTCAAGCGTGTTTCCCGAATACAATAAATTTATTTTCATATAAATAGTATATACTTGGTGTTAAATCTTAATTAGTATATTTCTGGGATATCTGCTTGCACCTATTTTTGCAAATCGTATTTCTGAATTTGCAAGCCCGCTTGCATCTCATAGCTCCAATAACCCAAAACCTTTTGCAACTCTCTGTGCATTTTTTATTCATTGACTTACAAACATTTTGGCACTTACATTTGTGTTTATTAGTGCTGTGATGTGGGCAAACGACTGATGATTTTTCTTCAGATAATGCAACAGCAGAAACAAGCAGGATAAGTATCAATGTGGTTTTGATGAATTCCATTGCTATTCTTTATATTATGTTTTTGGTACTTGAGATGGATATAACTTTTATCCTCTTTATATATAGCGATGAATATAGCTGATTAAGAAGTGCTTACATGTCAAATTGGTTAGCATTTTAGGTGATTTTTGCATGCTTTCATGAATTCAGGAGGTTATAAGAATGCAATTTTAGTGTGAGGTTATGTATTTTTCCGTCTTAAAATTGTAGTTCATGAACAAGCTGCACAAGACTATTCAGTTACCATGATTTTTTACTGATCATATACAGTTACATACAATTAGTAGTTAATTATGATTACTAGGGGCTACAAATCAGATTAACTTTCAACTTACGAATAGTAAATATCAGCTAATTACATTTAATGTTGACATGCAAAAATATTACTATAATTAGCACTAAGAAAGACGGTAAGAATCATGCAAAATTATTTTATGCAAAATTTTCGATAATAAAATGTGATGTGTTCTTCGTTACAGTGGGCAATATATCGGGTACGTCACAAGCAACATACATATTTTCCAACGTCAATTCAACGTTTTCTTTTTAATTTTTAAAGTCAGACGTCAGTTAACAGTCGGATGCAATGATGGTAGTGAAAGAGCATGAGTATCGCATCTAACCCTAAAGAGTTTCATTGTAGAGATAAATGAGTTACGGTTAACCCTAAAAGGGTTTTAATCTCTGAAGGAATCGGGTTAAATGCTTTATGACCCGAACCTCCGTTTCACTCTTCCTATTTCTCTTTGGGCCTTTATTCTGTTTTAAGCCCATGTAAAGCTATTTATATATTACAAGCTTTACTCTGCTTTGTATTCATTCTTCTGATAATTCAATAAAGATCATTTCATCAAAACAACTTGTGAAATCATATCTCATTCATTTCAATTTTCTAACTTGGTATCAGAGCCTATCATCGCCTAACGGCAAATCATCTAAAGCATTGGATCTGAAGTATCATCAGATTCAATATCATCATCTGATACTCAGTCCTCTCATCAGATACGAGATCATCATCTGAGATCTGGATCAGTGCCATACCTGAAGACCTTAAGATCTTGGTTGCAGCTGATCAGATAAAAGCAATTCAGAAAGAATTAAATCAGAGAAAATCTCATCATCAGAGTCAAAAGAAAAACATCAAGAAAATCATCAAGAAATCAAGAAAGTTGTTACCCTGCCAAGAACTCATCAGTCAAATCTCATCACCTGAGTTCTGGCTGTAACTGACCCTCTTCATCTCTCATCTTGAAAACTTCTGACTCTGTAAGCTTTTCTAATTTCATTGTTGATCTCATATCTCTTAAGATACCATGGCAGGAGATAATGAAAGTTCTGCTACATCGAGCACCTCATCCAATTCTCGTCAGAATGCCACTGAAGGCCTGATAAAAACTGTTATAAGCCCTCAGAATCAGTTGATTACTGCTCATCTTGAAGAAGACAACTATCTCTTATGGAAAGTCCAAGTAGAAACCGCCATCAGGGGCTACGGTCTTGAAGAGTTTCTTTTTGGCACCATTATTGTTCCACCCAGTTTCATAACTAATCAAGAAAACAAAACTGTCAGTAATGATGAATACATAAAGCATCAGAGACAAGACAGTCTAATCTGTTCATGGCTCCTATCATCTGTAAGCATCAAGTTACTACCACAGGTAATAGGAAGCAAGACAGCCAATGGGATCTGGTCAACCATAGAGAGAATCTTTAACTCTCAATCTGCTGCCAAGATCATGCATTATAAAAGACAGTTACACAGTATCAAGAAAGATAATATGACTATGGGAGAATATCTAACAAAGATAAAAACATTATGTGATACTCTTGAAGCAGCAGGTCACAAAGTTCCCACGTCTGAACAAGTTCTAATTGTGTTAAGTGGGTTAAGTGATGAATATGAAGCCGTGGTAGCTGTCATATCATCACAAAGATTAACACCCTCAATTGAAGATGTGCATTCAATTCTCCTTTCTCATGAAGGAAGAATTGAGTATAAGAAATCCAATGAGATGGATATGTCTGCCAACTATGCCTCAAACTCCAAGAACAAAAACCATTATAACAACAAGCCAGATCAGAATTTACAAAGAAACAGTCAGTCCACAAGAGGACGAGACAGAGGAAGATGGACCAACAACAACCGACCAAAATGTTAAATCTGTGAGAAATTAGGTCATACTGCTGCCAAATGTTACTTTAGATTAAATCTAAACTATGTACCAGGACAGAACTCAAATGGTCAGAGAAATGGCAATCCTAGTGCAAACTTAGCACAGGCACAACAAGATCAAGGTGGGCAGTCAGATATGAGCAGAAATCAGACTACTAAACCTGAACACATACATGATGAAGCATGGTACCCAGACTCTGGTGCAACAAACCATCTAACCAGCAACTTAGACAATTTCAATCTTGGAAACAAAGAATATAAAGGTAAACAATCAATTACCATGGGGGATGGTAAGTGCATTAGAATAACTCATACTGGTAGAATTTATATTAAAGGTGCCAGACAGTTATTCTTGAATAATTTATTAAGAGTCCCAAAGATAAAAAAGAATCTTATCAGTGTCTCACAGTTTGCAAGAGACAACAATGTCTATTTTGAATTCTTTCCTAAGTACTGTTTTGTAAAAGATATCTTGACTAATGAAATTCTTTTGCAGGGTGATGCTGATAAAGGCCTTTACAGATTCAATTTTGTTAACTCTACCAGTACTGTAAAACCGCAAAATAGTTGTAATGTGACTGAGGTGAATCAAACTGAAGAAAATATGAGTAACTTTGATCTGTGGCACTACAAGTTGGGGCACCCAAATGTAACTGTTGTTAAACAAGTACTCAATGAAAACAAAGTTTCTTTTGGAAACATCTCTACTCCTTATATCTGTACTTACTGTCAGATGGGAAAAAGTCACAAATTAGCATTTAATAATTCTTCTACTATATATTCTAATCCTCTTGAATTAGTTGCTGCAGATTTATGGGGTCCAGCTCCAATAAGTTCTGATTATGGTTACAAATACTATATATCTTTTATTGATGCTTATTCTAGATATACCTGGATATATCTGCTAAAAGCTAAGTCTGAAACTTACAATGTTGTACTACACTTTATAAACTTAGTTGAAAAGCAAATAGGTCACCATGTCAAAACTATGCAAACTGATGGGGGCTCTGAATTCAAGCCACTCATCAAACATTTTAACACCAAGGGAATAATACATAGAACCACATGTCCCTACACCTCTGAGCAAAATGGCTTGATAGAAAGAAAACACAGACATATAGTAGAGCTAGGACTTACACTTTTAGCACAGGCACACTTACCACTAAAATTCTGGCCAGACTCATTTTACACAGCTGTATACTTAATAAATAGATTGCCAACAAAAGTGCTAAAAGATGTAAGCCCTATGGAAAAGCTATTTGGGAGCAAACCTGATTATTATGCTCTAAAACCATTTGGTTGCCTGTGTTTTCCCAACTTAAGACCATATAATGTCAACAAACTAGATTTTAGATCAAAACCATGTACCTTTTTGGGTTATCCTAACAATCAAAAAGGGTACAAGTGTTTACATGATAAGGGAAGGATATTCATTAGCAGACACGTTGTCTTCAATGAATATATATTCCCTTTTGGCAACTCAGATATGAAAACAACTAAAAAGGTTTTCAATCCACATGTATCTATACCTGTATTACCTGTATATTCCAAAATCTGGCAACATGAGACTGAAAGGACTGCCAGTACTAGTGATTCACAACCTACTATGCCACAGCAACTAAGTCATGAACCAGCAGATGATTCCAGCTATCACAGCCAGTCTCATACCTGTACAAGTGCAAGGGAACAAGAAACTAGTCGGTCCACAGAGATTCAATCAAATCAAGACAACAATGATAATAATGAGACACACAGCAGAAATGTACAGACTGTGCCAGGACACTCTATGATAACAAGATCCAAGAGTGGCATATTCAAACCAAAAATCTACACTGCTGTAAAAACAACAGAAGAACCAAATAACTTTGAGCAAGCCATAAAGGACAACAACTGGAAAACAGCAATGGATGAAGAATATGAGGCTCTTATCAAAAACAACACATGGAACTTAGTCAACTGCCCAAGGGATAAAAACATTGTTGGCTGCAAGTGGACTTACAAACTAAAGAGAAATGCAGATGGAACAATCAACAGATTCAAAGCCAGGCTTGTTGCTAAAGGGTACACTCAACAATTTGGGTTTGATTTCAATGAAACCTTCTCTCCTGTGGTTAAACCAACTACTATCAGAGTAATTTTTACTATTGCCCTACATAAGCAATGGAAAATCAGGCAGTTGGATGTCAACAATGCTTTCCTAAATGGGACACTGGAAGAGGAAATCTATATGGAACAACCACAAGGCTATAATCAAAAGCAAAATCATGTGTGCAAACTAAACAAAGCAATCTATGGTCTGAAACAGGCACCAAGGGTCTGGTTTGAGAAATTAAAAACCACTTTGATCAGATTGGGTTATCAGTCAACAAAATCTGACAACTCACTGTTCACTAAAATAAGTAAAGAATCTACCATATATATTTTAATCTATGTAGATGACTTACTAATTACAGGAAATGATGAGGCAGCAATCAGTGAGCTTGTTCAGTATCTAGACAAGGAGTTTTCTGTCAAAGACCTTGGTGATCCAAATTATTTCTTAGGCATAGAAGTCATCAGAAAATCAGATTCTGAAATCATTTTAAGTCAAAGAAAATATATAAATGAAATTCTACTCAAATCAGACATGGCAGAAGCCAAGCCTCAACCCACACCCATGATATGCAATCTTCAGCTCACAAAACACAGGGGGGAACCAATACTCAATATCAAACAATATAGAAGTGTTATGGGAGCTTTACAATATGCAACCATAACCAGACCTGATATATCTTACAGTGTTAACAAATTGTCTCAATTCATGCAGGAACCTCTTAATGGGCACTGGAAGGCTGTAAAGAGGATACTACGATATCTGAAGGGAACTACATCTTATGGCTTATCACTAAAAGCATGCAAAAGACTCAATGTGACAGGATTTTCAGATGCAGACTGAGCAACAGATCATGATGACAGGAAATCTACTTCAGGCTACTGTATATATATTGGGGATAACCCAGTCTCATGGTGTTCTAAGAAACAATCAACAATCTCTAGATCCAGCACAGAGGCTGAATATAGAAGCGTGGCTAGTGCAACGGCAGAGATCATGTGGATTCAATCTCTGCTCAGTGAACTAAGGATCAAATCTGACATCAAACCAGTGCTATGGTGTGATAACCAAAGCACTGTCTACATGTCTGCCAACCCAGTTCTCCACGCAAGAACCAAGCACATTGAAATTGACATCTACTTCGTTCGTGAGCAAATTCTTAAAGGTCAACTAATGGTAAATCATATACCTGGAACTCACCAGAGAGCAGATGTTCTTACCAAAGCACTGAGTTACAGAAATTTCACAAGGTTCAGAGAAGACCTGAAGGTGAAGAGCATCACTGGACATGACTCAGAAGCAAACCAGAATTCAACTAAATCAGCAACGAACATCAAAACCTCAACTTCAGATCCAAGCAGAAAAAGAAGCTCTTTCGAACTTGTCGACAAAGGCAAAGCTTTGAGTTACTCAACCCAGCACTCACAATCTCCAAATGGATCAGCAACGAACATCAAAGTCTCAACTTCAGATCCAAGCAGAAAAAGGAGCTCTTTCGAACTTATCGACAAAGGCAAAGCTTTGAGTTACTCAACTCAGCACTCACGATCTCCAAATGGTCCGAATCTCTGGTTTTAGGGGGGAAGTGAAAGAGCATGAGTATCGCATCTAACCCTAAAGGGTTTCATTGTAGAGATAAATGAGTTACGGCTAACCCTAAAAGGGTTTTAATCTCTGAAGGAATCGGGTTAAATGCTTTATGACCCGAACCTCCGTTTCACTCTTCCTATTTCTCTTTGGGCCTTTATTCTGTTTTAAGCCCATGTAAAGCTATTTATATATTACAAGCTTTACTCTGTTTTGTATTCATTCTTCTGATAATTCAATAAAGATCATTTCATCAAAACAACTTGTGAAATCATATCTCATTCATTTCAATTTTCTAACTATGGTCAGATAGTATTCAGTTGCAGATTGAAATCAGGTATATTTAAGAGATATTATGGTGGGAATAGTACCAAGTTCGAAGCCTGTAATCTGATCAGTTACCTTCTTCATATGAACTAGCTTATTTTCATATGTTTTTGTTCAAGAAAGGTTTTGATGGTATTGAATAAATATTACTAGCCTGGCAAAAGAAAGGCAGCATGGCTGAGTTAAAATTAGAGTCAAGCAATGTAAAACCTGTTGCTAATACTAATGTGATTAGTAATTTTATAGGTGATACAATATGCATCATACATAACAAATTTGTAATGGACGCCACCACATAAATGCCATATATTGTCCCAGCTGAAAATTTTCGTATGTTTTCCAGTATATCAATGTACTTTAAAACGTATAACCAAAACATATTGAAATACACAGAAAACACTTCAGTTACCGTTTACAATACATGGTAGATACGTATGGTCAATCATTGCACTTTTTGAGACAATTAGTTTCATTCCAGTTACATCTATATGGACACATCATAATTCCATCTTTGTGCACTCTTTCATACATAGCTTCATCATCAAATTACACTGTCCGGGACACGAGTACTCTATACCCTTCGATTATCCATGATGGCCATTAGGAATTTCCTTCTCTGAGACAGAAGAATAAAATGAAAACCCCGGCATATAAACAGTATGAGTTTAATGAGCAAGACGCCCAAAGTTAAGATTATTAGAAACATGGTAAAGAGCAATCCTAACAAAGCACCCAAGACATCTAACAACAGCTGCACCATAAACAAGAAGAATGTGAAGATAAAGATGATGAATAGCATCGTAGCTTTTGATTGTCCTCAAAATATGTAGCTATGTTTGAAGTGCGTTGAGTTTCAGAAGTTCGTCAATTTGAATGCTTTGTTTGATCAATTCGGTATCTTTTAGAACAAGCATCCGTGTCAGGCACTTGTTGCATGAATAACTATTTGAGTTATGAGCATGCTTTACATATGCTTATCTGTATCTACTAGTTCTCATTTTCATTTTTATTTCTGTATTGTTTGACACAAGACTATAGTTTAATTAAGACGAAGGATAAGATAGCTGAAGTTTCAAATCTTCTTGGAGCACACCCAACATTGGACCTGTTCAATTCAAAACCACTCTCTATGCAAATTCCGACGCATTTGCAGTTTCGTTAAAACGGTTTTATTTAAATGAGTGTTTTATGCAAGTGAAAATTGCTCTAGATTCAACTAACGCTAACACAGTGAAAGTCCATGTAGGATTGGATATAGCCATGATGAAACAAACAGGTGATAAAAGAATAATTTCACAAAAACCCAATTCTTTAATTTCGCGGAAAAAACACAATATTAGGCAATAGAAGAACAAAACAATAGCAAGAAAATAAATAATACAAGAATGTATAGTGGGTCTACTATCAACTTGATAGTGCACATCCATTTTTGAAAGAGAAGTTTTTTATATTGGTAATTTAAGAGAGAATTATAAGAGATCGATAAATTTATTTTAATAGAAGCGTAAATACAAGAAAGAGAAAACTAGAACTTGAGATAATCACCATCTCTAATTAATGACCTGATATATATTGATATGAGTTTTTTAGGCTCAAAAAAAAAGTTCAAGAAATTTTTTGTTTTAGGGACAATAAGTTTGCTTTATAGACTGAAGGACACTTTTTACTGTAAATCACAGAATGATAGTTATAACTATCATTTTCTCCTTCAGACTAAAAAGCAAACTTATTGTCTCTAAAGCTAATTTTTTTTTTCAACTTCTTCCCTGTGCCTATTTTCCTGTATTGATATTTGGTACTTAGACTTGAAGAAACTTATTTATGTTAATAAATCGTGCCACATTAATTTACTAGTTATTAGAAGTCAGTTTCATATGAAAACACATATATTTTCCGACCTTCATTTTTTTTCCAATACCCATGCGCTGGATAACCTGTGTTTTATTAATCAATTATCTAGAAAATCGATTAGTTGCATTTTATCCCCGAAATTCATTTCATTGATGTAGATAATCAGTTGCCTTGTTTTGTTAATGCAACCAATTTTCATTCAGTTAATCCAATTAGATCTTTAATTACCAAATAGGCAATACATATTTATTGGTTAATCAAACATATATTTTGGTCACAATTTCAACGCTTCAGCCATGACTCAAGTATATTCATATAAAGCCTACTTCAAACATTCAACAAATATCACATATAAATAAGATAACAAAAGCAAGGATACTCCGACAATGAGCTTCGATAAAGCCACCACCAATTACACTTCGTTAAAGAGCTTCGACAAGGCCATCGTTCATCAAAAAAGTTTTGAAATTACCCAATCCAAGAAGGTAGAATTAAGACAAGTCATGTAAAAGCAGATCAATCTCACCAATGCAAGTAAAACCAAAATTCTCTAATCACCAAACAAAAATGAAAAACCAAAGAACCTCCGATTAAAAAGGAAACTCTCCTTCTCTAACGTGCCATCTAGTGGCTCATAGCAATTCAATAAGTGAAATAAGTTCTAGCTGTGCTCGAATTCCCTAACAAGCAAATAATCCATAACCAAACAAGTCTTGTTTTTTCCCAATAGCCTTTACTTTGATGTCACCAAGGGACATTAACTTGTCCATAAATGCATTCAATGGATAACCAAACTGGTCGCTTTAACTAAATCTGCATAATTCCAATCATTGTATCTTTTAGATTGTTCTCGAACATGGGTACTAGCTTGAGTGGTTGCAATATCACCTAAGCCTCCATCAACTTTACCTTTAGCTGAATCATCTCTAGCTTCTCTTGAAATCACCATTGCTATTAGATGAACTATGTGGATTATCATGTTATGTAATACCTACTACACAATCTTCGATAGCATTACCTACTATATTAATATATTTAAAATTGGAAATATTAAGTTCCATCTCAGTAGGTTTGTCTTCAACTATTTTTAGAACAAAAAACAAGTCTTTCAATTGCTTAAACAAATCTGATTCATCAAAGATAACATGCCTTGAGTTTATAATCTTCCTTTTTGAAGAGTTCAAAATACGATAACTCTTAACACCATCTGTATAACAAAGCAAGATACATGTGGAAGCTATAGGTTTTAATCTGTCATTTCTTATGTCATGAAAATATATAGGACAACCAAATACATATAAATAACTCAAGTTTATAGATTTACCTCTCCGCATTTCTTTTAGAATTTTATCACCAATAGTAGAGTAAGGAATCCGTTGACAACATTTTTCGTCAACCTCGGATTATGATGATGCGTCACGAAGAGCAGAGGTTACTTACTAATTGCTAGGTTTAAGAGTAAAGATGAGGGGAATCAAGTGTTTAAAGATAAATGATACAAGATGTAAAGTGATTTGGCAAAGTTTCCAACGTTCATTGCTAATTTCTCTTACTATATGACTCTCTTACAATTACCATGAATTACAAGAAAATAATAAGAAAAAATGTTGTGCTTAAGACTGATGAAGCTGCTCATCTTAGGAATTTGCTAATTAAATGACTCTTTGGTGGTGTGTAACTAGCGATGTGGCTAGGCGGTCTCTAGCCAACCTTTTGAGGTGGTAAACGACCTAATTTAGTCCGCTAACTCACCAACCTTTTTAATTTAGCAATGCATGGGGTTCTTATAGTAGGTAAGTTGATGCTTGGATGGCTGAGATCATGCAGCAAAACATGTAGGAAGCGCGACTGGCCATTGATTTGGTTGAATGGGCTCGATGGGAGATAGTTGGCTAAATGAAAAGAATGTGTGGTCGAGATGAATGTGGATAGGAGAACTATACCAAAAGCATGCCTCGTCTTACCTTGCATTCATTGCATTTTTCTATAGCGACGTGCTAAAGAAATGGAACATGCTTTTTGTCAGGAGTAGGTACACCTAGTTGTACCTCTTGTCACCTTACTCCTGTATGCCTAGGTAGTAAGATGGGTCGAGTTAGTTCGCTGGGACCATGAAGAGGATAAGGAATTGCATAGAACTGAGGACATGCCGAGCTGAAAATCGCATATGGTTGCACTGAAATTGGATCAAATGACGAATTACACTAAAGATGACCTTGAGCTATGCCGATCGAAAAGGTGTTGGGAGAGATGTTTAAGTAGGCGGGTAGACTTGGTGCCATGTTGAAAGCAGGTTGGGGGTGAGAGGACCGATCGTAAGCAAGATCAGGGGCCATTCTTATGCTTTGATAAGCTGTAATTGCCCTCATGCCTCACTGGATCGAAATGAGTAGGCGGGCTGATATGGGCATAGCCTGGACCTGAGATGGTAGCCGAGAAAGCATTGTTGGCTCGCCCTCAACCATTGGCTAGCTTGAGGAAGACTAGCTTGGACTCGAGCTGACCTGGACCGGACCGGGCATTGGATCCCTAATCCCTATATTCTTACTTATGAAAAAATTAAGTAAAATTTTACCCCTAAGTCTGTGCCAGCGTGCAGGCGTGGGCTTGTTAAATCACGATGCTTCATCGATGGACAACTCTGCTATGCATTTAATGCACTTTCTACGTGGTGTTGCACCATTTGCAACAGTTGATGTGCTTCCCGAGATGTGGTAGAGAGGTGTCATTTCCCCCAAACACGTGGTGTGACTCAACACTGGAGTATTCTTTAATCGTTGAGATCCTTTTTTACCATTTTGAGTATAACGGTTGCGATTAAAGCAGGAGGCAAATAAATGATAGAATTAGGCTATGCCATGGGGACAATTATGCAATTTATTACATATATCTAACTCAATAACAATCTTGTTCAAAATAAAAGTTGTTTTCTTTCTATTATATACTCGCTATAATGTGTTATATTAATTATTATTTAATTAAAAGTATATTTAATATAAAAAATCCATAAATGGTATGTTTCGTGATAGTACTTACAATGTATTGTAATGATGAGTGATTTATCACAATAAAATAAATATACCATTTTGAATATTCCAAGTCAAGATGCATTGAGACTGGATATCGATACATTCATTAAGGTTAGAGTACGTAACTCTCTCCAAATGTTGGATAGTGTATTGCTTAGCTATTGGAGGCACGAAGGGTTACATACCGGTAACTATTGGATAACAATGGAATGACTAACTCAAGAGCTCTCTGTTGGTTAATATAACTATGGTCACAGATAATCCCGAAGCGACGATGTTACCCAGTTCATTGGACTTGAGAAGACTGTAGAACTTTAATGTGGACACTCCACTTTGATTATAACTAAATCATGGCATGACGTCCATTGAACGGCTATGTTGGGTCTGAGTTGAAGCATTGGAAGTAAAATCCTATTCAATAGATAATTTGTCTTCTTAGTCATATGGAGTTAGTATCACGGTCAATCGTGGTCAACTTAAAATCAAAGTCATTGGCAAAGTAGTACGGTTAATAATAATAATTATTATTGAACTAAAGATTTTGTGTTTGGAACATAAAGTCCAATGTGGACGATGCTGGAGTTTTGACCAAAACCAAATTCCATAAGTCCTAACGTGATATAGTTTTGAAAAAGAGAATTAGTGTAAATAATCGTTACTACCACGTATAGCTTATAATAAGTAAAACTGGATTTTATCAAAAGATGTATAAGCAATAAATTCAACCAAAATGGCACACCACTAGCTAAGGTGATGTGTGAATATTAATACTCAAATTGTTCGATATTAATCGCTGACTGGATTTACGCCCTTGAGTCACACAACCGTAATAATGAATTCTCCAAAAAACAACATGATTTAATTAATTAATAAAATATTATAAATTAATTAAACTAATTATTATTTAAGAAATATTAATTATTTTTTACTTTTGTTGATGTTTGGTAGTTGTTTGCATTTATTTGAATGCATTTATAAAAGTTATATTTGCGTGCATCGAAATACTATATTGGTGTAATTTTAAACAAGTTTAAATAAAAGATAATTGCATGAAAGGATTTATGGAAGTTTTATGCCATTTGATAACATGTAATTTAAGCCATATCATGTGAAGAGAAAGGAGTGGAGGGAGAGTAATTAAGGAAATTGATTAGGGAAGTTTTTAATTAAAAAATGTGAAAAGTTTCATTTTTCAATTAAAACAAATCCACTAATGCATTTCCTACAGACGTTCATTCTTTCCACATTCTCTTTTTATCCCTTTCCATGCCATGGACGAAAATATCATCTTCCCTTTCAAACCAAAACAACTCCAAATACAAAAAGATCATCAAATAAAATGAAACATAAGTGGTTAATCCATCTCTTGTAAGGATTGGGTGTGGATCTTGAAGATCTAAGGAGATATCATCATTCAAGGTGCGTTCCTTTGGCTACATCTTAAGGTAAAATTCTTGTTTTATTTATTTCATTTTCATCTTATTCATACGACTTAGATCTTTTACATAACGCACTTGAATATAAGTTTATCTATTTAACTTGAACTAAGTCTCCTTTTGTCACATCTTCTTTAATAATATATGTTCATAATATTAATTTGATTTATATCCATGTTGTGCTATTCCCTTTTGATTATATATAATCTTCTTAACAATAGATCTATGACATAATACATTTTATTTAATTAGTCGTTCAGATGTTCATATAGCTTAGATCTGCAATTTTACCCTGAATTTATATATGCCTAAGATGCCCTTTTTGTTCTTGTTATTTATTTAATAAAAAACAACTATTTTGATTGATAACCTAATTTTAAATTTATTGATATGATTTTATTTTGTTTCAACTCAAATAAATTACTTACGTTATCTATTTGAAATCATTTTGAATATGAATATAAGTTTTATATGATTGTTGTTTGAATATAATTTTGTTGTTATTGTATACTTCTGTTTGAAAGTTGTTAAAAAACATAAGTGAACTTTTGTGTAAAATGTCATAAACTTTAAATCCTTCCTAATTTAATGTTAGCCGTTTAGTTTGTTAACTTTAAACCCTAATACAATGCTAAATCACAAGCTTTGCATAAACGTTTATTATTTTGATTTTAAAACATAGTTTATATTTAATTATATGTATACGTTTGTGTATATGTTGTTTTAATTCAAAGTTTAGAAAATATACTTTTGTGTAAATTCACAGGTTTAACTTTAAAATCCTTTCTAAGTTGAGACTTGATTTATATTTGTAATTATAGATTTCAAAATATGAGAATGGTTAAAATTAATTTTATATGCATATATGTTTAAGAGAGTTTAATTGCTAATTTGAAATGGAATTAAATGAATGAGTAAATGAAGGAGGAAAGTCTTCCACCTTTTCTTCTTCACAAATGTCTAGTTTAATTCATTAATTTTTTTGCTATATATATAAGTTAACTTCTGTTTATTAGTAAATACTTTGTTAACATATTATATATAAGTTTAAGAAGTGTGTGTGTATTATTAGTCAAAAAAATTTGGACAACAAAAGAGTGCTTGAATTTAGTAGTAAATGTCATCTAATATATCAATTAATGTAAATAAAGAGAGAGATGAAAGGTTTCTCTCTCTACATTTTATCATCATCCACCCTTAATTAATTATTTGTGTTAAGAGAAAGAAACAAAAGGTTTATTTCTCTAAACTTTTACATGTTTATATATATATATATATATTGCCCTTACCATTCAAACACATGAATGTATTTGATACATTTATTATATTACATACAAATTAAATCAAATTTAAAATTCCTTTTAAATAAATTAAATAAAATATGATTTTATTTGAAGTTATTAAATTAGGTCTAATAATATTTTAGACTTCATAAGCCCAATAGATTCAAAATAGAATTGTTTTTGAAATATACATACTCCACCCACTTTCAATTGGCCTTGTTTCAACAATGGTATCAGAGCCAAATAGCATATGCGGTCTAAATTAGTCATGTTATGATTAACCAATTAAGCTTGTCAATTTAGTATGGGGTCTAGAAAAGCAGTGTCTACGTTTGGGTTTGGGTAAGCAAGTATCCTGTCCTTTTTGGCTACCGGCCTGGCCCGACAAACGAAGTGAGCCCAAAGGTTGCTCCTAATAAAAAAGGCATAATTTGAATTAGGCCTTGGGATAATTTTCAAAATTATTTTAAAAATTTAAAAATGAAATTTTAAATTTAAAAGTTAAATTTAAAATAAGAAATATATTATAAATGCTATAACGTGATTTCAAAATTATTTTTAAATTAAGACAAGGTTTTAAATTTAAAAGTTAAATTTAAAATAAGTTACATTATAAATGTTATAATATGATTCAAAGTTGGCTTTGTACATAATGTATATTATAAATGTTATAATATACTTTTCCAAAGTTCTTTAAAAATATGATAAACATATTTCATTTTAATATTTAATAATAATATTAATAAATTAGATTAATTAATTAAATAGTTAATTAATTAAAATATATACATATACAATATATATAAATAAATGTTACATTATCTTGAATTATTTTGGATGGTGTAACTATATATGTATATACATAAGAAATTTTCGAAATTAATACTTAATCAAATTGTCTAATTAAATAAGTTAATTAACAAATAATAAAATACACGTTTAAGTAGATATATGTGTATAACCATAAATGATATGGTATACAAATTCAATTAAAATGTTTAATTGAATAATATAAAATTAATTAAAATGTTAGTTAATTAAATCAATCAAAATTTAATTAACGTAATGTACATAAGACTATTTTATGAGTTAATTTAATTACAAAAGTTATATAATAATTAAACTTACGTAATATGAATGTATAAAGTCAAATGGAACAAAAAACCCCAAATAGATTTAAGAGATAAGTACATACATATAGTATGTATACCATGATTTTCGATGTGTTCGATACTTGAACCATAATGGTATTTCAAAAGAAATACATTGTTCTATAAGTCGATATGCTCAATATAATATGTTAAAGATTTTGAATGTTTAATATAAAGTTATCACCTACCATTTATATATTAATAAATTACTTGCATACTCCTTAATTGTTGAGCTTTCCTCAAGCTAGTGATGTTATGTGTAGTACTATTAATATATTGAATAGACAAGGTAAGGTAAATGCATATATTTTATGAGCTTTCCTCAAGGTATGTGCACTATACTTACGTCGCCGCGAAATGGTGGGTATGAGTGAATAATCTATCTTTATTTGTTGAGCTTTCCTCAAGGTAAAGATGATATTAGGACAAGGAACCGCTGGTTTGGAGTTGTATATGATATAACCGATAAGGAGTTATCCATTGTATGTGGGACTAGATTTGTTGAGCTTTCCTCAAGGTCAAAATTTCAAGGCATACATGTCCTAGCACCCACTAGAGAAATTAAAAGATTTCTGTGTTTCCTCTTAAGGTTTTGAGAATTATAAAAGTAAAGCGAGAGCGTTATTAGAAAAATGAAATAGTACATTTAACTTTTCTAATATTTTAAGAGCATTTGTTATATAAAGTTAAAATAACTACATCAACAAATTTATGCAACTAATGACAATTGATAAAATGTTTATCAGTAAAATATACAAATGAATTGAATTAAGATTGACGTAGAAATATAAAATATACTCACAAATAATTTTTTTTGGCATGTTGTCATTCCAAGACCCATGCATGAGCATAATTCTACAACTACTAGATACGTTCGTACCCTAGTCACTTAAAGGTTTATTTTCCCAAAACTATGTATTATCTTTTGAGTTTTGAATTTGTAAGCAATACAAGAAAATGGATATTTGATCCATATTCAATCACATACAAAGGTTGTATAGTGAAAATTTATTATTCGTAAAGTACGATACTTCAATGAAATTGGTTCATTTGAAATAAGAAAATAAATCATAGTGCAAGATCATGTGTTCAATATGATTGATTACAGTAAGGATTTCCTTTGAATGGTTTGACCATTTTGGAAAAGAAGGCGAATATACGAAGGTTGATGTAACTTAAGGTATAGCTGGGATGAAGAGAGTGAATAGTCACTTCTGCTTCATAAGGAAACATCGAAAAGGAAAATTGTAAAATAATAATTGATAATTAATATTGGAACGAGAAATATGACTTCTGCTCCAAAATGTACTTTTTTATACTAAAAATTGTTTTCTATGAAATTTATTCCTTTGAATTCAAGATAAATTTGATCTAAAAACTCTCGACTGTAAAATGGTTATAGTAGATGAAGTAAATAGCGTACATTAAGTGGTTGACTGGACCTCAGTAATTCGTACGTGATTATAGTAATGGCAAAAATAGTGAGAGCATGTCATATAACACTTATTAGTCGCATCAAGTTACAAAAATTATTTTCGCAAAATGTACCAAACGTTATTTTTTAAATAATTATTATTTTCAGCATTGAATAAAAAATATACATAGTTTTGTTTCAATATGAATATTATGAATATTCATTATAAAATAAAACTATAATGGTGGTATTTGTAATGCATTGGAAAATACAAAAGTATCTAAATTTATTTGCAATTATTTTGAAATTATGGTCTAAGCCACAGTTTATGAGAAATAATTTATGATTATATGATTATGAATCATATGCTACTAGTAAATTATATCTCAGACAATTAAGGGCAAAGCACTCATTCAGTAGGTGCATTATAAGAGTTAATGAACTCTATGGATTGGTATATATATAAATGTATGCAATCAAAAGTTCCAAAATGGTTTCACATAATTTGTTGTATTCATCGACGAATTATCACACACATGAACAAATGTATATGATACACATGGATATGTTAATGATGAGTTTATAGAATATGAAATACGAGTAAATAAAATAATGCGTGATAGAAAATAAAATGATTCGATTTGATGGAATAGGTGAATATATTGGACAGAGTTTCGAATGTACCTAAAAATGAAAAAAGATTCAATCTCAAAAATCACCCCTATCTATGATACATACTGATGTACCGAAAAGGAGTAATCGAACTTTGTTGATCGAAGTACGATTAATTGTGAGTGAAATTGAGTTAACTTCTTTCCATAAGACCATGCACTTAGGAGTAGTACACAAGGTAAAAATTAATTTCATATAAAGAATAGTTTACAAAATCATACAATAAGGATTTATAAGAAACCCCATATATCCTTGGCCAATGAGTTGGCAGGCTATACAAGTCGAAAGACTGCACGTAATAATTATACGTGAGAGATCGTGTATGAATCACCCAAAAAGGAGTTTGGGAACGATTGTCATTAAACGACCAATTTATATCTTGAACATTAGTTTTGTAAACTAAAATCAAAGAAGTGTAATATATGGCAATTCATTGGCAATAAAATGTATTTGGATACGATCCAAGGTCAAAACTGATTACAAGGAATGAAATGAAATTAACTAAACCTAAGTGAACATTACACATTAGAATGTTTAAAAAATATTCTTACACATTAAAGAGAAACTATGTATAACACCCTATATTTTTATAACATTATTTAGAATAATTAATTGGGTAAATTAAATAAATAATGTGAAGGTTAAAAGGTTGAGATTTGATTAACAAAGGGTAGCCGTGCCATGTTAGTGTGTTAATTAAAATGAAATAACCTATGTTAATGTGTTAGGATATGAGAAGGGCAATATGGGAAATAGGTAAGGTTTATACCCTAAACCCATAGGAATGAAACTCACGTTCATTTTCATTTCATTCAAACTAAAATTTCCTAAGGTCGGCCGCCATTTTTATTCTCAAGAAGAAGATTAAAGCTAGGATTCAAAAAAAGGAAGAAAATCAACTAAATCAACATCAAATCTTACATCTATAATCTCAAAGCTAAGGTGAATAATTACTACATCCCAATTTCTGTTAGTTTTCAGTTTTAAGATTAGACCCGAAATGATTTTTCAAGTACATGCCATGTTTTGATGATTAAAGTTATATATATATATATATATATGTTGTTGATGGATTATATATGTTCATGTTAGTTTTTATGATATGTTTAACATGAATATGTTTAACATGAAAACCCTATTTAATCACATTCAAATGCCTTGAAAATTTAAATATATGTCAGAAATGATATTTTAGAAATGAGTTTCAATTTTCATAATTTTCCGAATTAATATGGATTTTATATTAATTTTCTAGTGAAGGAATTGTTTATTGGGTTATAAATTATTTTCGGCTAAAATAATAATTATTTGGAGTTGAAATTTTTATCTATTAGGCAACATATTAAAATAGATTTTCAGGGATTTTTCCAGATTTTTTCTAAGTTATTTAATGAATATATAAAATTATTTAATGTATGGGACTTGTGATAACCCGGATTTTGGAACATCTGTTAATTGATAATTAACTGGGTTAATTAATAGAAATACTGATTTTATTTGGATTAATAAATGAAATTCTGATAATTAGAATATATCTAGATATATATATAGATGAATTTGAACTATAATAAATACTGACTTATAAATATCTAAATAAATATTCATTTGATAATATTTGTTTAATGATCTTCTTTTATAAATATTTATTTGGTAAAATTTATCTTTTCAAAACTAATATAAAATATATATATAATCAACTTTAAACAAATTTTTGAAAATTCTATACATATATATGTGTAAGATTGGTTTTTAAATATGTAAGGTGAAATTTAATTAAAGATTTAAAAATACCTTTTCTTTTATATACTTGGAAATAGATATAGTTAGTATATTTGAAAATAAATATAAAGCTTTGATATGTGTATATCTTTTAAAACTATAAGTATAAAATTTAAAGTACACAAGACATATGTAAATATAAAATAAATAATCTATATAAATAAATAAAAATTAAGTAGGGATTTAGACATAATTTATAAATAATTTAGAGGCAAGGATATAAACATAAAATTCATAGTTATGACATTTGTAAAATAAATATAACATGCATTTACAAGTGTATAGCTTAGTGTATACAAGTGGCAATTGATAAAAATTAGTAAAATTAATAACAAGTTATTAGAGAAAAGAAGAAACCAGGCTTCATCAATTCTCTTTCACAACTTCACAAGCCTGTAAACCAAAAAGAATCAAAACCAGAGAAACAAAACTTGAATTCATTTCTAAAACCTGAAGCTATAATTCATCTCAAACTTGGAAAACAAAATCAGAGAAAATCTCCTTAGCAATCCAAATCTGAACTAAGCAGGATCAGATTAGCTCAACAATTCAAATCAAATCAGCAAGCAAAAATCTCCAGTTTCAAGTTTTAAAGGGATCAAAGTAAATTCCAGATTCATAAAGCTTCCTCAGTTCTTCAATTTTAGGTGAGTAAAACCTGGAAAATCTGATATATATTGAACTAGCATGCAATGATCCTTAAAGTATGATTTGAATTTTTGTTGTGCATGTTATTTAAAAATGATTTTTAATATATATGCGTGTGTGAATAATTATATACAATGACTGGAAACATGAAAAGCAAATACTTGTTTAAAACTGAATCAGTGAGTAAAAAAAAAATTAATTTCGAAAATCTGTGAATATGTTTAAATGTTGGAGATGAATTTTTGAAAGAAAAATATGGTTTGTATATGTTTATACACGAGAATGTATGTGTGTATGAATGAATTTGCCTGTTCAAAACAGTGTGAATGGATATAAATCCTCTGTTCATTATCCAGGCTTCAATTTTTTTTAAAAAGAAATTCATATCTTTCCAGATATTTGATAATAGGCTAAGATTTGTAAATAGAAAGTGATTGTAAGTTTATAAGCTTAATTTTAAAAATAGATTCATAGATATATAAGGATTGTTTATTTATAAAATAAATAAATTTCAAGTCTGATCAAAATTTAGTCCAAATTTAATTGTCAGAAATTTATGAATCAATTCTATAACCTGAAACTTGTTTGAAATTCATGAATTTAGGAATAGGAATGATGATTTTTAGTTTAGAATTGGGTGAGATATTCGGGAATGATCAGATTTTGGTAAATCGTCGATTTCAGACAATCCACAGGATGTTGTTTGCCTTGGTCGTTGTCGAAGGAAGTTCGCAAGTGGCTGATCACAGGAAAAATATAGTTAGATTTTTCTGGTGATCGAGTGGTGAGGATGGAGCCAGACTAGGGTTCGAGAATCGTTTTGAAACGATGATGTTCTCAGAGCTTTCGCGATGGCCGTGAGTGAGGGTAGATGATCGCGAGTGGGGGAATGGTAGCGGGAAGATGTGCCGTAGCTTCAGTGAAGGCGGCCGGTGTTTTCGAGAACGGAGGCGATGGGGAGGGGCAAAGTTCTGGCCCTGGTTATGCTGCTTGATCGAGATTTTTATCTCGATTTCGTCTCGGTGGGTTTTCGCGAAAACTGAGTACGTTTTCGTGTTCGAGGGAGCTCGTGGAGTCGTGGAGCATCATCGCGACGATCGTCAGAGGACGGTGGCGTTGGGACATGTGCACGTGCACGGGGTGTATCAATGAAATGATGTTGATGCTGTTATATTTGAGAAGAAGGAAGAAAGGATGAAGGATCGGGGATATTAGGGTAAAGCTCGAAGTTAGTTACGTGTTGTCTCGAGTAGGAATCGGGAAAATGAGGAGTTCGTTTGGGTTCGTTCTCGAGTATGATCGCGAGTGTTTCCAGAGAAACGAATGTTAAAGTCTAAAGCAAAATAAAGTTTAAAAAGAAAGAGAAAAAAATAAATGATGATGATGATTTTCTCGGGTTGGACTCGGGTGAGAACCGGGTAGAACTCGAAGTAAATTTATAACAGTTTTAAAATTTTAAATATATAGTAAGATAATGGTTTATCTTAAACTAATGAAGGTCCTGATTAATTAATGGATAATTAATCAAAGTAATTAATTAGTGGTTAATAAATTAATTAATATAAGTAATTAAGGGTTAGTAAATTAACTTAGGTAATTATAGGATAAACTTTGAATTTGATTAAGGTTGATAAACTAATGAATAGGATTAATTAATAAATGTGATTAATTTAATTAATAAAGGTGATTAAATAATTACTTAATTGGAAATAATTAGTGGTTAATTAATAGAAGTAATTAAGGAGTAATTACTTAGTGAAGTTAATTAATTAATTATAGGGTTGATTAATTAAGGATAATTGATCAATATAAGTGATTATAGAATAATTTATTAATGTAATTAATTAAAGATTTAATTACTTAATGTAATTAAAAAAAGTAATTAATCAAGAATGATTAATAAAAAAAGAAGGGATAATTAAAGGATAATTACTTATTGTAATTAAGGGATAATTAATCAAGGAAGATTAATTAAGATAAATATTTAAGAAATGATTGATTAATTAATGTTAAGAAAGATGGATTAAGACAATCCAGTAATTAAAGGTTAGTGATTAATTTAATTAGAGGTTAATTAAATTAATTAAAAATGAATTGATTTGTTATGGATTGGTTGAATGATATTAGATGCCTTGGATTAGTTGATATATCTGATATGTGATTGTGATATGAGATGTTTTGGATGAATTGTGATAATGTAAGTTATCTATCTCTGATAGATTTGTTATATGAATATGATATCCTGAATTTAAATTAAATTGTTTAACTGAAAAATCTTGGTTTAAAGGATGACTTTTGATTCGAAGAGACCGGGGTCGGGTATCAGAAATATACCCGAAACCACTTCGATTTGTAATCTATAATTCTTTATAGATTTGTTTTGTAAATCGAATAGGCTGGAATGAAATAAATCGAGTAATCTGGATCATTGGAACTAAGTAACGATACTTAGATATTATTTTGTGAAATAAATTGTTGAAGTAAGAACTCGTAGAAGATACGAGTTACTCTGATTTTATATAAGATCTATGGATTGAAATTTCATATTAGATGAGTTTACTCACGCTGGTTTCCAGCCTGACTCGGGTGTTACTTTGATGTAATGCTCGGGTCAGACCGAGTATTACAGATTTCCAGGTAAGGACGTTCTAGAGCTCAGGAGGCGAGCTGGATGGCAGGAAAGTATGGAGTGTATTCCACTGTGCATTGAGAGTTGTATTGATAGTAGTATGGGGCAGGTTGATATAACTGTCCATTCTATTGTAATGATTGTAACTCTGATGAATTGTATGTAAAGTAACAATTACAGTTTCTTTTATAAAATTGCTATTATTTGTTATTATATTTAATCCGCTGCGAATGTGAGATGTTGTGTTTTCTGTTCTTCTTTCTTCTTTCTGTTCTTTCTTCTATCTCTTTTCTTTTTCTCCTAACTATCTGTAATTTTCGGGTTCGAAAATTCCGGGTCGTTACAGTTGGTATCAGAGCTGAAGGTTAAGCGAGAACCTTGGCTCTGTTGGGATTACTCGTTAAGGATAGGGTCAATGGTACCCTAAGACGAGTTGAGTGTATATATATATGAGAGCGTAATTGTTATTTTCTTATATAAGGATTTTAAAATGATTTTATATAAGAATATATTTTGATATATAAAATGATATTTCTTTCTAATAAATATTAAGGTAATTGGTTGTTAAAATATTGGAATTAAATTAAGTGGTAATAGAAATACAACCAAATTAAAATTAAATGAAGATAAGTTTGAAATAAATCCAAACTGAAATTAAAATCTTGAATTTGTAGAAGTATTTTCAGAATAAGATAATAATGAAATGGGTATCCATATATGATAATCTTCGTTATTATCATAAATGATTGTTGTGTTTAATAATGAAATGTTGTAAATGATTAAGCAAAATGAAATGTTTTAGGGAAGTAAACTTTTAGGGTGAATATGACTTATAAATTGGAATTGAAGATAATTTAAAATTGTGAATTTTAAATCTAAATCCAGAAAACTTGAAATTATTTTAAAGAAATCTGTTTGAAATTAAAAACCAAGAATGATTTAAAAATTTAAGGTATAACTTGGTGTGTAAAGGAAATAAATATCTATATTTGGAAATAAAACTCTAAGGTTGAGTTTTGAATTTTCCTTGGGATGTGATGTGAAACCCAAAGTGAAGTAAGTTTTTAAAACTTAAAACGGGAAAGATTATTAATCTGAAGTTTAAAATTTGAATGGGAATTCAAATTATGTAAAGTTGACCGGATAAAGATAAATTGAATTTAACTTAAGGAACGTTAAATGAGTTTAGAATGAACAACTTGAATTAGAAATTTCAAGATGAAATTAAAATTTAACTTGGGAAGTTAAATGGTTGATTAAAATGGGAGTTATGAGTGATCTCAAAATGGGTTTGAGATTTGGAAATTGAAAATGGATAATAAATTATAATCTGAAATTTAATTGTTTTTAAATTCTTATTTGAAATTTATAATAAGTTAAGTAAAGATAATTTTAAAATGGAATTTTGGAATTTGGATTCAGAATTAAATGGTTTAAAGATTTAAGTTGTTAAATTAAAAATTAAGGTTGATTTGATTTAAAAGTAAAGGTTAATTTGATTTAAAGGATTAAATCAACATTTAAAATTTAACTCGAATTTATATAATTCGAGATAGTTTAAAATTGAGATTTAAATTGAATTAGTTCAAACTGAATTTGATTTGAATAATTTGAAATTGTAATTAAAATGAATATGTTTAAAATCAAATGGAATTTGATTTGAAATTTGGAAAGGAATTAAGATTAATTCAACTTGAATTGGGATTGAATAAAATTCAATGGAAATTGAAGTATTGAGTCAATTTAAATGGAAGTAGAAATTTAAATTGAATTGATAGGGAATTGAACGGTTTGACTCTGGACTATTTTCAAAGTAATTTGTTTTAATATAAACCTATTTTTTCAAACTATTTACTATACAATCTTTCTTCTTAAACCCCAAACTATCTTATACTTATTTTACAATTATTTTGGAACCATTTAACTATTTTGAAACTGTCTTATAAACTAATTATTATTTTTCAGTTACTTATATCTAATCACTATTTTAAAAACTATTTTGCAATTATCTAACTATTTTATACCTACTTAACTGTTTTACAGCTATTTTACAAACTAATAACTATTTTTCAACTACTAATCTACTTTAAACTTTTTCAAGCTATTTTTAAATTTAAATTGGTCAGAGTTCAAACTGTTTGTAATTGAAGTAATAACTCAATTGGAAATGGAAGCAATTGAGAATAAGTGAATGGAATTGAAGGAAATGTGAATAGAAAAGAGAATTGATTTGGCTAATAATCAATGAAGTTAAATACGTAGGATGAACGTATATTATTCTATTCGCATAGTGATTTGATCCAGATTCGAACACAGAATTTCGAGATAGTATTATCGATCCGAGTTGGGATTTTTCGCTCGATTTTCGACGGCGAACCTGAATATGGATTTTTGATTGGTTCTGGATATTCTCTATCATAGTTGTGACTATGCAAGGAGAATGACGGTTTCTGATCAAGAAACCAGATCTGAGTCCGCACTAGGAAGTCGGGTGGACGATACTAGTTCGGAAGTGAAATTGTGTGATCGAGGGAGCGATCAAATTGATATGGCGTACGGATGATATGTGTACATCGTACGAGTTTGGATGAAATTGATATTGAAATTTGTGAATAAGGAATTTGAATGGTTTTGAAATGAAAAGTATATTTGTAAAATATAATGGAATTGGATATTTCTTTGGTTGAAAATTTACTTTATGGAAGTAAGTAAATGGTAAATAACTTTATAAAGAAATCAAACTTGAATATTTGATTTGGCAATAAATAAAGTTGTATTTTGTAATATGATAAACTCCCCTTATTGAATCTAGCCAGAATAAAAAGGGTTTTTGGAAATATTTGAAGTATAAAAGAGTTTTATACAAGTTTGAAATAATCCAAAGATTTTCAAAGTATATATATATATATAAAGGGTTTTATGAGAATGATTTTGGAAAAAGGTTTTGGAACCTATGAATTTGGAAAAGGCTTTTGATTTTTGGGAAAATCAATTTTGGATTTTGGAAAGCCTAGTTTGAGAATTATCGATTTTGGTAATCGATTTTGTGTAAAGGAGATTTTGATAAATCATAAAGGGTATGATTTGAAGATACTATAAGTATATAGTATAAAGTATTTTGAGAATAGCTCTGGGGAAAAAGGCGCTTCCTTGAAATGAACTTCTCAGGAGTACCACTGGGTGGTACTGCCTTGAACCCCAAGGGGGGATTCTAAAGTTGATCCTGTGAGGAGTCCGGACAAAACTAGTTCCTGAGGATTATTTGTGTAGCGAAAGTCGAGGGGCTGGTGCCCACAGAGGCATTTGAGTTATGCTGTGACAACAATTTGACTCAATGTCACTGCGATCTACTGCAGACCATAGCGAAAGTCATGTGTGCCGCTGAGAGCCAACTGTCTACGTTTGATTTTATATCGGTAGACTGTGACACTATGGTAACATAGCGAAAGTCGTTTGTGCCGCTGAGAGCCAACAGTCTGCGTTTGATTTTATATCGGTAGACTGCGACCTATGTGGAGGAGTTTCATTTTGACAGCGAAATCGTGTGTGCCGCTGAGAGCCAACAGTTACATGGACTTTTGCTGCGATGGCAACGTAACCCTGGATGTAACTGCGATCTGTTGTGGGTTCCTTGGTGTAATCAGTTACATGGACTTTTGCTGCGATGGCAACGTAACCCGTGATGTAACTGTGACCTTGGATGGGGGTGATGATTTCCAGAGCATTCTCACCAAAGATATTTCCTCTATTTTCAAAAACTGTTTTCTATTATTCTCAATAAAATTATTTTCCAAGTATTTTCTCTGGATGTTAAAAACGGGTCTGCTAAGTACTTATAGATTTTCAGTCCTACGCCTGATCAACGTATGACCGAATTTCTGTGAGAACAAGGATGGACTGGTTGAAACATCGAGTTATAAAATGATATTTTTATAAACTATTTTGGCAATATTATATAGATTTTAAAGTGTTTTTAAAAAAATGTTCAAAGAGAAAATTTAACTGATATTAAGTATTTTAACAAATTCTAGTTTCGTTCCTTTTCGAGGACGAAAAGATTCTAAGGGGGGAGGAATGTGATAACCCGGATTTTGGAACATCTGTTAATTGATAATTAACTGGGTTAATTAATAGAAATACTGATTTTATTTGGATTAATAAATGAAATTCTGATAATTAGAATATATCTAGATATATATATAGATGAATTTGAACTATAATAAATACTGACTTATAAATATCTAAATAAATATTCATTTGATAATATTTGTTTAATGATCTTCTTTTATAAATATTTATTTGGTAAAATTTATCTTTTCAAAACTAATATAAAATATATATATAATCAACTTTAAACAAATTTTTGAAAATTCTATACATATATATGTGTAAGATTGGTTTTTAAATATGTAAGGTGAAATTTAATTAAAGATTTAAAAATACCTTTTCTTTTATATACTTGGAAATAGATATAGTTAGTATATTTGAAAATAAATATAAAGCTTTGATATGTGTATATCTTTTAAAACTATAAGTATAAAATTTAAAGTACACAAGACATATGTAAATATAAAATAAATAATCTATATAAATAAATAAAAATTAAGTAGGGATTTAGACATAATTTATAAATAATTTAGAGGCAAGGATATAAACATAAAATTCATAGTTATGACATTTGTAAAATAAATATAACATGCATTTACAAGTGTATAGCTTAGTGTATACAAGTGGCAATTGATAAAAATTAGTAAAATTAATAACAAGTTATTAGAGAAAAGAAGAAACCAGGCTTCATCAATTCTCTTTCACAACTTCACAAGCCTGTAAACCAAAAAGAATCAAAACCAGAGAAACAAAACTTGAATTCATTTCTAAAACCTGAAGCTATAATTCATCTCAAACTTGGAAAACAAAATCAGAGAAAATCTCCTTAGCAATCCAAATCTGAACTAAGCAGGATCAGATTAGCTCAACAATTCAAATCAAATCAGCAAGCAAAAATCTCCAGTTTCAAGTTTTAAAGGGATCAAAGTAAATTCCAGATTCATAAAGCTTCCTCAGTTCTTCAATTTTAGGTGAGTAAAACCTGGAAAATCTGATATATATTGAACTAGCATGCAATGATCCTTAAAGTATGATTTGAATTTTTGTTGTGCATGTTATTTAAAAATGATTTTTAATATATATGCGTGTGTGAATAATTATATACAATGACTGGAAACATGAAAAGCAAATACTTGTTTAAAACTGAATCAGTGAGTAAAAAAAAAAAATTAATTTCGAAAATCTGTGAATATGTTTAAATGTTGGAGATGAATTTTTGAAAGAAAAATATGGTTTGTATATGTTTATACACGAGAATGTATGTGTGTATGAATGAATTTGCCTGTTCAAAACAGTGTGAATGGATATAAATCCTCTGTTCATTATCCAGGCTTCAATTTTTTTTAAAAAGAAATTCATATCTTTCCAGATATTTGATAATAGGCTAAGATTTGTAAATAGAAAGTGATTGTAAGTTTATAAGCTTAATTTTAAAAATAGATTCATAGATATATAAGGATTGTTTATTTATAAAATAAATAAATTTCAAGTCTGATCAAAATTTAGTCCAAATTTAATTGTCAGAAATTTATGAATCAATTCTATAACCTGAAACTTGTTTGAAATTCATGAATTTAGGAATAGGAATGATGATTTTTAGTTTAGAATTGGGTGAGATATTCGGGAATGATCAGATTTTGGTAAATCGTCGATTTCAGACAATCCACAGGATGTTGTTTGCCTTGGTCGTTGTCGAAGGAAGTTCGCAAGTGGCTGATCACAGGAAAAATATAGTTAGATTTTTCTGGTGATCGAGTGGTGAGGATGGAGCCAGACTAGGGTTCGAGAATCGTTTTGAAACGATGATGTTCTCAGAGCTTTCGCGATGGCCGTGAGTGAGGGTAGATGATCGCGAGTGGGGGAATGGTAGCGGGAAGATGTGCCGTAGCTTCAGTGAAGGCGGCCGGTGTTTTCGAGAACGGAGGCGATGGGGAGGGGCAAAGTTCTGGCCCTGGTTATGCTGCTTGATCGAGATTTTTATCTCGATTTCGTCTCGGTGGGTTTTCGCGAAAACTGAGTACGTTTTCGTGTTCGAGGGAGCTCGTGGAGTCGTGGAGCATCGTCGCGACGATCGTCAGAGGACGGTGGCGTTGGGACATGTGCACGTGCACGGGGTGTATCAATGAAATGATGTTGATGCTGTTATATTTGAGAAGAAGGAAGAAAGGATGAAGGATCGGGGATATTAGGGTAAAGCTCGAAGTTAGTTACGTGTTGTCTCGAGTAGGAATCGGGAAAATGAGGAGTTCGTTTGGGTTCGTTCTCGAGTATGATCGCGAGTGTTTCCAGAGAAACGAATGTTAAAGTCTAAAGCAAAATAAAGTTTAAAAAGAAAGAGAAAAAAATAAATGATGATGATGATTTTCTCGGGTTGGACTCGGGTGAGAACCGGGTAGAACTCGAAGTAAATTTATAACAGTTTTAAAATTTTAAATATATAGTAAGATAATGGTTTATCTTAAACTAATGAAGGTCCTGATTAATTAATGGATAATTAATCAAAGTAATTAATTAGTGGTTAATAAATTAATTAATATAAGTAATTAAGGGTTAGTAAATTAACTTAGGTAATTATAGGATAAACTTTGAATTTGATTAAGGTTGATAAACTAATGAATAGGATTAATTAATAAATGTGATTAATTTAATTAATAAAGGTGATTAAATAATTACTTAATTGGAAATAATTAGTGGTTAATTAATAGAAGTAATTAAGGAGTAATTACTTAGTGAAGTTAATTAATTAATTATAGGGTTGATTAATTAAGGATAATTGATCAATATAAGTGATTATAGAATAATTTATTAATGTAATTAATTAAAGATTTAATTACTTAATGTAATTAAAAAAAGTAATTAATCAAGAATGATTAATAAAAAAAAGGGATAATTAAAGGATAATTACTTATTGTAATTAAGGGATAATTAATCAAGGAAGATTAATTAAGATAAATATTTAAGAAATGATTGATTAATTAATGTTAAGAAAGATGGATTAAGACAATCCAGTAATTAAAGGTTAGTGATTAATTTAATTAGAGGTTAATTAAATTAATTAAAAATGAATTGATTTGTTATGGATTGGTTGAATGATATTAGATGCCTTGGATTAGTTGATATATCTGATATGTGATTGTGATATGAGATGTTTTGGATGAATTGTGATAATGTAAGTTATCTATCTCTGATAGATTTGTTATATGAATATGATATCCTGAATTTAAATTAAATTGTTTAACTGAAAAATCTTGGTTTAAAGGATGACTTTTGATTCGAAGAGACCGGGGTCGGGTATCAGAAATATACCCGAAACCACTTCGATTTGTAATCTATAATTCTTTATAGATTTGTTTTGTAAATCGAATAGGCTGGAATGAAATAAATCGAGTAATCTGGATCATTGGAACTAAGTAACGATACTTAGATATTATTTTGTGAAATAAATTGTTGAAGTAAGAACTCGTAGAAGATACGAGTTACCCTGATTTTATATAAGATCTATGGATTGAAATTTCATATTAGATGAGTTTACTCACGCTGGTTTCTAGCCTGACTCGGGTGTTACTTTGATGTAATGCTCGGGTCAGACCGAGTATTACAGATTTCCAGGTAAGGACGTTCTAGAGCTCAGGAGGCGAGCTGGATGGCAGGAACGTATGGAGTGTATTCCACTGTGTATTGAGAGTTGTATTGATAGTAGTATGGGGCAGGTTGATATAACTGTCCAATCTATTGTAATGATTGTAACTCTGATGAATTGTATGTAAAGTAACAATTACAGTTTCTTTTATAAAATTGCTATTATTTGTTATTATATTTAATCCGCTGCGAATGTGAGATGTTGTGTTTTCTGTTCTTCTTTCTTCTTTCTGTTCTTTCTTCTATCTCTTTTCTTTTTCTCCTAACTATCTGGAATTTTCGGGTTCGAAAATTCCGGGTCGTTACAGGACTTATATGTTTTATATATTTAATTTAGGGGATGGGGCATTTTATAAAATGAAATTATTATTCAATTCTAAAAATAGAGGCAGCATATTTCTAAAACAAAATTTGTTAACCAATGAAAATTTGACAAACAAATGTAGGTTAGTTGAAAAGTTATATTTTTAAGTTAAAAACAAAGAAAACATACTTTTAGCATGTTTCAGCCTTTACGGCAACAAACCTTCCGACCCAGACCTTTCGACAAGGTCGAGAGGTTCTAAGCTTTCGACAAGGTCAAACTAATGCATATGGTATCAAGCTACTTGGTACGTAATGAATTGGACAGAGTTAAAGGGTTCTAAGTCGAAAGGTTGATGGCCAAAGAGGTTGGGGTATGTTTGTTTTTTGAACCAAAAGCTTTCACCTACTTTGCTTTCGAATAAAAGCTTTCGACTTGGTTGCTTTCGACCAGGTCAAAATGTTTAAAAGAAAGGTTTTAAACCCTTCAACACAGTCGAAAGGTTACTGCTGCTTTATTACTACTTTGTTTTGAAACCTTCCGACATAGTTGAAAGGTTACTATTGCTTTATAAATGTTTTTTTTGAACCTTTCGACAAAGATGAAAAGTTTACCTGTTTTAAAAACTAGCTGCTTCTCCATGCTTTCGAAAAGAAGCTTTTGACTTAGGTGATCCACCCTTGTTTTATAAATTGAAGTAAAACCCATAGCTTTCGAAAGGTTGCTTCTAATGGTTTCGAAAGGTTTTAGTTGAACGATTTCGGAAGGTTTAGTTCAGTGGTTTCGAAAGGTGTATTGAATGTTTTCGAAAGGTTTTAGTTGAATGATTTCAAAAGGTATAATTCAATGGATTCGAAAGGTTTAAACGGAAGGTTTTCTAAGATAATGTTTTAAAGTGATTTTAAAGAAGGATGTCCAAAGTTTCATAGCTTTCGAAAGGTTTTCTTTTCAATGGGTTAGAAAGGTTTGAAAAATGGTTTTGAAAGGGTTGATGTATGATTTCGAAAGGTTTGAGGAATGATTTCGGAAGGTTTGATATTGGTTTTGAAAGAGATGATTTCAAAGGTTTTGAAAGAGGTTCTTTCAAATGGTTAAATGTTTTCATCAACTAAATTTTGAGTAAAGTATATATATATGACATGTTGATATGATTTTGAGTAAAGTATAAAGATTATATACTTTTCCTTGTTTAAGTTTGATTTAAAGGTTTTAAATCATTTTGAAAATGTTTTTAAGGAAAATTATGGGAGGGGATCCTTAAGTTAAAATGACTCAGATATTTGAAAACCAGATGGGACTAGTATGGGGTCGCGCCCTATACATTAGCTAATAGCCCCAACTAATTGTTTGTCCAAAATTCCAGTGTGTAGGGCTTTGTCACAGGTAGACTAAAATTATGATTACACACCGAAAGGAATATATGTTTGTATACAGATAGGTTATTGGTGAGCCTGAAAAACCATAAGGATCGGGAAGACCTGGGAGATGGTTAATTTAGGGACAGACCGTCCAGAAGTGGTATTTAATAGATAGTTAAGGACAGACTGTCTAGATAGGAAATGTTTAACAGATAGTTAAGGATAGATAATCCAAAAGAAGAATATCTAACAGGTGTTAGGTTAATTTTGATTGTATTGTCCGGTAGGCCTGAGTGAGCAAAAGGTTAAAAGTTATCCAAACAAAACTTGTGTGTTTGAACAGATAGTTCATGATTACCTGATATTTATGTATGTTTACATAATGAATGCTTTACAGTATTTAACCATTGTGGATGCAGGAGCTCAATATATGGTTTTATGAAAGGTTTTGCAAAGATATGTTTTAAAAGGATGTTAGTGAGGGGAAACCCGTTCCGCTAAGCGGCGTGGTCTCACTTGACATAATTATTCCGGGATATATAATATTATTCACACCAGGCTTTATGTCTGTCTCGAAGTTTATGTTTTCCCCTTAAACTCTCGGATGCTCAAAATTAGTTTGAGTAGGCTGAGGGATTAAGTTCTTTTTCTGGTTTTAGTAGGATGACGAATAAGCTACCAGAGGCATGCAAGAGGCAAATGGATAGCAATTTAGGAATTACAGTTCTTGTTATGTTTTGTTGGATTTTCCGCTGTGTTGTTTTGTATTAGGTCTATTATGACCATATGGCTCTAATCAACCAAGGGGGTATCTTCATATACCGCTCTTGGCGTAATTTGTAATAATTATATTTGATCTGTGCTTGGGAACGATTTGGGATTATGGTTGTGAATGTGAAACAATTGGTTTTGAAATGTAATGAAGTAAAATTTGTTTTTGAAACCTATGTTTTGTTCATATTCAAGTGCTCCGATATTATCGATACCATTAACATAGCCGTATTTAGTCGCCGGAAGCTAATACTATAGATTACTGCAGCATTTGTAGTGCTTAGTTTTGGGCCTCTAGATAGGAGATGTTACAGCTTGGTGTCAGAGCATGGTTTATGAAATACTTTAATTAAAAATGATTTTTGAAAACATAATCCTTAGAAATTAGAGTTAAGATCGGGGTATGGGATAACGCTATAATAACATACTTGTATTTGCTATATATATAATTATGCGCTATCTCTCTAGACTCCTATCTTAGTTAGGCTATTCATCCGTATCTCAGAAGGTTTGAATACATATATGGAAGGAAGAAAAGGCAGAGTAAATCTTGGAGGAGATAGCACCACCACTAACGGAAATGCCCGACCAAACACTAGAAGAGGTTCCGGTCAGGCTCAAGCTGAAACTATTGGTGCAGGAGTTCCCCGGATGGATATGGGAGCAATGTATCAGTTCTTTGTAAACATGATGCAAGCTGGAATAGCAGCTGGAGTTGTCAGAGGATATGCCGCTGGAGGTGGAGCTCAGGAAGTTCTAATGGTCAATCAGTATGCTAACTTGAGTAGGGATTACATCAGGCTTGGAGGGAAGCTGTTTATTAGTAATGAAGACACGATCAAGGTGGAAAATTGGCTACTGCATTGCGAGAGAAATTTTGCTGACTTAGGATTGAATGATGCACAAAAGAGGAGATTGGCTTTGAGGTAGCTGTAGGGAGCTGGTCTATTCTGGTGGAATATTGTTACTGCTGGAGTTGATGAGGAAACCATAACTTGGGAGGAATTTAGGAGAAGGTTTTCAGAAGGATTCATGTCTGTTATGGTGCAATCGTTGTTGGTGAGGAAGTTTGCAGAGTTGGAACAAGGAGATATGTCCGTCTTGGAGTATGCGAGGAAGTTTGAGGAATTGGCCCGATATTGGTAGACACCATGATCAGGAGGAATGAAAAGTTTGTAAGGGGCTTAAGGACAGAGTTGATAAGTGCCACTTTGCCGCATTTGAGAGATCCCAGTGATGTAGTGGTTGAAATGGCATTAAGAGAAGAAGAGGCGTTGGCTTGCTTAAGGAAGAAGATGAAGGAGGCCCAGATGGGACAGGGCCAGAAAAGGAAATTTTTCCAAAAAAAGAATTCTCAGATGGGAGGAGCACAGAACAAAGGAAAGGCTGAAGTGGTATGCTACAAATGCGATAAGAAGGGACACTATGCTAACGAGTGTCATACCGGGAATGGAAAAGGAAAAGGAAAAGGGAAAGAAGCTTTTGGAAAGAAGAATGTCAGATGTTTTAATTGTGATCAGATCGGCCATTATAAGAACAAATGCCCTGAGCCTGCTAGAGATGGAAAGGGACAGATCACAGATGTACTCCTTGAAGCCCGCAATTCCAAGGCCAGTTGTGCAGGAAAAAGGGAAGGTTGTTCTGGAAGGCTCGCTGTAGATTCACGGTATGTCTGTTAGCGTTCTATTTGATACAGGAGCATTTCATTCTTTTATTTCTTGATGTTTGGTAGATAGGCTTAACTAAGAACCCTCATACTTAGTTACTTCCTTAAGGGTTGCAAATCCGATAGGAGGGAATGCAATGATTGGGATGAGGTGTGACCATTTAGAATTTGATTTGCTAGGCCATACTTTTGATTGCTGTTTGCATGTGTTTGACTTTGTGGGATTTTGGATTATCCTTGGGATGGATTGGCTAAGTAAATATGATGCTAGGATATTTTTCCATGATAGGAAAATATCACTTAGTCACCCGGATTGTAGTGATCGGATAGTTTATACCGTAGAGAACCCTAGTTGTGAAGTGAATGCTTTATTGGGTATCATGTAGTTGGAGGATGAGTTGATCAAGTCTTTGTAGTTAGAGATTTTGCTGATGTATTTGAGCCGGTAGTTGGACTGCCACCGAAACAACCCATAGAGTTTCGGATTGATTCGGTGCCTGGAGCAGAGCCGGTGAGTAGACCGCCGAGCAGGATGACACCCACTGAGATGAGAGAGTTGAAAGTGCAGTTGGTGGATTTGGAAGGCAAGAGTTTTATCCGACCAAGTAGTTCGCCATGGAAGGCTTCCGTAGTATTTGCGAAGAAGCCGGACGGATCGTTGAGGCTGTGTATTGATTATCGTAAGTTGAATGAGAAGACGATAAAGAACCGATATCCATTGCCGAGAATTGATGATTTGTTCAATCGGTTAAGTGGGGCCAAGGTTTTCTCTCAGCTGGATTTGGCAACGGGATTCCATTAGCTTAGAGTGGCAGATGATAGCATTCCTTTGACGGTGTTTAGGACAAGATATGAATCGTAAAAATGATTAGTTATGTCGTTTGGACTAACTAATGCGCCGGCATTCTTTGTGGATCTGATGAATAGAATTTTCTGAGAGCACTTGGATAGATTTGTGTTGGTCTTCATAGATGAAATTTTGATATACTCTAAGGATGAGAAGGAGCATGAAATTCAACTTAGAGTTGTGCTTGAAACGTTGAGGGAGCATCGGTTGAAGGCTAAGTTTTCGAAGTGTCATTTTTGGAAGAAGGAAGTGAAGTTCCTTGGTCATGTCGTCTTAGAGAAAGGTTTGTCTGTAGATCCGACTAAGATTGAGGCAGTGAATAATTGGAAGAGACCCGAGACAGTGACCAAGACTAAGAGCTTTCTTGGATTGGCTGGGTATTATCGAAGGTTTATAAAGGATTTTTCGTGGATAGCTGCACCGATGACTAAGCTTACGCGAAAGGGTATGAAGTTTGTATGGACTAATAAGTGTGAGGAAGCATTTCAAAACTTGAAACACTTATTGACCCATGCATCGGTGTTAGTGGTTCTGGAGGGGAATCGAGATTTAGTTGTTTATACTGATGCGTGTGGAACTGGATTGGGAGCTATGTTGATGCAAAGAGGTAAAGTGATTGCTTATGCTTCTAGACAGCTTAGGCCACATGAAGTTAGGTATCCTACGCATGATATGGAGTTAGCTGCCGTTATATTTTCTTTGAAGGTGTGGAGGCATTATTTTTTAGGAGAGCGATTTGAGCTTTATACTGACCATAAGTCATTGAAGTACTTGCTCTTTCAGAAGGAGATGAACATGAGACAGCATAGGTGGTTGGAGTTTATCACTGCTTATGATTTTGGAATTGAGTACACACTCGGAAAAGGAAACAAGGTGGCAGACGCACTCAGCCGGATACAATAGAATGCAGTATTGGAGTTAGCTGCCGTTATATTTTCTTTGAAGGTGTGGAGGCATTATTTTTTGGGAGAGCGATTTGAGCTTTATATTGATCATAAGTCATTGAAGTACTTGTTCTTTCAGAAGGAGTTGAACATGAGATAGCAGAGGTGGTTGGAGTTTATCGCTGCTTATAATTTTGGAATTGAGTACACACCCGGAAAAGAAAACAAGGTGGCGGATACACTCAGCCGGATACAACAGAATGCAGTATTCGCTATGATTACTGAGTGAAAAGATTTGGAAGCATTATCATCTTGTACTGTGCAGTTTAGATCCGAGGTAGGTTCAAGTGCAGGGAGCGCTATGATGTCTTGTTTAGAAGTTCGACCAGAGATGATTGAGAAGATAGCTTCTAAACAAGAGGAGGATCTAGTTTTGGCTGAACGAATCAGAAGGTTAAGGGAAGGAATGGAGAGCAATGACCTAAAGGATTTTTGTCTTGACCAAAATGGGTGGTTGAGGAAGAAAGGAAGGTTATGTATTCCGAATGTAGGAGACATGAGGAAGGAAGTTTTGGATGAGTGCTATCATTTGAAGTTCATTATCCATCCAGGAGGAACGAAGATGTATCAGGATATAAAGTGAAGTTTCTTCTGGGAAGGTATGAAATGGGACATTGGTTTGTGTGTTAAGCAGTGCTTAAATTGCCAACAGGCAAAGGCTGAACACCAGAAGCCTAGTGGATTGCTTCAACCGTTAGAAGTTTCGTTATGGAAATGGGATTTCATCTCTATGGATTTTATTGACGGGTTGCCAAGGTCTAGTAGAGGAAATGAAAGCATAAGGGTCATAGTAGACAGACCGACTAAGAGTGCCCATTTCATTCCGGTAAAGTCAATTAGGACGGCACCTATTTTGGCGAAGTTATTTATGAAGAATGTAGTTAGACTGCACGGGATTTCTAGTAGTATTGTCAAGGATAGAGATTATTTGTTTACTAGTGAGTTCTTGGAAAGTCTACAGGAAGCATTAGGAACCAAGCTCAACATGAGTACCACTTACCATCCACAGACTGATGGGCAAACAGAAAGAGTTAACAAAATATTGGAGGATTTGTTAAGAGCTTGTGTATTGGATTTCGAGGGATCATGGGAGGAGCATCTTCATCTAGTCGAGTTCTCGTATAACAATAGTTATCAGACTAGTATTGGGATGGCACCATTTGAAGCTTTGTATGGAAGACCATGCAAGTCTCCCGTATGTTAGTTAGAGACCAGGGATAGATTGGTTCTTGGTCCGGATTTGGTGAAGGAAACTGTGGGGAAGCTTGAGTTGATTCGAGTTAGTATGAAGGAAGCTCAATCTAGGTAGAAAAGTTATGTTGATAGAAAAAGGAAAGATTTGGAATTTTCTATCGAAGACTATGAGTTCATTAAGGTTTCACTGATGAAGGGTGTGATTAGATTTGGAAAGTCAAGGAAGTTAGCACCTTGATTCATTGGACCCTTCCGTATTGTTAAGAGGATCGGGAAACTCGCTTATAGAGTAGAGTTACCGAGTAGTTTGGCTGGAGTACATGATGTTTTCCATGTTTCTCAGCTTAGGAAATGTGTCAGAGACCCAGAGACTACCATAGCACCTACAATGTTAGAAGGTTTAGTAGTAGAACCGGATTTGACCATAGTTAGAAAGTCGATTTAGGTTGTGGCTAGAGATGAGAAGAAGTTGAGGAATAAGACAGTCAAGTTAGTAAAGGTTCAGTGGAGTGACGATGCTAGAGACTATACTTGGGAGACTGAGAGCAGAGTTAGAGATGCTTATCCTGATTTGTTTGATGGTATGTTTTACCTTTGGTTGTTTTGATTGTGTACCTTATCGTAATTTCGAGGACGAAATTATTTAAGTTGGGGAGTCTGTAACATCCAATATTTTTATAACATTATTTAGAATAATTAATTGGGTAAATTAAATAAATAATGTGAAGGTTAAAAGGTTGAGATTTGATTAACAAAGGGTAGCAGTGCCATGTTAGTGTGTTAATTAAAATGAAATAATCTAAGTTAATGTGTCAGGATATAAGAAGGGCAATATGGGAAATAGGTAAGGTTTATACCTTAAACCCTTAAGAATGAAACTCACGTTCATTTTCATTTCATTCAAACTAAAATTTCCTAAGGCCGACCACCATTTTTATTCTCAAGAAGAAGATTACAGCTAGGATTCAAAAGAAGGAAGAAAATCAACTAAATCAACATCAAATCTCACATCTATAATCTCAAAGCTAAGGCGAATAATTACTACATCCCAATTTCTATTAGTTTTCGATTTTAAGATTAGACCCGAAATGATTTTGTAAGTACATGCCATGTTTTAATGATTAAAGTTATATATATACATACATACACGCACGTACGCACGCACACGCGCGCGCACACACACACACACATATATATACATATGTTGTTGATGGATTATATATGTTCATGTTAGTTTTTATGATATGTTTGACATGAAAACCCTATTTAATGACATTCTAATGCCTTGAAAATTCAAATATAGGCCAGAAATGATATTTTAGAGATGGGTTTCAATTTTCATAATTTTATAAATTAATATGGATTTTATATTAATTTTTTAGTGAAGGAAATTGTTTATTGGGTTATAAATTATTTTCGGCTAAAATAATAATTATTTGGAGTTGAAATTTTTATATGTTAGGCAACATATTAAAATAGATTTTCTAGGATTTTTCCAGATTTTTTCTAAGTTATTTGATGAATATATAAAATTATTTAAGGTATGGGACTTAAATGTTTTATATATTTAATTAAGGGGAAGGGGCATTTTATAAAATGAAATTACTATTCAATTCTGAAAATAGAGGCAGCATATTT
Source organism: Allium fistulosum (assembly GCA_030737815.1). Classification (NCBI taxonomy): domain Eukaryota; kingdom Viridiplantae; phylum Streptophyta; class Magnoliopsida; order Asparagales; family Amaryllidaceae; genus Allium; species Allium fistulosum. The sequence continues at coordinate 324,961,376 of CM060906.1, read as the reverse complement.
CTGAAGAAAAAAATTGTCAACTAATGAAAATTTGACAAACAAATGCAGGTTAGTTAAAAAGTTATCTTTTTAAGTTAAAAACAAAGAAAACATACTTTTAGCATGTTTCAGCCTTTATGGCAACAAACCTTCCGACCCAGACCTTTCGACAAGGTCGAGAGGTTCTAAGCTTTCGACAAGGTCAAACCAATGCATATAGTATCAAGCTATTTGGTACGTAATGAATTGGACAAAGTCGAAGGGTTCTAAGTCGAAAGGTTGATGGCCAAAGAGGTTGGAGTACGTTTGTTTTATAAACCAAAAGCTTTCACCTACTTTGCTTCCGAATAAAAGCTTTCGACTTGGTTGCTTTCGACCAGGTCAAAATGTTTAAAAGAAAGGTTTTTAACCCTTCGACACAGTCGAAAGGTTACTGCTGCTTATTACTACTTTGTTTTGAAACCTTCTGATATAGTCGAAAGGTTACCGTCACTATATAAATGTTTTGTTCTGAACCTTTTGACAAAGACGAAAGGTTTACTTGTCTTAAAAACTAGCTGCTTCTCCATGCTTTCGAAAGGAAGCTTTTGACTTAGGTGATTCACCCTTGTTTTATAAATTGAAGTAAAACCCATAGCTTTCGAAAGGTTGCTTCTAATGGTTTCGAAAGGTTTATTGAATGATTTCGAAAGGTTTTAGTTGAACGATTTCGGAAGGTTTAGTTCAGTGGTTTTGAAAGGTTTATTGAATGGTTTCGAAAGGTTTTAGTTGAATGATTTCGAAAGGTTTAATTCAATGGATTCGAAAGGTTTAAACGAAAGATTTTCTAAGGAAATGTTTTAAAGTGATTTTAAAGAAGGATGTCCAAAGTTTCATAGCTTTCGAAAGGTTTGCTTTTCAATGGGTTAGAAAGGTTTAAAAATGGTTTCGAAAGGTTTGATGTGTGATTTCGAAAGGTTTAAGGAATGATTTAAGAAGGTTTGATATTGGTTTTGAAAGAGATGATTTCAACGGTTTAGAAAGAGGTTCTTTCAAATGGTTAAATATTTTCATCAACTAAATTTTGAGTAAATTATATATATATGACATGGTGATATGATTTTGAGTAAAGTATAAAGATTATATAATTTTCCTTGTTTAAGTTTGATTTAAAGGTTTTAAATCATTTAGAAAATGTTTTCAAGGAAATTATGGGAGGGGATCCTTAAGTGAAAATGACTCGGATATTAGAAAACCAGATGGGACTCGTATGGGGTCGCACCCTATACATTAGCTAATAGCCCCAGCTAATTGTTTGTCCAAAATTTCAGTGTGTAGGGTTTTTTCATAGGTAGACTAAAATTATGATTACACACCGAAAGGAATATATGTTTGTATACAGACAGGTTATTGGTGAGCCCGAAAAACCATTAGGATCGGGAAGACCTGGGAGATGGTTAAGTTAGGGATAGACCGTCTAGAAGTGAAGTATTTAACAGATAGTTAAGGACAGACCGTCCAGATGGGAAATGTTTAACAGATAGTTAATGATAGATAACCCAGAAGAAGAATATCTAACAGGTGTTAGGTTAATTTTGATTGTATTGTCTGGTAGGCCCGAGTCAGCCAAAGGTTAAAAGTTATCCAAACAAAACTTGTGTGTTTGACCAGATAGTTCGTGATTACCTGATATTTATGTATGTTTACATAATAATTGCTTTACAGTATTTAACCATTGTGGATGCAGGAGCTCAGTATATGGTTTTATGAAAGGTTTTGCAAAGATATGTTTTAAAAGGATGTTAGTGAGGGGAAACCCGTTCCGCTAAGCGGCGTGGTCTCACTTGACATAATTATTCCGGGATATATAATATTATTCACACTAGGCTTTATGTCTGTCTCGAAGTTTATGTTTTCCCCTTAAACTCTCGGATGCTCAAAATTAGTTTGAGTAGGCTGAGGGATTAAGTTCTTTTTCTGGTTTTAGTAGGATGACGATTAAGCTACAGGAGGCAAACAGATAGCTGTTTAGGAATTACAGTTCTTGTTATGTTTTGTTGGATTTTCCGTTGTGTTGTTTTGTATTAGGTCTATTATGACCATGTGGCTCTGATCAACCAAGCGGGTTACTTCATATACCGCTCTTGGCGTAATTTGTAATAATTATATTTGATCTGTGCCTAGGAACGATTTGGGATTATGTGTTGTGAATGTGAAACAATTGGTTTTGAAATGTAATAGAGTAATTTTTTTTGAAATCTGTGTTTTGTTTCATATTCAAGTGCTTCTGATATTATCGATACCATTAACATAGTCGTATTTAGTCTCTGGAAGCTAATACTATAGATGACTACAGCATCTGTAGCGCTTAGTTTTGGGCCTCTAGATAGGGGATGTTACACTATGAGTATTCTATCAATATCGAGAATAAATAATCCTCAGCATTCAATTAAACCATTAAGAGTATTGACTCTTCAGTAAGATATGCTGCACAAATCTTAAAAGATTCCAAGCACATTATCAAAATGTGATTTGATAGTCGTACTTGTAGGAATATGATTCATCGATCGTAAATGTGCCTTTAAGAGAAAGACTAATGCAGTTGGAGTACAGTAAGCAACATTGATAAAAATAAAATCGTAATTTAAAATTGTTGAAACTAACGTAATGGATTTGACCTATAATGTGCTCAAGATGATTCAGATTTTACTCATAAAATTATCGCTTGGCATGACTTTGTGTTTTGCTACATATATATTGTAATGGAAATTCAAAACAATGATTTAGAATAGACAATTTGCACACAACAACTAAAGTGTCTTATATTGAGTGGGAGTGATATTGAGCTTGTGGGTTTTTGAATATGACCTAAGAAATGATACGAAAGTATCATTTTATAGGCATCAAAATTGAATTTTGATAGAAATATCGAATAGTTTGATTTTCAGTCAAAATGCAGAGGAAGCGTATGTCCATAAGAAACAACACTAAAGGGTAAATAGATATTTCTAAAATTATAAGTAAACAACATATTGTTGATTGTTAACAATGATTTATGTTAAAATCAGTAATAGTCTAGTTGTTTAATACTCGATATTAGATTTATAATTTATATATTTTATAATAAGTATAAAGGATGTTGGGAATGTCCCAAACAATATGCGAAGACAGTATATTAAAATGTTTAAAATGGAACATGTAAGATGGATTCCTTATGTATTAACAATAGGAATTATCATACATGTTGTATTGTCATACATGTTGTATTGTCTATAACATCGCATCTAGCTTATGTATTTGATGCATGAAGCAAATATCAAATCCAAATTAAGATCACTAAACGTTATTATAGAGTGTTCTCAAGTATTTACAAAATACTAGAGAATTGTTTACAGAAACAACGAACTTCTTATGAAGGAGTGTTCAAACTCGAACTTCATAAGTGCTATCGAGTATAATATGTCAATATTAAATTCATGTTCAAACTTTAATTAAGAAGTTTATAGTTAGAATTGTTCCAAATAATAAGTAGTAGCTAATTCAACCACAGGCTACTACAATATAAGAAGTATAAGTAAATGCACAAATTTATAGTTGAGTTGTGGTGATTCTAAATGTTGAGAATTCTATGATATTGTTATATGATAATTGTGTCACGACAATTCGTAAAAGAACCTAGAGCTTACTAGAAGTCAAGTGACATACTCTGAATAGTTCCATAAGATAAAGGCAATTTATCTGCATCAGAGAGAGTTGATTGGCAGAGTAGAAAATTTAAACAACATAGCATACCTATTCACTGAGAGACCGACCCGATTGTTTTTTAGAAAACCAATTGATGAAGTTGGAATAAGATTCCATAACTGACCCAAATTGCAAGTGGGAGATTGATAGAGTTAGGAGAATGCTCTAGAACAATTATTTAATTTGTTACATATATCTAAATAGATAACCAATCTTGTTCAAAATAAAAGGTATTTTCTTTGTATTATATACGTGATATAATGTGTTATATTAATTAATTAATTAAAAGAATATTTAATATAGAAAATCCATAAATGGTATTTTTTATAGTAGTTATAATGTGTTGTAAATATGAGTGATTTGTCATAATAGAATAATTTTTAAATATTCCTAGTCAAGATGTAAAGAGGTTGGATACCATTACATCCGTTGAGATTATAGTAAGTAACGCTCTCCAAACATTGGGCAGTGTATTACTCATGGTTGCTGGGAGTACTAAGAGATTACGTACTGATAGTTACTGGATAATTATGGAATGACTCACTTGAGAGTTCTCTGTTGGTTAATATAACTAAGGTCAAATAGGCAATCTTGAAGTGACGATGTTGCATAACGTTTGTACCAAAATTGGGCACAACACTCTTCAGAAGTTTTTGAAGAGATAAAATGAAGAAATTAAATGGAAAAATAGGATTATCTAACAATAACTCCAAACTTCAGAAATGAGAATAATTAAAATGCAAAGAGACACAAGAATTTAGAGTGGTTCGGCGTGTTGCCTACGTCCACTATGAAGTTGATTGCTTTATTGATGTTTTTGCTGATGATTACAGATGAATTCAACGAATTACAGCAGTTAATGGCGATTTACAGCAGTGAATTTCGTTATAGGCAGCAGTAATGGAATTCAGATCTGGATTCGGCAGAGTCTGGGCATTGGAGATCTCAAAAAGGAAGAAGAACCCCTTTTCTGTTGGCTTTGGGGGTCTATTTATAGGTGTAGGAGGCTGATATTTCGCTCAGATCTCGGGAGACCCTCTCTGGCATGTGACCAGGCCCGTACGCCCAAGCCCATGAAGTTTCGGTCCGATCCGTGATCGACACGAACAGATTTCGACTCGATCAAGATTTCATCCAATGGAGTCGAAATTTGGCGTGGACATTCTTTAGCATGCACGTAGTCTTCTGTGAAAATTTCATAGCATTTGGACTTGTAGATTGGGAGATATGATCGATACGAAATGGGGTTTTCGGTAGGCTGCTTCCTTCGATTCGCTTCTATTTCGACTTGCTTCTATTCGACTCGGTGACGTGGCGCTTTCTGGATCGCTCTGCCTTTGACGCTATTTTGAGCGAGTCGAAGCGCGCATTGATTGAGCCAGTCGACGAGAGCCATGATTGATCGAGTCGAAGTGCGTGGTTCGATCGATTCGAACAGTGACTTTGTCGATCGGAGTTGAATTCGATGGAGTTGAATAGCTGTTTGAGCGGAGCGAGTTGAAGAGAGCAATTCTGGGAGGTTTGAGCACTTGAGTCGAAGTTGATGGAGTCGCTCAGTGGTTCGAAGGGAGCGAGTCGAAGAAGGCCTCTGAGCGAAGCGAGTCGAAGCAGGTACTTCAGATGGCTGTGAAGCAAGTCGAATAGGAACGAGTCGAAGTTGGCATCTGAGGGATATGGAGCGAGTCGAAGGAGCGAGTCGAACGGTAATTGTTTTTCGTCCAATTTTGTATCCTTCATAACGTGAGCATACAGACTCGGATTGACTTGAGATTTGGAACGTTGGCTCTCATGGCTTAGCTTGTCATGTCCTACCAATTTTGGCTCGATCCGAGCTCGGAAAAAATTCATTGATATCCGTAGTGAGCCCGTGTATAACTGATCTCTAGGATGGGCCGTCATTGGTTATTAGTCAATTCCTTGGTGTTACGGCCTTGCCAAAAGGCGGGATAACATTTGGCCCCCAAAGTACGTCTTGTGGGAGCATGACGTGCTTTGAAATACTGCTATCCTTACTCTGAATAGTTATTGTCTTTTCGATGGAAGCTGTGATCTTCGACCGTTCTTCTTGATAATGTAAACTGTTGACTGTCGACTACTGTACCATGTATTGTTGCAACTAATTGTTGTACGCTAGTGATTAGCCATTTGTTGTTGTAATCGTTATCAAATGAGCTTCCAATTCCTGTAAATCTGGAATATTGACGATTAGTCTGACATATATGCATATATGCTAATCTGACTCTCGCTGACGTTCACGAGTCGTTGTTAGTTTATCTTATATTGAATTCCGTATCGATCCTCTCCTGAACCGACGTGAAATTCATTGTAACAACGTTTGATGGTTGTTTTTGAATGCTCCTTCGTAACGATCCTCTCCTGAACCGATGTGAAGGGTTGGAATGTGTGCTTCGTATCGGTGGATACGTAATATTGGGTCTCGGATCGATGGATACAAAAGTAATGCTTTGTATCGATGGAGTCAAACGATCCAGACATAATCATGCAGTGATGCTTCACGGAGGATATGCCATTTCTTATTCGTTTATTCAAAAAGAATCCCCGATTGTCGATAATCTTCGATAGGAGTCATCCATGACTCCTCTCCTAGATCCATCTCTAAGATCTAGTTGATCTTCATATGTCAATGCTTGGAATAATAAGCATTTAAACTGGGATAGAGTCTTTTTGCCGCGCATCCCCAGAACTGGCTAGCTTGGCCAATGACTTAGCTTTTTCATTTTGTTCTCCGAGGATGTGTGTAATGGTGTAATAGTTGAAGTCGGCTAGTAGCTTTTGGACCCGGTTGAGATAAGGAGCAAGACGTTGCCCCCTAATCAGATAATCTTCCCTGACTTAGCGTACTACTAACCAGTAATCACATAAGACATGTAAAGTTTCCACTCACAGTTTTCTCGCAAGTTTGAGCGCCAAGGCTTCATACTTAGCTTCGTTATTTGTCGCAGGGAAGTTGAGTTTCAGGGCATAGCAGATCGTTCGTTCCTCAGGAGTCATTAACGCAACTTCGATGTTAGAAAGCTGATTATTGGAAGTTTCATCGGTGTACGTTCTCCATCGGTTGGACGGTTCTCCACTGTTCTTCGGATAGTCGTCTGATGTGGTGGATTCAGATATGAAGTATGCTAGTGTTTAACCATGGAGAGCTCTCCGAGGGAGATAAGTGATATCAAATTGGCTTAGCTTGATATTCCATTTGAGTAACTTTTCAGACATCTAAGGTTTCTATTGGACCTATCGTAACGGTTGGTCGATATGGACGTTAACGAGGTGAGCTTGTCAATTGCCAGCCTTCATCATATACTGGTCTTTGGATTCGTTTCTCTTCACATAGCATTGCGACGCTTATGGCGTGTGTTGACACGACCCAATTGATGTATAAATCTTTGTGATCCAAAGGTTTGGGTAAAATGGGAGGTCTCTTTAAGCGATCTATCATAGCTGCTTGGTTGTCCTCGGTA